>BSBK01000750.1:2642500-2902500 GCA_027943335.1 Chamaecyparis obtusa | reverse complement strand
TGCTAAAAAAAGTACAATTTTTCTCTTGGAGGATTCTACTAGCTACAACATATGTTGTTGCATTATCAATTATTATTTGACCCACATTTTTAATTCCCACCTCTATAACAACTTGCTCCAACATTAGAGCCAATGTTTCAACAATTTTCACCTTGTTGGAGGCATCCACCAATTTCAAGAACACCATAACATTCTTGCAAGAAACCAAAAAATTAATGATGGTGTGATTTTTGTCATTCATCCATCCATTGAAAAGAATGGTGCAACCAATTTTTTTCTATTTTATTCTTTTTTCTTCCAACACTTCTTTTTCCCTATCAACTACATTTGTGAGCAACCTACAATTACAAAGTTAAATTAATGTTTACACAATTTTGATAAAAATTAGTAATTAGTAATTACTTTAAATTTTTTAAAAATGAACATAAATTTATTCTACACTATAAAAATTAAAACTCAACATAATTTATCAAGATTCAAAACTAAAATTAAAAGTTAAAACATTCAAAAACTAAAACAACTGGACTAACCTCCCACTCAAGTCTACATGAGAAGACACCTTTTAGCCTTTTCCTGCCATAATCATTGCAGTAACCAAATTAAGCTATTATAGATTTTCTGCCATACTTAAAGAGATTTTGTTGAAGTACCAAAAATCAGCACAAGTAATGTCTACTTGTTGATGCACCTCCCTATTCCACCTAGTTGGCTCTAATGATGGTTATTCTCTAGCTATATTTTTGTACACACAAAATAATTAGCTATAGACTGTGCATGCGGCACTGATGGTGGAGCACTACTAGAAGAAAAAAATTAGTAACCTAGGTGGCAGTGTATTTTTAGATATGTGGACCACAAAGAGATCCCACTACACCCTCAAGTGTTATTTTTGTTCAATTTTTAATGTAACAGCTTGAGATTCAATTATGCTTGCTTTCATGGCTAGTTTCACATTTTCCCTTTTCATTTTTTTCTCTTCTTGGGATACAAGAAAGACATTAATTTGCCTTTTTATTTCATCCATGGTCTTATTATAGATCCTTGTATCATGCTTCGTTATACTTGCAAGATGGTATTTCAAGCATTTTATGCCTTCATAAATTAATTTTTCACACTTGATGCAAATTATAGTATTATGTTCAAGTCCTTCAAAGAAATACTTCCAAGCCTTATCTCTAGCACCCTTAGGACGTATGCCTACATATCTATATGGACATGCATATTTTGAGGAATTAGTAAACCTTAAAGATAAACTATTTGTAGATCCTTCTCTATTTTTATTATCAATTAATCTGTAATGCCCCACAAGGGAACCTAGGAGAATTTAACCTAAAACATGTCACTAAGTTTACAAAATAATGTTTTCTTAAGTGTTTACAAATAACGATGATAACAATGTAGAAGCAATAAAATCATAAGATATAAAAAAGTACATAAGTACAACTCAAATATAGTTAACAAACCTCGAGGGTCCCATGACGTAGAATTGCATATTACTAATTTAATATTTTAGTTTAATAATAATTATAGTTATCTCATACACAAATGAATAACAAGTACATCCAATACCATAAGGTATAAATACAATGAAACAACATGCTCTACACAAGTCGCAGGGTATGTCACAATAATCAAATACAAAATATAGTACAATATCTGCAACTCTGAAGCACTGATACAAGATATAAATATAAACACCATAAAATAGATATGAGCAAGCCTCCAAGGAAGAATAAGAAAAAAGTAACAACAATGAGCATCCTCCAGCACCACTACAGGAATGTCAGAATCGCAAATGGTAAACGAAAACACTATCACCCAACCTTGTGGAACCAAAGGTCCACTCCCACCATGTTGAGGAGATAACAAAAAACCCCACTCGGATGGAAAACTCAATTAAAAAAACTAAGAAAAGGGTTTTGAAGGCTTTCTATCTCAAAGGTACCACCAACTAAAGATAAATAAAATATAATAAATATAAAAAAGAACACGTACCAAATCACCAAACACCAGAATATCGACCAAGTACACATCACCAAATAATTTACTGAATTAACAAAGACACACCACCAGAGGAAAATGTGAAAAACTATGGAGGAAACTTATGCTACATACTATGGGAGTATCATCACATGGCCATCTAATTGAGTTACCCTAGACTGGTCACACTAGATCTCGCACTGGACCCCAGACCCTCAAGCATTGATTTATCCTAGACTGGCCACTCTAACCCCCGGACCCTCAATATGACCCACACACAACTAGAATACCCTCTCTTTCAAATGAGGAATTATAATCATACCTACTCTCTAGGTATCATTGCATTCCCATCCTTAGCCTAAACAAGCGCTCAAGGCATAGGCGAGGCATAATCTCTAAATTATCTTTTTAATGAACTCTATAAATTTTAATTACTATTTTATCACTTATTAACAAAACTTACAATAGGTTACCCTGGTTCTAACCACTTTGGGTCTCGGACACCTATTGTAAGCCACTCCCCTAAGATGCTCCTAATTAACCTCCCCTATACTCACAATCATAAATAACCACATAGGTATCAAGAAATTATAATGATCGAATCCACGTCCACAAAAGAATAACATGGACACACACTGGTCCTTAAACCAAAACACCATAAAACACACTCCCAAGAATTTTCACATAACCATAAGATTTCACCGAACAAGGTTGAATCCAAAAGATCGAATCAATACAACATATTAATGTGTGACATAGGAACGCATATGCAACCATAGAAAAAAATCCCAAAATAGTTCTCAAATAAAATGCAAACAAAATCCAAATGGTAAAACAAATACTCCCCAAGCCTCCAGTTCGACAATCTCCTCATAGGTCTCACTACCCATAAAATAAAAGAAACATCTATGTATACGACAAAACAATAAATTTAAATAAACCATGATACTTAATAGACAAACTATAATACACACTAATATTATTAATTATAAATTAAATAAACTAAATAAAAAATTAAATTAAATTAGATTAAATATTAACTAAACTAATTTTAAAATTAAATTAAATTAAAAATTAAACAAACTAATTTAAAATTTAATTAAAAACTAAATTAAATAAATATTAATTACTTTTAATTAAAAAATTAATAAAAATAACATAACATGGGGGGGGGGGGGGGGGGGTACGCCCCCACCCCCATGGTTGTCACCATGACAACCAAGCTATCAAGGGGGTTGGGGGGTGAGACCCTCACCCCACTCTAAATTTTTTAATATTTAATTTTTTTATAATTTATTTTTTTAAATTATTATTTTTTAAATACCAGTCAATTTCATGAGGCAAACAACAAACCTATTTTTATTTTTTTTAAATGAATTCGATAACAAATCTATTTCATAACTATATATATATATATATATATATATATATATATATATATATATATATATATATATATATATATCCTTAAATGGAAAACTAGGTTTTCTGGAAAAATTAATTTCTATTGAATATAATTTCACATGCACTTCCTAATTAGATCTCTATTCAACATATTGAGAACAAAATATCAATCTTTTCTAGGTAAATACCCTAACTAAGAAAACTCACACAATTTCCCTAAAGTTTCTTCCTAGGTTTTCAGAACCATCCAAACAGAATACCAGTTCTAATTTAACCTCTACTAATCCAATTTTTCACAAAAAAAAACTTAATTCAAAGCAGAAATCCAATTACTAATTCATTACATAAACAATTCCAGACATGAAGCAAACAATCTTTTCAAAGGAAAAAATTTTACAAAAGAAAGTTTCAAACCCTGCCTCAAACAATGCCTAAAAATTGGAAGCCAAGAAAGACCCAATTCAACCTTCAAAATCCAAGCTTTCTAACATTCTCAAACAACGCCTACAAAATCCAAGCTTTCCAAATTCATCCAAGAGAGCTCCTCCAAAACCTAATAGACGTAATTCAAAATAATACCTAGAAACCCCGCATAAAGAAGACCTATTCCTCCTAGAGTTTCTAAAACATGCAAGCCCTAAAAAACATAACTCAACTCTCTCTGCCTAGTTTTCATCAAATCACTTTTGCATAATTAAAATAACTCAATAATAAAATAATGCACTTTTTAACTATAATTCCTAACTCAACTTTTAACTTTAAATTCTAATTCAATTTTCACTAAACTAAATGTGCAACTTAAATTGCATATAAATACTTAATTAATCAATAAATACTTTAGCACATAATTAACTAAGCAAACTAATAAATTAAATATTAAATAAATTAACTATGTCTTAAATTTTATATTTGAATTTAATAATTAATTAAACCCTTTTATTCCAAATTTAGACTTTTAATTTAATTTTTTAATTAACAAAGGTCTTTAATTAACCTTAATAATTAAATATTCTCTATATTTAATATTTTCACATTCATAAAATATAACTAGTCTAATCCCATAATTAATCCCAATTTAATTATTTAAATCAAATAAGCCACACAAGCAAATTCAATTGACTCGCAAAACACGAAAAATCAACTAACTTAAACAACAAACAAACACCAAGGAAGGGCTCACGAATTCACGTCACCTTGATGAATTCAATTGGGTAGAAAACAAATACTTGTCCATTATTTTTAGGATAATCAATGGCTTGGGTTGGGATTTGGATTTGTATGTTATCTCCCCTCTCTTACCATTGAGATTTTGTGATAGAGCACACTCATCTTGGAAATTCAAGGAAGTCGATGCCTAGTACCTACAAACCTGCATAAAAGATTCAAGCATGTACATACATGTATAAATATTTAAAAGAAATGGCGGGGATCAAATGATCATGTGGATTTCATAAGAAAGTAACTATGACTCCTTCCCTCAACGACATCAGGCATGTCAAACATAAATATAAAACATACACATCAACCATACACATGCAAGTATGGGGTCAATACAACCATAACCATCAATGATATCATAACACATAAATCATCATCATGAAATAACCATAACATGGAAATAACATCATCATTTGCATTTAATCAACATAAAATAACCAAAAACATCTAATCCATAGTTATTCAATATAATGTCATACATTCATATCCTCAAATATCCCTAAAATAAATAAGACACACATGAAAAATAGCCTAAAAGAGTTTGGCAATAAAACTAAAAAGTAACCTTTGTGAGGGTATTACACAATCTACAAATACAAATTGGAACCACAAGTTAATATTTTAATTTAAAAAATTAGAAAATAAACTAAATGAGTTTAAATAGTTTTAGACATAGTTGAAACTTGAAAAAAAAAAAGAAAAAAGTGTTAGGGTTTGAAATTTTTAGGAAAAGTTTAGATTCTTGAGAAATAGTGAAAAAAAATTTAAAATGTCAAAAAATGGAATTAAATATTGTTCAATATACTCTAAATAAATTTAGAGTACTTTAAAAATGTCATTATTCGGATTTATAAACCTGGATGCAACAAAAAGGAGTTAAAATGATTTAGAAAAAGAAAGAAAAAAATTTGATTTAACCTACCTGAGAATTTGATTCAAAATCCTCTTCAAATTTGCTTCAAATCAACTTAAATGCTTGTAAAAAACCTTGGAATAGATTGGGAGGGTGTTTTGTGGCTTGAGTAGAAAACAAGAGAAAATATATATGAAATGAACCTTACTTTTGGCATCAAAACTCTATTATACTATTGCAGTTGAGTATTTAACACAAACTCATTGAGTAGTTCCAAAAAATTGGCTAGATTTTTGGCAACTTTTGAGCATGAGTTTTTGGCAAGAAAAGGTCATAGAAACTTGTTGAGAAGAAAAACTCACAATTTTTTCTCTAATCCGCAAGTTTTATGTGAGTTTCACATCTATGGTCTAGAGCTTAAGAGTTGATGGAGAAAAAAATGTTCTAAATTCAAATCCTCTTTATCATTAGATGTTTCAATCAAATTGTCAAAGAAAACTTGTGCATCATATTTCTATGTTCTCTACATTAAGGCCACTGAGATTGGAAATTGCAACCTCCAAAAGCTCCAAAACTCATAAAACTATATTTTCTTTGTCCTTCGTGATCTTGTATAAATTGATTTGCCAATATATAACAAGTAATCATGGTCATGGACCTCACACGTAAAATCTATAAAATGGTACCAACAACTTCACATTGAGTGATTATAACTTAGTGTTGGAATTGATCCATGCCCTATAGAGTGAGGGTCAAATCTAAAATCTCCCCATAATCTTTCAGGAGCTCCAACTAGTCGATTGTAGTAACTACTAATGACTACAAACATTCTCTTAATTTCTACTCTACATATTTTATTACAATCTTCCCCATCTAAGTGAATAAAATCTTCTATTTTTTTTTCTTTTATCCATTTACTTTCAAGAGATGAGGCAATTGTAGAGCTACAACTAAAACTTTTAAAGAAGACATATTTAACTCACACTATTTAATCTATAATTTCATGACATGCCCACAAGCAAGAGCACCCAAAAGTTTATTAATTGACTTAGAGGAATTATCACATAAGTAGCTCAAAAAATAATATTTACAACATTATTTTGATCATAAAATCTATCTTGAAATCATCTAAAAGTGTAAGTGTGATCAAATTGAAATGGACCACTATTATTCCCTTCTAGAGAGAGGTGGCATTTATTTTGTCTTTATCGTAGTTCCACACCCATAAGATGTAGTCTCTCTCAATCATATTTTATCATGAAATATATGATGAGGTAGATTGAATTCCACCTCTTAACCTCATTCCTCTATCTCATCATCATCTGGCTTCACATTTCAAGAATATAGAAATTGGTCCACTAACTAAAACACCTCATCTAGAGAGAAATGTTGATTTAGCCTTCTTTTGAGGTACACCATCGAGACAAAGAGGACAAAGTGTATGTGCATCATTTGTAATTTGATAGGGTGATTATTGTCTAGAGCATATTCGAAAAACTTAGAATCAGCAAAAAATTGTCAAGGCCCAAATAAAAACTTAGCAAAAATTCTTAGAAAACTTGGCAGCTTAAATTTTTTCTTAAATTTAACTAGAAATGCATTTTTTTACAAAATTAAATAAGGAGATGCATATAATGAGTTGGTAAATTAGTAAACATGAGAAACAAGCTAAGTCTAGATATATTTAAATAAAAATTGGGTACAAAATGACATCCTCTTGTGGAATGTTGATGATTGGTAGCCTTATATTATGAAGCAAAATTGAAATAGAAAATTATCTTTGTTAAACTATAAGTAAATACAACATCAAAATAGTCTACATCTTCCTTTTCCCCTTCCCAACAACTCTAGTAAAAACAACAGGAGTAGGGGGTCTAGTGCTAAGAGTCAACTACGGTTGTGCCTCCTTTCTCAACATGATTAGCTATGACTCAACCTTTGTTCTAGATGTAGATGCCACTGGCATGACAATGACTTCTCATCATCCTTAACCTCCACATCCTCTCCAATTTCATCCAATCCAAATCCACCCCTCCTCCATAGCCTACCTCTACAAATCATAGATCTCATCCTTTGTAAACAATGGAGGTTCCTCCTGTGATGTTCAATCATGGTAAGGATCTATATCATCCATTCAAAGTGGACCAATTTGTGTTTCCTCTATCTTCCTTGTACACAACTGAAGATTATATTGCACAAAGACAAGGTCATTGAGGTATTTCTGAACTAATATTTTCCTCTACTTTATGTGGATGACCTCAAACAAGCTTCTATTGCGCTCACAACTGGATGAACTACAATGCTAGAATAAGATTTGAAGGAAAAATCTTTATAAACTTCGGGCATTTCCACCCCAATTTTTCCACCAAGCATCTACAAAATAAAATATTGAAGATTTAGAAAGAAAGGTGAAAATATATTTTAAATTTCATCTATTTATCATGCATGTGAAAGACAAAAAATTTAAATATTATGCCTAGAGTTTGAGTGGTTCTTCCTCTCTTGAAGAAATCTAAAGAGAATAGCTTACCCCTCGCATTTTGGTAAATTTTAAATTTAGACACAATGAGGTCTCTCACCTCAAGCTCGGTTATTATCCTTTGAATGCATGTATTGAGGCCCTACATGACCTCTCCATTGAGATCCAAGCAGAATGCTAAGAAGAGAAAACAAGGGTTGAGGAAGTATCATGTTGCATGAATAGGCTGGTGGAGCTGATTGTTCCACCTCCTATCATTAATTTCTCATATGAGGTCAAATTTGAGGTTGTCGAGCTATTGTAGTAATTTTTGATAGAAAACTTGACTCTAACCATGGCCTCATAAAGATACCACATTGGAGTTTGGTCCCCATCTACTAAGTTCAGAACTCTAAGCAAGGGCTCTGACACTTACAATTTAAAAATACAAAAAGATTAATCATTGAAGTTACAAATTAATAATGAAAAACTTGAATATTCAAGTTTTCAAGTTACCTTCACAACCTCTGTAGCTCTTTATGAAAATAGGTTGTTGAAGACAATGTATGCAACACTCTCTCCTCTAGGATTCTTTAGATAACTTCATTCTATCCATGCTTGACTCACAAATATTTTCTTCCAACTTGACAAATAACTAAGAATACTTTGCAATGTTAAGAAAAGTTTTGCGAATTTTGTAACACCTACTCTTACCAACTCCTCATGGGTGTGTTCTCTCATCAATCAAAGAAGCCAAGTGTGATTCTAGATGTATTTTGTAATCTTCCTTACATCCTCTACAAATGGTCTCACCCAATCTAGTTTTCATATGCCCTCCAGAAGAACTCCTAGGGTGACCAAAAATGTGTATTATATTTCTCTTTGAGGATTCTATTAGATCCCACATATGCTACAACATTATTGGTTATTATTTGTACCACATTTTCAATTCCCACCTCCATGACAACTTGCTCCAACATTAGAGCCAAAGTTTCAGTAATTTTCACCTTGTTGGAGGCATCCACTGATTTCAAGAACACCACAACATTCTTGCAAGAAACCAAAAAATTCATGATGGTGCAAATTTTGTCATCCATCCACCCATCAAAAAGAATGGTGCAACCATTTTTTCTATTCTATTATTTTCTCTTCCAACACTTATTTTTCTCTATTAACTACACGTGTGAGAAACCTACAAGTATAAAGTGAAATTATCAGTAACTAAATAATTTTGATAAAAAAACAACTTGAATTCAACAAAAATTACTAAATACTAATTACTATAAATTAAAAAAAGAACATAAATTTAGTCTATACTCTAAAAATTAAAACTTGAAATAAGTTATGAAGATTCAAAACTAAAAGTTAAAAGTTAAAACATTTAAAAACTAAATCAACTAGACTGATCTCTCACTCAAGTCTACAAAACAAGGAACCTTGTAGCATTTTCTCATCACAATCATTGCAGTAACAAAAATAAGCCAATATGGGGATGGCTGCAAGAAGTTGAGTCCCACTTTTGGAAAAAAAGTGGAAGTGTTTTCCCTATTTTTTAAATCTTCTCTCAATTGATGTAAAAAATGAAGGAACTTAAATATTGAATCTCAAAAAACTTCAGTAATAGGAAATGTAGTTCTCGAAGTCTACTTTTCAAATATGTAATTTATTCCAATACCCAAATTCTAGAAATTATTTTTTATTAGGCATGTGTAAAAACCACTTTTTCAAAATATTTGTTTTAGGACCATAGCATACACATGTACAACCACCATATTTTGACATAAATAAAAGAGTTTTTGTAAATCCTTTTGAGAAAAGATACCTATGACACAAAAGATTAATGAGCATATTTTGTCTTATTTGGGTATATGCACAAAGATGAGGGACCAAAAAGGTGCCACGTTCCATTTTGGCCCCCCAACAACCATAGTGTGTATGCACTAAAGCAATTGCATGTGATAGCGTACACGTGCTATGGCTTGGGTTGCCCAAACAAACATAGCGTGTGAGCACTATAGCACGCACACGCTTTGTAATAGCTATATAATATCTATTTTGTCTTTCAAAGGCACATTCTTCTCCCATAAACCCATGTTTGCAGCCAAGGACAGCTTCCCATACCACATACGCAAAGCATTCTTCTTTTTTTATTCATCAAATCAAATAAAGAATGGCTCCATGACGTCATCAAGTTCAAACCAGAAGAAGAGGAAGTGTTTTTACAGCCCGTGCCTCTTATTTGTATTGAAATTTCAATTTTGAAGCAATTTTTTTTGTCAAAATTTATTTTCTTAGATTTTAAGTTTAATTAGGATTTTAAAATTGATTTTGTTTAAATTGCCAAGAAGAAATGATCTCCCTAAAGAAAACCCTCAACCAAACCCTCCATCTTATCCTCATGAACAAATGAATGAAGAAAATAACCAACAAAATGAACCTCAACCACCTCCACCAATTGAGAAACCTCCTCCTAGAACACATGAAATTTTGATCAACCAAATTGAAAGAGGGAAAATAAAATTAGAATATTTAATTAGGAGGTTAAAATATTCTATTGCTACAAATCTTGGAAGAGAAAGAATTACAAAATCATTGGAATCAATCTTGACCCACATAGGCTCAGTTAGTGGGAAACTTAATTTATGGCCTGATAAAAGAGAAGAACAATAACAATATTATGAAAATGAATTGTCATATGAGGACATAAAAAGGAAAAAAATCACAGAAGATGACATTTTCAAACTCTTTAAAAATCTAGGGGACACTGATACTCTTAGAACTACAAAAAAGAGGTTCCCAATTCAATGGTGCTTGAATGAAGACATAAAATCCAACTTTTGGGAGAGATGGTGGATGGTCTTTGATTCCCCTCCCTGTAACAATCACGAGGTTCCTATATATTTCTTGAGGAAACTCTATTGCGAGCTTGTACTCAAGGAGGTGCCAAATTATTTTAACTTTCTAGATTCTTGTGGTAGAGGAGGGGGCTCATCATTTGATAGAGCGGGGGCACATCATGATCCTAACACACCTAGGGTTCCTATTGGCAAGCCACGGGTGGATCATGTTATTATTCCTTCCATTGTGAAGGAACATGTAGAGGTGGACACACTAGGTATGAGTATTACTCTAACAGAGACTCTCTGCATTAAGTGTACCACTCCTTTAGTTGAGGGACACCATGATTAGTCTTCGAGGGGGAATATTTATCGGTCATGTGGATCCTTGTGCACATTTGGTATTGCTGAGAGAGAGCAAGAGGATCATGGAATGATGACCAATGATTTTCTAAATATGACATTTGGCATTGACACATAGATAAATATTTGCAAGTTCATTAAATTTATTTGATCATATTTCATTTATAAAAGAATAACTAATTAATTTAGTATATATTTATTATGATAAAAATTCAGGACACGAGTGTCAATGGCAGTGGAAATGATCCTCCAGTCCCCTTCTACACTTCGTCGTCAACTCCACAAGTATGTATCAATAAAGCATTTTAATTAATATATTTAATTATTATGTAATTATATGAATGATTATATCATAACTTATTGTGCATGTGCATTAGTTCACTGGTGGACCATTGACATTCACAATAAACAATGAAGGGCATCATGCCACTTTCCTTGAGGTATCTTTCTTTGCATGTTAATTTGATTTACTTGATTATATTTAATTAATAAATGAATGAATAACTAAATTACTAGACAAATTATGATCAAAATCTAGAGGCAAAGTGGTCATTATGGTGATCACATTCTTTCACCTAGCTTTGTGACATCATCATTGAGTCCATAGGTATATATGTAATAATGCATTATAATTAACATGTTAGTAGTATGTTTTTATGAATGGTTTTGTTATAAATTGCCATGTACTTGTGCACTAGTTTAATGTTTGAGCTTCGACATCAACACCGCACACTGAAGGACGCAGTGGAATCTTCACAGAGGTACCATTTATTCATTAGTAGGGTTGTAAAAAATATATGTAATCTTGATATCTACATAATACTTTTGTTGTTTCATTTTCAATCATTGACATCAGAGACTCCTCCTTATGTTTGTGATACTTTGGATCGTGGAGTAGTTGCAGCAGTAGCTAGTTCTGAAGCACTGACTGAGGTATGAAAGAGATCACTTAATTTTAATTGATATTTTAATAGTTTGTATTGAATTTTTTAATGATATTCTTGTATGTATTTTAATTATTATTTTTATCATTTTTGTAGGGACTTATTACTCCAAATCATCAACATGTGCCTTCGGTAAATGTACATAGTGACTATTTGCTAGCGGTAAGCGAATATTCTATTTTAGTCATTGTATAATTCAATTTTGATGTATATTAGTTATTGATGCTTATATTTTTTTTATCAACTCTAGCTACAGAAGAGTCTAGACAAGAGGATTAGTGAACACACTTGGAAGACTACAACATCCACTACATCTCCATCGACACGACGATCGAAGACAACTCAAGATTTATTTTCTTTCCCTGGCGGGAAAGGACTAGATTAGGGATATAGATTGTATGCCTATATGGAATTAGTGGACATATTTTTTGTGTATTGTATAAGTGACATGTTGTACATCCATTTGGCTTTGAGGAAGCCAGTTTAATTGTATTGGATATATTCGATGTATGACATTATTAGACATATTATTTGGATTCATGCCCTACGAATTTATATAGTTTATGTTTTAGGTATGAAATTCATGTGTCAGGTGTATTGATGTATACAAATTTATGTTTATGTGGATGTCTTATGATTTGTAAATTTCCCATGCCTTATAGTTATGCTTGTATGTTTATCGATGTATATTGTTACTATATGATTTATGCTTTATTAGAATATGTATGTGTCATTTTGATGGAGATGCTAGTGGTGTATTTGTAATCTTCATAGAAGAATATCAGATTTCTCCTTTTTTTTGTAACAACACTCTAATCTTTCCTTGAACCAAGGATTAACTCCAAGACCCAACCCACATACTAGACCTATTAGAGGTCAAACTCAACATCTTGTAACCCACTAGACTCCACAACTTTAGATTCTCTCCTGCATCTTCATACCCAATCGCTCAACCATACTTCATGTCTCGTAATTTTTCTCAAACTAACCATTCAAGAGCCCTTGAATCTCTTGATGGGTGTTCCAAAACCTTCAAAGTTTCTCAACATACTCCAAACATCTCATCTCCCATATTCAAACTCATAATCTTCAATGGTTATCTTCCCATAACCAAACTTCTCTATTTAGGTTTTTCCTACTAGCCATATCCAGCAAGAAATTTGCATATTTCTCCAAATTATAATAAATGACTCTAAAAAAAAAATAGGGATCCAAATACCATTTTCCAATTTATTAAACATATGTTGAAACCAAGCCCACTTGTTTCAAAACTTCTCCTCCAAAAATTGTTGCTCCATTTTCATGTCTAGGCCTAATAGCCCTATTTTGCAAAGTAACCCTATCATGGTTGTATCCCCTAACCTTGCAATTTACTAAAGCCTCTTGAAATGAAGTAAAACCAAGGATTTTGACGTCCTTTAGGCCATGGACCCTCTACACATACCCCAACTCACAAACCCTCACCAAATCAAGCCTATAACTAGGAATTTCTCACAAATGGCTTAAAAATCACTTTTGGGATCCACTCTTTGATCCTACACCATGTCCTCAACATGTCCTAACATGTTCCAAAGGAAAATCACCCTCTCATTCATCCCAAACTCTTCCTACTACACCCATGGCCCTTACTTCATGCACCTTTCACCCTATCAACTTGCACAATTTGGTAATTACCTTGCATATTTATTAAACTCATGCATACTAAGGGAAAATTACATAATATAAAAGTTTTTTATCCATCCCACAGCCACAGTAACCATAGAAAGTGGATGGATCCAAGTAATTCATCCTTTGTTCAATTCACAAACCCACTGTTGCTACAGGAAAATCATGTAGAATGCATTCAAAAGGGTTAGTAACTAAATCTAAAGTGCTTCAAAATGATGGCACAAATGGTTTGATGCTATCGTCGATGGTTTGAAAGATACACAATGTTACTCATTTAAACTGAGGTACACTGTGATTTTTTACATCAACCAAGATTGTGTTTCCAAATTTAAATGAATTTGAATCTCTAAAAACTAAGATAGGTTATTGTAGGCCTCAGCAATATGGTCCTGTAGCACTTGATGGTTTTATGATACCTCACATGAGCTCTGAGATATGACCCCGTAAAAATCATTGATTTCATGTTGAAGGAACCTTGAGGGACACTTCAGTCCAGAGTGGTCAGCAACATTTAAGTGAGTCTGTATTCCAAAAAAGGTTGCCACTAGCATTTACTTGGCCAATCAGAGCTGTTGGCGTAGACGGTTTGAAAGATATGCAATGTTTCTCATTTCAACTAAGGAACACTGTGATTTTTGACATCAACTGAGATTGTGTCTCTAAATTTAAATTAATTTGAATTTCTGAAAACTAAGATATTTATTGTAGGCCTTGGCAACACGGTCCTGTAGCACCTAACGGTTTGATGATACCTCACACAAGCTTTGAGATATGACCCTGTAAAGATAATCAATTTCATGTTGAGTGCACCTTGAGGGACACTTCAGGCCAGAGTGGTTGACAGCGTTCAAGCGAGTCTGTGTACCAAACAAGGTTGCCACTTGCATTTACCCGGCCAATCAAAGCTATTGGCACAAGAAGTTTGATGCTACGACCAACGATTTGAAAGATACACAATGTTTCTCATTTCAAGTGAGGAACACCGTGAGTTTTGACATCAACTAAGGTTGTGTTGTCAAATTTAAACAAATTGGAATCTCCAAAAATTGAGATAGGTTATTGTAGGCCTCAGAAACATGGTCTTGTTGCACCTAGCAGTTTGGTGATACCTCACACAAGCTCTGAGATATGTCCCCTTAGAGATCATCAATTTCATATTGAGTGCACCTTGAGGGACTCTTCGATCCGGAGTAGTTAGTAGCGTTCGAGCAAGTTGGTGTGCCAAATGAGGTTTCCACTAGTGTTTACTCATCCAATCAGAGCTTTTTGCGTAAATGGTTTGATGCTATGACTGATGGTTTGAAAGATACGCTATGTTGGTCATTTCAACTAAGGAACACTATGAGTTTTGACATCAACCAAGATTGTGTTGCCAAATTAAAATGAATTTGAATATCTAAAAACTGAGATAGGTTATTATAGGCCTCAATAATATGGTCTTGTAGCACCTAATGGTTTGATGATACCTTGCACAAGCTCTGAGATACGACCCCATAAAGATCATTGATTTCATGTTGAGTGCACCTTGAGGGACACTTCGATCTGAAGTGGTCGACAATGTTCGAGTGAGTCTGTGTGCCAAACAAGGTTGCCACTAGTGTTTACTTAGCCAATTAGAGCTGTTGGCATAGATGGTTTGATGCTATGACTGATAGTTTGAAAGATACGTTATTTTGCTCATTTCAACTGAGGAACACTATGAGTTTTGACATCAACTAAGATTGTGTTTCTAAATTTAAAAAAATTTGAATCTCCAAAAAATGAGATAGGTTATTGTAGGCCTCAAAAATATAGTCTTGTTGCACCTGACAGTTTGATGATACCTTGCACAAGCTCCGAGATATGAACCTGTAAAGATCATCAATTTCATGTTGAGTGCACCTCGAGGGACTCTTCGGCCCAGATTGGGCGACAATGTTCGAGCGAGTCTGTGTACTAAATGAGGTTGTCACTAGCATTTACCAACCAATGGAGTTTGTTGGCGTAGATGGTTTGATGCTACGACTAACGGTTTGAAAGATATGGTATGTTGATCATTTCAACTAAGGAACACTGCAAGTTTTGACATCGACTAAGATTTTGTTGCCAAATTTAAATGAATTTGAATCTCCAAAAACTGAGATAGGTTACTATAGGCCTCGGTAACATGGTCTTTTTGTACCTAACGATTTGATGATACCTCACATGAGCTCTATGATATGTCCATGTAGAGATCATTGATTTCATGCTTAAGGGACCTTGAGGGACACTTTGGTCTGGAGTGCTCAGCAGTGTTTGAGAAAGTCTGTGTGCCAAACAAGGTTTCCACTAGCGTTTAACCAGCCAATTGGAGCTATTGGTGTAGATGGTTCGATGCTACTACCAACGGTTTGAAAGATACACAAGTATTATGTGCTCGCAAGTCATTGACATAACATCATAAAGTTTTTTTATTAATAATGAGAAACTTTTTTACAACTTAGCTGATTAGGAGCACCGGGAGCAAAGCAATGAGTAGAGAAAACCTCCTCTATTGCCCCAAAAAATAGAAGAGAAATGTTGTCATTAAATCTTACAAACTTCCTGTTATACATATGGGGTAATGCATGAACAATTTACAGTCCACCTAATTTACAATGCTATATAAATATACATGTTATATGCACATGTATTCAAATAGATTTGACATTATAATATTTTGTATCTCCATTTAGCCCAATGAACCAATTGGATCTTCCCTACCCTTTATTGTCTCAAGTATTGCCTCGTGGTCCAACTCACGAACCTTCCAAAGAGTTTTATTGTGTGGTCTTCCCCCATATCTGATCAAGTGGACATTTGATGCAATTATGAGGTTCAAATAATGAAGAATATTTATGTGTGTCTCCCAATCCTTGAACAACCACAACCTAGGGTTCTTCATACTATACTGCCTAATCCATGTACCAATTACAACCACTGCTCCTATGGGGTATTCTAATTCTTCATTATCGATAACCGAGTGATCTAATTTATTTTTTGCCTCAACACAATGACACAAATAATAATTTGTCCCTTCTTCATTGTCTTCAGGTGCAATAATAGCAAAAACATGGCCTATAATGATATAAACATAATGAGGACATTAATTTACTAAATATTTATGATAAAGTACTAAATTTGAGATTATTTGTATGTGCACAATTTACCTAGTTGTACTAGATCAGATAAGCAATCAAATTCAATGGATGATTCCATTTCTGTTAGTTGTAGTGATTCATGGGGATGATAGGAGTCAAGTGGGCTCAAAATACATGTATACCATTCATCAACCCATTCCTTTGACTTACACCCATCCCAATATTCATCTACACATGATGAAAAAAAGCACTCCATATGTCATGTGTAGATACTCCATGAACATGCATTATAGCTTCTAAAAGAGTGTAGCTCACTCGATCCTATCAGTGTACAAAAATCCTCATATGGTGCAATGTTAGTTTCATCTATCAACCAAAAAAATTTATGAACTGTAGACTCACCTTAATTACCTAGACCCATTGTAGCATTACACCACTGGAAAATACATCTCGCATCTGACAGTGTTGCTTTCTCTTTGTACTTTAATTCTTCATGTGCTAAGTCTCTTTTAATAATGCACCTGCACCATCGTGCTCTCCCTTTCCATGACCAACCTTTGTGAAATTCCACATATATTGAATTCCAGTAATCTTATGCATCCTACACAACCAATAAAACATTCAAGAATTCTTTAATTGTGATGCACAATTATCTGACCATATGATGTGTCGATGATATGATATGCCCCTGTTAGCCAAATTACCATAAAATAGTTGAAAGAAACCATGTACAAACTCTATAGAATGTGAGCGATCATTGTTGATATAAAAATGATACTCCCTCAATATCTTCCTATTCTCCTCTCTACTATCAGGTGAATGCATGAATGCTATATGAACAAATACAGCAACTTGTTGAGAGCTGTAAGACTTTTCTTGCACCTCATTCTATGGTTGTAGTGTGTAGTTCTCTACAAATTCCTCAACTAAAACAATGGTATCAAGTGGAAATGTGTCCTTGCACAACTTGAATTGCATATCCAACCATCGCGCTCTATGTGTATGTCTTACATACTCATAAATAGTTTATTTCAAAAAAAATGTCTATGAATTGATACACTAGAATATTTTCAATTACCAAATCACATATTTTAGCCTCTTTTCCATCTTTTAGATTGTATGTCATGGTCTTATATTTTCAAAATTCCACTATTTCATTACGGATTGCATGCATACTCTCCATATGTTGACAAATTGGCAAATGTCGCAAACCTCCGCAATCTATGCATGTACCTTTCAAGCATGAGAGCTTGTAAAATTGTTGACCATCCACTCTTTCACATAAAATTGTAGATATTAATTCCCTTGAAGATCTAGGTGGGACATTTATGTTACAATCTTACAAAACATTGTTAGAGTGCAAATCTACACATATATTCCTATAAACATCAAAATGGCTATAAAATTCAATATGTACCCTACAACAACAAGTTGTGTGTGTGTGATTTATCTTCACATAAAAAGGTTTACCCATTTCAAAATATCTCTGACTAATTTTAATTTGAGGATACATATGTATAAATTTTGCAAAGAATTGTGTTTGAGTTGAATCCAAAAAATGTTTTGGATGTGGAACATGAATTTGACTACCAATCCTCCTTACAACATCTCTTTGATTAGGAGATACCTGTGTGTTATTCTTCCAAAATTCTTCAATTGAGGATTTCAAAGCTTCAACAATTGATTTATCTTTTCGCGGTAGTTTACCGAAAAATGCCCATAACTCATTGCTATTTGGATCTTCCACTCTTTGACGCCTTCCCAAGGCTCTCATTAGAGACTTTCTACTTATTTTCAATATTTTTCTTGCCTTTCTAATGAGACGAGATTTTTTCATTTGAGTGCTTACTATTGTTGATGTAAGTAAACATTGTGTGACATTACTATCTTTCGTGCATGATGTAGAACCCACACTCTCATATGAAGTAATTAGATTCTTTACAATAGATGTTTCACTTGACTCATCTATCGTTCTTAGCCCAAGAATCTTCATGATGGGCCTAAATTTAACATTTCTCATCATTTCAACAAATAGTTGACATCTTCCTATCACATTTAAATTCTCAAAAAATGATCTTCAAATACGATTAGCATTTCTTTGACAAGTACGCTTGGGAATCCTTTCAGGCATTGCTTGAAAAATGTTAGTATCAATATCAATCAAATATTTTGGCTTTCTATAAACAATTCTAAGAGCATCAAAACTATTATGTGTAAATTGTGTACCATCTTGAGTGTCTTCAACATGACATGATGTTGTGCCTACACCTTGGGATGTAGATAATGGTGTGCCTTCAAAATGATACAATTGTGTGCCTCCACCTTGGGATGTAGACAATGGTGTGCCTTCAACATGATACAAGAAGGTGCATACACCTTAGGATGTAGACAATGGTGTGCCCACACCTTGGGAAGTAGACAATGTTGTGCCTCCAACATTGGATGATAGTGTCTCTTCAACTTGGGAACTCATAGATGATGTGCCCACATCTTCATAATTCAATTGTCTTGTTGCACGCAAGTTTCTCATTCGTTGTCTTTTTGTTTCCCATTCCAATTCTCTCTTACTTTGTATTGATGTTTCATCTTCCTCATCCAAAGAAAAATATTCTTCTATGGTATGCAATTTTTTGTGTTCACGAAGTTGTCTTATTCTTTCCCTTTTCTTCTCTCTACATCTCTTTCATGCTCTTCTAGTGTTAGAGTCTTTTCTCATTTCCTCAGCATGATGATTATTTCTACATATGAATTCATTACAATTTTAAAATTATAATATCAATCTATTACAATAAGTCAAGTTATAATATCAATCTATTACAATAAGTCAAATTATAATATAAATTGCTTACAGTATGACAAATTATAATATAAATTTATTACAATTATATCAAATTATGTATTGAACAAGTCTATATCATACCAATTATAAACCAAAAGACTCTTTATTCACATTTCACATGTAAAAAATAAAAAAAATTACCTCAATTGATAAATTTTGGTGAAGAATGATTGACTTTCACAATTCGATGTTGATTTTTAAACAAAAAGGTGGTGAAAATTGATAGAATATGATTCTTTGTCACCTTGAACACCATGAAAAGTGAATATTTGTTAGAAAAAATGTAGAAATTAGACAATATACATAAAATTTGGGTCTCTTTCATAAGTTTTGTGACAGATAAGACCATTTATTTTAGTCTTGCATAGCGTGTGCGCACTATGCAGGAAACACAAAAGTGGTAAAGGGAGAGAGGGGATGACAAGGGGGGGGGAGAGAGAGAGAGATCCTAGGACCATCTATGACTCATTACGCAAAAATAGGTGCACTAGGCATGGACTAGATGGAAATCAATCTTCTATAATCTATGAATTCCCAAGGATTCTAAATTATGTAAGGGTCATGAAATGTATTTGACACAATAATATGATTATAAAAGGTGTAACAAACTAGGACCCCTATGACTCATTAGGCAAAAATAGGTGCACTAGGCATGGACTAGATGAAAATCAATCTTCTATAATCTATGAATTCCCAAGGATTCTGAATTATTTAAGGGTCGTGAAATGCATTCGACACAATAATATGATTATCAAAGGTGTAACAAAATCCTACACTTTTTTAATACAAACCATTTGCAGTCACTTATTAAACTCTGTCTCTCTCTCTCATCCCTCTCACTCTTCCTCCCTCTCCTCCTTGTTGGAGATTTTCCAGCAAGTTAGTGCTGACTGTATGTTTGTCATTGATGACAACATTTGGTAAGAAACATGCATGGAAGCCTGATGGAGAGAGCCTTGAGTATATGTTTCCTAGATATGTTATTAGCATGATATCATAGACGCATAGGTTGATTTTGAGTGAAGACAATAATATAGTTGTTTGTATCAATGAGAGTTCCTAACAGGTCCCAGGAAGAGCTTTGTATGTGATTTGTAGTATGGTTGTAATGGAGCCTTATGCATTTATATTTATGTTGTAGATATATCAGTGAATCTATGTGCATGGATGTAGAGTCAATTGTGTAGTACAGGTTGAGTTATGAAGTCTCCAGTTGCCAGTTACAATTTCCTAAGTTTATCAGATGGAGTTGACATTATTTTTATTATTGTAGTAGTTGTGCCTATCATTTTGATATGCGTGCTTGGATTAGTGTTTGGAGAAGAGTTAATAATGTTTGGTTAAGAGCGCATGATGTAATTCAACATGTGAAGAAAGTATCAGTTAATTTGGTGGGGCCGACAGTGTGAAGCGACGTGTCTACTCATATGGAGTTATGCGGTCCTAATTTATGTTGTGTGCTTAGTATAGCCGACTGAGATGTTATTGGAGAGTTGTATTGTTTCTCTAATATGATTTCAAGATGGTTCTAATAGGCCAACTTGATTATATCATTTAGAGGAAGATATTTATAGGCAGTCATTTGTGATTGCTAAGTATGGCAAATTGTTGAAAGAGAAGAGTAGAGAAAAATGTGCAAAGTTATGAGCCATTAGTAGAAGGTCTATGTGACAAAGAAGAGAGTGTATGATATTCATTGAAATTAATTCAGATAGAAGGTCTAATTCATAGTTCACCAAGATCCAGATATAGTGTGTATCTATTAAACAAAAGGTTGCAGCCTTCACCCCTTTGAGTAGTGTGCTCTCGGATAGTGTGTCCTCACCCCTAATAGGGTTAATTGTAAAAGACTCCTAATAGGGTCTGACCCTTGACCAGGTCACTGTACTTAATGCATTGTAAATATCAACTCCTAACAGGGTTGTAAGATCTTCTAATAGGGATCATAATACTCTAGTGCAGTTTATAGTGGGTGCTAATTCCCTCCGGGGTTTTTTACCTATTTGGGTTTCCTTTTAACCAAAATTGTGGTGTTGTGTTAAGTGTTATCTTATTGTCTTTATGCTTAATGTTATTTTATACTTAAATTGGATAATAAAGAATTGAATCTTGTAAATAATTGATTCACCCCCCCCCCCTCTCAGTTATCTCTTGGGACTATTCCTAACAATTGGTATCAGAGCCAAGTGCCTCAGAGAGAAATTTTAACAACTTGAGTTGATCAGATGGCATTCTTTAGAAAATAAAGTCCTAAGTTTGATGGAGAGAACTATCTAGACTGGAAGAACAAAATGATGATACATTTGTAGTGCATTGCCTTTGAGATTTTTGAAGTAGCTACAAAATAAGTTCAGATTTCCTCTCTAGTAGATCTTGAAAAGGAAGATGCAACTATTAAGAAAAAGGAGATGCTCACTCAAAATGTTATTACCAAAGAAGCCCTTATCAACGCATTTTCTGACAGTGAGTTTTCAAAGATCAAGAAAGTTGATAAAGCCTACAAGATATGGAAGTATCTAGAAGACATGTTTGAAGGAGACATCCAAGCCAAGAATGTGTGCAGAAAGACATGGAAGAAAAAGTACAATACATTGGAGATGCTACCTAAAGAGAACATTAGAGCCTACAATCAAAGGATTAATGAAGCAGTTGCAGGAATCAGAAACAATGGTGGAGAGATTTTTTAAGAAGACATAATGGATAAGTTGATCACTACTTTGACACCAGAATATGAGACCAAGATAAACATCCTAGATGAGACTATGCAATTTTCAAAAGACTTCAAAAGAGAGACCTTAATCAGCAAGATTTTAGCATTCGAGATATCAAGTTTGAAGACAGAGCCTAAAAGTGAAACAACCTTCAAAGCCTCAGTCCATGGTAAGAAATCCTTGAACACTTCTGGTAATTTTTATGATGATGGTGAAGAGAAAGAACTAGATGATTTCATTTCTTTGATTGCTAAGAAAGAAAGTAAAGGAAAAGGGAAATGTGAAGGTCAGTTACCATTCAAATTCTTTTCATGTAACAAGATTGGTCACTTTGCATCTAAGTGTCCTACAAGGGTCAAGAAGTTCAAAACTAACTACAAGCCTAAGTAGACAAAAGAATGTTACTATGCTGGTGATGGAGTATCAGATGAAGATTCAATAGAAGATGAAATTGGATTCATTTCTCTTGAAGAAATGGAGAAAATATTTGATGAAATGGACCTTGAAGATGAAAAGAAAGCACAGGAGTTAGCACTGATTTCACAAGCTGACATCAGGATAGATTGGATCATTGACAGCGGTTTCTCACATCACATGACATGAGACAAGGATAGATTTGTACATCTGGATAGATACAAATGTGGCATGGTTAGATTTGGAGACAACACTCCTAAACCTATCATAGGTAGAGGAGCTATCACCTTGGATGGAAAGAACCACACTGATGATGTTCTTTATATTGATTGTTTGTAGCATAACCTACTAAGTGTTGGACAGTTGCTTGACAAAGGATATCATTTGGAATTCAAAGACAACAAGTGCATCATTAATAACAAGGAGAAATGATTGCATCGGGTTCAAAGACTAAAGGTAATGTTTTTTAGCTTAATCCTGAAGCAAGTTGTTTTGTTGCCAAAGTAGATGACAGTTGGTTATGGCACAAAGACTATGTCACATCAATTTTGACAACATAGTAAAGATAAGAAATGTAAAGGTAGTAAGAGACCTTCCTAGTATTGAAAAACTAGTTGATACAATATGCAGGCAATGTGTAATGGGAAAGCATGTGAGGAATTCATTCAGGAGCAAGCATAATTTGGCAGAGAACAAATTGGATCTAGTGCATACATATCTATGTGGACCAACTCAAACAAGATCATACTATGGTGAAAGGTACTTTATATTGTTTATTGATGATTGTTCAATAATGATGTGGGTTGCATTCTTAAAAGATAAATCAGAAGCAATTGAGAAGTTCAAATTATTCAAAGCTAAGGTTGACAATGAGTCTGGATTGAAGATTAAATGTTTGAGATCAGATAGAGGAGGAGAATTCACCTCTGATAGATTCTATGAATATTGTGAAGAACATGGGATAAAGAGACAGATAATTTCTCCTAGAACCCCTCAGTAGAATGGAATTACTGAAAGAAGGAATATGATCATACTTGACACTGTGTGCACCATCATGATTGAAGGAAAGGTCACACACACCTATTGGAGAGATGCGGTCAATATTGCAGTCGATACTATTGATAGAATTCAGAGGTGAAGATAAGATACCTTATGAGCTATGGTTTGGGAATGTACCTACAATCAAATACTTGGGAATCTTTGGAAGAAACTAGTGCTACATCAAGAGAGATGAAGCTGTAGTAAAGTTTGATGCAAGAAGCAATCAAGGTATTTTTCTTGGTTACTCTACTAAAAGCAAAGCTTATAGATGTTTTAATTTAAGATTGAAAAAGATCAATTAAAGTTCTCATGTTAAGATTCATGAGAAGTTTATGATTCAAGAAAGATATCATGATTATGCACCTATGATTGAAGAAGAACCTAGACCTACCACTAGAGAAACACTTTTTGATGAAATGTTTGATAGCATTGATGTATTATTCAATGACTCTGAAACTAGTGAAGAAGAATCACAGAAGTCAGATGAGAGAGTCACACCTAATGTTCCTAAATTCACATCTATATATCATTAAAAGGAATACATCATTGGAGATAAGAATAGTAAAGTCATGACAAGATCAAAAGAAAAAAGGTCAACAACAAATGAAGAGGTATGTTTACTTTCACAGATTGAACCTTTTAAATGTTGAAGATGCATGTAATGATTCAAATTGGCATGAAGCAATGAAAGAAGAGCTAGATCAGATAATTAAGAATGATACATGGCAATTGGTCCCTAGGCCTAGTGATAAGAATGTGATTGGAACCAAGTGGATATTCAGAAAAAAGATGAATGAAGATGGAACAATGGCAAGAAAAAAAGCAAGACTAGTATGTAAAGGATATGCGTAAAGAGAAGGAATTGATTATTCAGATACTTTTTCCCCTATAAGAATATTGGAAGCCATAAAGTTGATTCTAGGCTATGCTACATTCAAATACTTTAAGGTATACCTAATGTATGTCAAGTCAACATTCCTAAATGGAGAGTTAAAGGAAGAAGTTTACATAGAGCAGTCTGAAGGATTTACCATATCAGACAGACCTGATATGGTATGCAGATTGAAGAAATCCCTCTATGGATTTAAGCAAGCCCCTAGAGCATGGTATGAAAGACTTGATGGATACTTGACTAAGATTGGATTCAATAGAGCAGCAGATTGTAACTTATTCATAAGAGAGATACCTGATGGACTATTTTTAGTTGCTCTATTTGTTGATGACATTATCTTTTGTGGTAATGACAACCTTAGTGTTGAATTTGCTAAAGAGATGTAGAGTGAATTTGAAATGAGCATGATTGGACCTATCAAGTACTTTTTGGGACCGAATGTGCAGTAGATAGACAAAGGTATTTTCATTAATCAGTCTAAGTATGTGAAAGAGATATTGAAGAAATTCAAGATGGATGATTGCAAGCCAATGAATACTCCTATGATAACAGGATACAAGCTTTCAAAAGAAGATGATTCAGCAGTAGCAAACATGACCTTGTATAAGTCTATGATTGGTAAACTAATCTGTCTTACTCAATCTAGACCTGATATTTCCAATGCAGTTGGTATTGTTGGAAGATTTGCAACAGATCCTAAAAAAATTCATGTCATGGCAGTAAAGAGGATATTCTGATACTTAAGAGTAACTATAGACTATGGTTTATGGTATCCTAATTCAAAAAATGTAGAGCTTCATGTATATACAGATGCAGATTGGGCAGGTTGCATGGATGATAGAAAGAGTACCTCAGGAGGAGCAGTATTTCTTGGAGATAGACTTGTTACTTGGACAAGTAAGAAGAAAAATTGTATTTCTTAGTCCACAACAGAAGTTGAGTACGTTGCAGCACCATTAAATTTCTCTACAATTGTGTGGATCAAGTAGTTGATAAAAGATTTTGGAATTCATGTACATCCAAGCCAAGAATGCACGCAAAAAGACATGGAAGAAAAATTTCAATACATTGGAGATGCTACCTGAAGAGAACATTAGAGCCTACAATCAAAGGATTAATGAAGCAATTGCAGGAATCAGAAACAATGGTGTAGAGATTTTTGAAGAAGACATAATGGATAAATTGATCACTACTTTGACACCAGAATATGAGAGCAAAATAAACATC
This sequence comes from Chamaecyparis obtusa, assembly GCA_027943335.1. Taxonomy (NCBI): domain Eukaryota; kingdom Viridiplantae; phylum Streptophyta; class Pinopsida; order Cupressales; family Cupressaceae; genus Chamaecyparis; species Chamaecyparis obtusa. The sequence continues at coordinate 2,876,553 of BSBK01000750.1, read as the reverse complement.
CTAGATGAGACTATGCAATTTTCAAAAGACTTCAAAAGAGAGACCTTAATCAACAAGATTTCAGCATTTGAGATATCAAGTTTGAAGACAGAGCCTAAAAGTGAAACAACCTTCAAAGCCTCAGTCCATGGTAAGAAATTGATGAACGGTGCTCCCCTTAATACCACAAACACATAACAGAAACAAAGAAACAACAACAATATGTAAGGACAGAAAATTGGCTTCTTATTATCTCAACAAATGTGGAATTACAAACTTTCAGAATTACAATATGCAAAGCCACATGGGCATTCCCTTACAATATTCTATAGGACAAAGCCTCGAATCAATACCTAGATCTACTACCTAGAATTGTCCCGAACTGCCTAAGACAACACTACAGCCTTCCTTATATAGGCAATTTTCCACCGCCTGGGAAGGTTCCAAAATTTTAGCTAATAAGGCCGACCAAACCTAGGATTATTTTATTTTTCAATTTATTACATTAGAGTTAGCTCAAAATAACTTTTGAAACCCGAACAAAAATTTTGAAGGAAAATTATTTTCTGCCATTTCAGGTGACCTAACTTCTGAATACCATAAGTCATCACCCGTTGACCCGATTGACTATTATAACCCCATTTTAGAAAGGGCACAAAGAGCTCTAAAACACTTGAATCAAGCAAGATTCATTTGGCCAAAAATTCAACCTCATCTGGGGCCTGTAAAGCCTTCAAAATTGAGTTCAAAGTTTATGTACCCTGTTTCGAACACCGAAAATTTTCAATATCTACAAAGCTAGACTTGAGCTATCAATGAAACTTTACTGCAAGCTAATATGACCAAAATGAACCTTAGGGAAGAAATCAGAACATTCTAAGATCGAATGACCAACTTACTAAAAATAGAAAGTTTCCATGAATAGCAGCTCTACACAAGATAGCCCTTATTGAAAACAAAACCAGAAATATTTTTGGGTGATGCAAGATTGCTCTTACAGCCAAGATGCTCCTGCATCAAAAATCCTTGAACACTTCTGGTAATTTTGATGATGAAGAGAAAGAACTATATGATTTCATTTCTTTGATTGCTAAGAAAGAAAGTAAAGGAAAAGGGAAATATGAAGGTCAGTTACCATTCAAATGCTTTTCATGTATCAAGATTGATCACTTTGCATCTAACTGTCCTACAAGGGTCAAGAAGTTCAAAACTAACTACAAGCCTAAGTATACAAAAGAATGTTACTATGCTGGTGATGGAGTATCAGATGAAGATTCAGTAAAAGATGAAATTGGATCCATTGCTCTTGAAGAAATGGAGAAAATATTTGATGAAATGGACCTTGAAGATGAAAAGAAAGCACAAGAGTTAGCACTGATTTCACAAGCTGACATCAGGATAGATTAGATCATTGACAGTGGTTTCTCACATCACATGACATGAGACAAGGATAGACTTGTACATCTAGATAGATTCAAATGTGGCATGGTTAGATTTGGAGACAACAAGTTCCTAAACCTATCATAGGTAGAGGAGCTATCACCTTGGATGGAAAGAACAACACTGATGATGTTCTTTATATTGATGGTTTGCAACATAACCTACTAAGTTTTGGATAGTTGCTTGACAAAGGATAACAGCTAGAATTCAAAGACAACAAGTGCATCATTAGTAACAAGGAAGAAGAAATGATTGCATCAGGTTCAAAGACTAAAGGTAATGTTTTTCAGCTTAATCCTGAAGCAAGTTATTTTTTTGCTGAAGTAGATGACAATTGCTTATGGCACAAAAGACTATGTCACATCAATTTTGACAACATAGTAAAGATAAGCAATGTAAAGGCAGTAAGAGACCTTCCTCGCATTGAAAAAATAGTTGATACAATATGCAGGGAATGTGTAATGGGAAAACATGTGAGGAATTCATTAAGAAGCAAGCATAATTCAGTAGAGAACAAATTGCATCTAGTGCATACAGATTTATGTGGACCAACTCAAACAAGATCATACTACAGTGAAAGGTACTTTATGTTATTTATTGATGATTATTCTATAATGATGTGGGTTGCATTCTTAAAAGATAAATCAGAAGCATTTGAGAAGTTCAAATTATTCAAAGCTCAGGTTGACAATGAGTCTGGATTGAAGATTAAATGTTTGAGATCAGATAGAGGAGGAGAATTCACCTCTATCAGATTCTATGAATATTGCGAAGAAAATGGGATAAAGAGATAGCTAATTGCTCCTAGAACCCCTCAGTAGAATGGAATTGTAGAAAGAAGGAATATCATCATACTTGACATTGTGCGCACCATCATGATTGAAGGAAAGGTCGCACACACCTATTGGAGAGATGCGGTCAATACTGTATTCTATACTATTAATAGAATTCAGAGGTGAAGATAAGACACCTTATGAGCTATGGTTTGGGAATGTACCTACAATAAAATACTTCAGAATCTTTGGAAGCAGCAAGTGCTACATCAAGAGAGATGAAGCTATAGGAAAGTTTGATGCAAGAAGTGATGAAGGTATTTTTCTTGGTTACTCTACTAAAAGCAAAGCTTATAGATGTTTTAATTTAAGATTGAAGAAGATCATTGAAAGTGATCATGTTAAGATTGATGAGAAGTTTATGATTCAAGAAAGATATCATGATTATGAACCTATGATTGAAGAAGAACCTAAACCTACCACTAGAGAAATGGTTTTTTATGAAATGTTTGACAGCATTGATGTATTATTCAATGACTCTGAAACTAGTGAAGAAGAATCACAGAAGTCAGATGAGAGAGTCACACCTAATGTTCCTAAATTCACATCTAGATATCATTAAAATGAATACATCATTGAAGATCATAATAGTAAAGTCATGGCAAGATCAAAAGCAAAAAGTTCAACAGCAAATGAAGAGGTATGTTTACTTTCACAGATTGAACCTTTTAAATGTTGAAGATGCATGTAATGATTCAAATTGGCATGAAGCAATGAAAGAAGAGCTAGATCAGATAATTAAGAATGATACATGGGAATTGGTCCCTAGGCCTAGTGATAAGAATGTGATTGGAACCAAGTGGATATTCAAAAAAAGATGAATGAAGATAGAATAGTGGTAAGAAACAAAGCAACACTAGTATGTAAAAGATATGCGCAAAGAGAAGGAATTGATTATTCAAATACTTTTTCCCCTGTAAGAAGATTGGAAGCCATAAAGTTGATTCTAGGCTATGCTACATTCAAATACTTTAAGGTATACCAGATGTATGTCAATTCAGCATTCCTAAATGGAGAGTTGAAGGAAGAAGTTTACAAAGAGCAGTCTGAAGGATTTACCATATCAGATAGACTTGATATGGTATGCAGATTGAAGAAATCCCTCTATGGACTTAAGAAAGGCCCTAGAGCATGGTATGAAAGACTTGATGGATACTTGACTAAGATTGGATTCAATAAAGGAGCAATAGATTGTGACTTATTCATAAGAGAGACACCTGATGGACTATTGTTAGTTGTTATATTTTTTGATGACATTATCTTTGGTGGTAATGACAAGCTTAGTGTTGACTTTGCTAAAGATATGTAGAGTGAATTTGAAATGAGCATGATTGGACCTATCACGTACTTTTTGGGATTGAATGTGCAGTAGGCAGACAAAGGTATTTTCATTAATCAGTCTAAGTATGTGAAGGAGATATTGAAGAAATTCAAGATGGATGATTGCAAGCCAATAAGTACTCCTATGATAACAGGATACAAGCTTTCAAAAGAAGATGATTCAACAACAGTAGACATGACCTTGTATAAGTCTATGATTGGTAAACTAATCTATCTTACTCAATCTAGACCTAATATTTCCAATGCAGTTGGTATTGTTGGAAGATTTGGAGAAGATCCTAAACAAAGTCATCTCATGGTAGTAAAGAGGATATTCAAATACTTAAGATTAACTATAGACTATGGTTTATGGTATCCTAATTCAGAAAATGTAGAACTTTATGTATATACAGATGTAGATTGGGCAGGTTGCATGGATGATAGAAAGAGTACATCAGGAGGAGCGGTATTTCTTGGAGATAGACTTGTTACTTGGATAAGTAAGAAGAAAAATTTTATTTCTTAGTCCACAGCAGAAGCTGAGTATGTTGCAGTAGCATTAAATTGCTCTACAATTGTGTGGATCAAGCAGATGATAAAAGATTTTGGAATTCATGTACATCCAAGACAAGAATGTGAGTAGAAAGACATGGAAGAAAAAGTACAATACATTGGAGATGCTACCTGAAGAGAACATTAGAACCTACAATCAAAGGATTAATGAAGTAGTTGCAGGAATCAAAAATGATGGTGGAGAGATTTCTGAAGAAGACATAATGGATAAGTTGATCACTACTTTGACACCAGAATATGAGACCAAGATAAACATCCTAGATGAGACTATGCAATTTTTAAAAGACTTCAAAAGAGAGACCTTAATCAGCAAGATTTCAGCATTCGAGATATCAAGTTTGAAGACAGAGCCTAAAAGTGAAACAACCTTCAAAGCCTTAGTCCATGGTAAGAAATCCTTGAACACTTCTGGTAATTTTGATGATGATGATGAAGAGAAAGAACTAGATGATTTCATTTCTTTGATTGCTAAGAAAGAAAGTAAAGGAAAAGGGAAATATGAAGGTCAGTTACCATTCAAATTCTTTTCATGTAACAAGATTGGTCACTTTGCATCTAAGTGTCCTACAAGGGTCAAGAAGTTCAAAACTAACTACAAGCCTAAGTATACAAAAGAATGTTACTATGCTAGTGATGGAGTATCAAATGAAGATTCAGTAGAAGATGAAATTGGATTCATTTCTCTTAAATAAATGGAGAAAATATTTGAGGAAATGGACCTTGAAGATGAAAAGAAAGCACAAGAGTTAGCACTGATTTCACAAGCTGACATCAGGACAGATTGGATCATTGACAGCGGTTTCTCACATCACATGACATGAGACAAGGATAGATTTGTACATTTGGATAGGGGTAAGTGCACAAAGATGGGGGACCAAAAAGATGCCACTTTTCTTTTTGGCCCCCCATCGCGCATAGTGCGCACACAATAAAGGGTGTGCGCCCTATAGGGCTCACACCCTATGGCTTGGGTTGCCCAAGCCTTAGGCTTGGGTAATCCAAGCCAAAGTGTGTGCACCCTATAGGGAACACGTGCTTTGAAAAACACTAAGTTTTCCAAAGCACGTGTGCCCTATAGGGCATACGCCCTTTTGAAAAACTTGTATAAAGTTTGCTGCACGCGGGTTTGGAAGCTCATTTTGCTTTCTCAAACCCGTGTTTTCAGCTAAGAGGAGATTCTAAAGTGTGCACACCCTATTATATTTGCTTGCGAGTCAATTATTTTTGTTCATCCATCGATCAAATGGCTCCACAACATCATCAAGTTCGATCCGAAAGAAGAGGTAAGTGTTTTTATAGCTTATCATGCCTCTTATTTGTTTTAAAATTTGAGTTTTGTTGCAATTTGTTTTGTTAAAATTTGTTTTTGTTTAAATTTGTTTTGTTCAAATTTGTTTTTGTTTAAATTTGTTGTGTAAAGAATATTTTAAAATGCAGTTTTTTTAATTGCCAGGAAGAAATAATCTCCCTCCACCAAACCCTCCGTCTCCTCATGAAGAACCAAATGAAGAACCGAATGAAGAAAGAAATGAAGAAAATGAACCTCAATTGTCTCCACCAATCAAGAAATCTCCTCCTGGAACACAACAAAATTTGCTGAACCAAATTGAAAGAGGGCAAAAAGAATTAGAATCTTTAATTAATAGGTTAAAAGATTCTAGTGGTACAAATCACAGAAGGGAAAGACTTTCAAAATCATTGGAAGCAATCTTGACCCACGTAAGCACAGTTAGTGAGCAAATTAATTTATGGCAGGATAAAAGAGAAGAACAAAAATAATATTATGCAAATAAATTATCTTATACGGACATAAAAAAGAAAAAAATCACAAAAGATGTCATTTGCCAGCTATTTAAAAAACTAGGGGACGCAAATACTCTTAGAACTACAACAAGGAGGTTCCCAATTCATTGGTGCATAAATGAAGAAATTAAAAACAATTTTTGGGAGAGATGGTGAATGGTCTTTGATTCGCCTCCTTTTAACAATCATGAGGTTCCTATATATTTCTTGAGGAAACTCTATTGCGAGTTTGTACTCAAGGTGGTGCCAAATTATTTTGACATGCTAGATACTCAAGGTAGAGGAGGGGGTTCATCATTTGATCAAGAAGGGGCACATCATGACCCTAACGCACCTAGGGCTGCTAGTGGCAAGCCATTGTTAGATCATGTTAGTATTCCTTCCGTTGTGAAGGAACATGTAGAGGCAAACACACTAGGCACGATTAGTGCTCTGACATAGACTCTCATTCAATGTGCCACTCCTTTAGTTGAGGGTGACTATGGTCAATCCTTGAGGGGGCATATTTTTCGGTCATGTGGATGCTTGTGCACATTTGGTACTGGCGAGAGAGATGAAGAGGATTCTAGATTGATGTCTGATACCTTTCTAAATACGACATTTGGCATTGACACATAGGTAAATATTTCCAAGTTCATTAAATTTCTTTGATCATATTTCATTTATAAAAGAATAACTATTTAATTTAGTATCTATTGTCTATGATGAAAATTCAGGGCAAGAGTGTCAGTGGCGGTGGCGGTGGCAGTGGAAGTGGAAATGATCCTAATGTCCCCTTTTACACATCATCATCAATTCCACAAGTATGTATCGAATAAAATATTTAATTAACATATTTTATTATTATGTAATTATATGAATAATTGTATCCTAACTTATTGTGCATGTGCATTAGATGTGCACTGGTGGACCATCAACGTTCACAACAGACAGCGAAAGGAATCGTGCAACATTCCTTGAGGTATCTTTATTTGCATATTAATTGGATTTACTTGATCATATTTAATTCATGAATGAATGACTAAATTACTAGACAAATTATGATCAAAATCTAGAGGCACGATGATTACATTCTTTCACCTAGGTTTGTGAGGTCACCATTGAGTCCACAGGTATACATGTAATAATGCATTATAATTAACATGTCAGTAGTACGTTCTTATATGAATGGTTATCTTATAATTTTCCATGTACATGTGCACTAGTTGAATGTTGGAGCTTTGACTTCAACACCGCACACTGGAGGATGCGGTGGAACCTTCACGGAGGTATCATTTACTCATTAGCAGGGTTGTAAAAAATATATGTAATACTGATAACTGCATAATTTAATTTTTTTGTTTCATTTTCAGCTTTTGACATTAGAGACTCCTCCTTATGTTCATAATACTTTGGATCGTGGAGTAGCTGCAGCAGTAGCTAGTTTTGAAGCACTGACAAAGGTATGAAAGAGATCACTTAACTTTAATTGTTATTTTAATAGTTTGTATTGAATTTTATAATGATATCCATGTATGTATTTTAATTATTATTTTGATCATTGTTGTAGGGACTTATGACTCCAGATCGCCAGCATGTGCCTTCAGTGGATGAACATAGTGACTATTTGCTAGCGGTAAGCCAATATTCAATTTTATGTCATTGTATAATTCAATTTTGATGTATATTAGTTACCTCTATCTAATTTTATTTTTTATTAGGTCGAGCTATAGAAGAGTTTAGACAGGAGGACGAGTGAGCGCACTCGGAAGACTATGGCATCCACTGCATCTCCATCGACGTGATGATTGAAGATAGCTCGAGATTTGTTTTCTTCCCCTAGCGGGAAAGGACTAGATTAGGGATATGGATTGTATGCCTATATGGCATTAGTGGACATATTTTTTGTATATTGTATCAGTGATACGTTGTACATCCATTTGGCTTTGAGGAAGCCAGTTTTACTGTATTGAATATATTCAATGTATGACATTATTGGACATATATATTTGACTTCATGCCCTATGAATATATATTTTTTATGTTTTAGGTATGTAATTCATGTGTTTGGTGTATTGATGTATACTAAATTATGTTTATGTTCATGTCTTTCCTTTGTAAATTTCCCATGCCTTATAGTTATGCTTGTATGTTTATTGATGTATGTTTAACTTGTTGACTGTGCTACAAATGCCAGTCACTATCCTCAATAATAGTCAATTCCTTAATTGTAATAATAACAAAAGTAATGAAATGAATGCATAAATATATAAATATAATATAAGGATTCTTGGGGTACCCTAATGTTGGCAAGAGTTCTTTTATTAATAAGATTACTATGGAAGATGTGGATGTGCAACCTTATGCTTTTACAAACAAACTTCTAATTTTCCCCTAACTAACTAATTGTTAATGACAAACACTAGAATACATATTTGCACTCATCCTATTGCTCACCCCGGAGTCGTCGGTGTCATTTGAATGACTGCGTGTGCCAAAAAATGTTGTTAGTAGCATTTATCCGACCATTCAAAGTTGTTGGAACAAACGGTTCGATGCTACGACTGACGGTTTGAAAGATATGCAATGATGACTGTTTGAACTGAGGAACACTTTGAGTTCTGACATCGACCGAGAAAATGTGTTTTCAAATTTAAAAAAAGTTGAATCTCTAAAAACTGAGACAAACATTTGTAGGCCCCGACAACATGGTCCTGTAGCACCTGACAGATTGATTCTACCTCACACGAGCTCCAAGATATGACCCCGCAAAGATCACTGATTTCATGCTTAAGAGACCTTGAGGGACACTTCGACCCAGAGTCCTCGGTGGGGTTCGAATGACTATGTGTGGGGAATGAGGTTTCCCCTAGCATTTACCCGACCATTCGGAGCCATTGGAACTGATGGTTTGATGCTACAACCGACGGTTTGAAAGATACGCAACGTTGGCCGTTTGAACTGAGGAACACTATGAGTTCTGACACCAACCGAGAATGTGTTGCCGAATTTAAACAAAGTTGAATCTCTAAAAACTAAGATAGACTTTTGTAGGCCTTGGCAACACGGTCCTATAGCACCTAATGGACCGATTCTACCTTGCACGAGCTCTGAGATATGACCCCGCAAAGATCATTGATTTCATGCTTAAGGGACCTTGAGGGACACTTCAACACGGAGTCATCAGCAGGGATCGAATGATTGTGCATGGTGAATGAGGTTGCCACTAGCGTTTACCCGACTATCTAGAGCTATTGGAATTGACGGTTTGATGCTACGACCAGTGATTTGAAAGATACGCAATGTTGATTGTTTGAACTAAGGAACACTGTGAGTTCTAACACCGACCGAAAATGTGTTGCCCAATTTAAAATAAGTTGAATCTCTAAAAATTGAGATAGGCTTTTGTAGGCCCCGACAACCCGGTCCTGTAGCAACTAATAGATTGATTCTACCTCACACGAGCTCTGAGATATGACCCCACAAAGATCATCGATTCCATGCTTAAGAGACCTTGAGGGACACTTCAACACGGAGTCATTGGTGGGGATCGAACGACTATGGGTGCCAAATGAGGTTTCCACTAGCATTTACCCAGCCATCTGGAGCTGTTGGAATAGATGGTTCGATGCTATGATCGATAGTTTGAAAGATACGCAATGTTGGTCATTTCAGCTGAGGAACACTTTGAGTTCGAACACCGATCGAGAATGTGTTCCCAAATTTAAACGAAGTTCAATCTCCAAAAACCAAAACAAGCTTTTGTAGGCCCCAGTAACACAGTCCCATAGCAACTAACGGATTGATCCTACCTCGCACGAGCTCTGAGATATGACCTTGCAAAGATCGTCGATTCCATGCTTAAGAGACCTTGAGGGACACTTCAGCACGGAGTCATCGACGAGGATCGAATGACTGTGCGTGGTGAATGAGGTTGCCACTAGCATTTACCCGGCCATCTGAAGCTATTAGAATAGATGGTTTGATGCTACAACCGATGGTTTGAAAGATACGCAATGTTGGCCCTTTCAGCTGAGGAACACTTTGAGTTCTGACACAGACCGAGAATGTGTTGCCGAATTTAAAAAAAGTTGAATCTCTAAAAAATGAGACAAGCTTTTGTAGGCCCCGGAAACATGGTCTTGTAGCACCTGACAGATTAATTCTACCTTCACACGAGCTCTGAGATATGACCCCACAAAGTTCATCAATTTCATGCTTAAGAGACCTTGAGGGACACTTTAGCACGGAGTTGTCGGCAGGGATCGAATGACTGTGGGTGCCAAACAAGGTTTCCACTAGTGTTTACCCGACCATCTGAAGTTGTTGGAACAGATGGTTCGATGCTACGACCGACGGTTTGAAAGATATGCAACGTTGGCTATTTTAGTTGAGGAACACTTTGAGTTCTGACACCGACCGCGAATGTGTTGCCAAATTTAAACGAAGTTGAATCTCCAAAAATTGAGATAGGCTTTTGTAGGCCCTAAAAACATGGTCTCGTAGCACCTAACGGATTGATTCTACCTTGCATGAGCTCCGAGATATGACCCTTCAAAGATCGCTGATTCCATGCTTACACTAGTACATTTGACATCATTTTTCTATGAAAATTATCGACCATTAATTAAAAAGGTTTAGATTGGTCAAGTTATAGAAGGAAAAAAAATAAATAAATTTAAATCCATGCCCGTGTTGGTCTCAATTTTGACCAATACCATATCGGTCAAAATTTTGACCAACACAGACATATAACTTAAAAAAAAACATTTCAAATCTCATTTCATTTTTACGGTTGCAGCGCGCGAATTAGGATTTCCATCTTCTAAGCTAGTAGGAATGAAGCTTGTTCCAGATCGTGAAAACCCTACACCTAAGGTTAATAGCCCATTTTATCATTTATCTTCCGTGGAGTTTGAGGTATCTTCCATGTTTCCTATTGTTCATTACGTGGATTGTCATTTTCTTCTAGTCATCTCTATTTGTAATATGCTAGTAGGCGATTGAATCAATGAGTATATTTAGTGGTGACTATGGTTTGACTAGGGTTTGTAAATGCTATGACTAAGAATTATGAAGGCTGCAACTAGGGTTTAGGAATCTATGTACAGACTGAACAAACAAGTTAACTGTTCAGCACAGAAAAATTAACCATTTAGAAGAAATTAAAATTTCATGCAACATGGTGTACTGTACTGTTATAGAAGTGTGGAAAGAAATGAAATTTTTCACAATGTAAAGTGAATGCTACGCACCATTTTAAAGAACTCTACTATGTAATTTTTATTAAGTTTGTATTGTATTTTAAATTTCCAAAAGCCACACGATCTCCTGTTAGACCAAACTCAGTTCCATTGGGTCGACGCTGTCATGAGTTTGTGACCCCAATTTGCAACTTCGCCATGGAATTCCTATGTCATTGGATGAAAGGGAAAATTAGGGGAAAGTTTATTTATGCAACCAATGCTCATAAATGCGAAGGCTGTTAAGTTGCTTCAAGGTCGATGCCCTAGCCAGGGCACGATACTTGTTTAAACAGCAAAGTGAAGTGAATAACCGAAGGTTTGGGACTGAATCACAGGTTTAGTTGAGTACCTCGTGATTACAACCACTATGAGCACCCAACGTTTGACCATTCCAAATTGACATTAATCTAGCTTGATCACCTAGGTTAAAACATCTTTGTGATAGTCAACATCGCTGGAAACAAGTGGTGAAAGTCATCAGAAGTTTTAGTGTATGATTTTTGGAGACAATAGATTCTATACTCAAACCCAATGCCGATTGAATGATGGAATGTAGTTACAGGGGATTAGCAGTATTCTGATATTTGTTGAGTGTTCGGGTAGTAGGGAAGTCTAGTCAAACAATTGATTGTAATAACCTGGTGGTCTTGGTTGAAGATTCTTCCTAAGAGTATTGGTGTTGTGGTAGACTAAACCGAAAGATTATAAGTCTCAAGAGTGATTTATGATTGACAGTGGAAGCATATTGTTAGTTTACAAAATTATAGCCAAAGAATAGAACAAGATTGTAAAACCAGATAGAAGTGAGAAATTAGCAAATTGTTGTTACTTGTAAAGTAAAACAATAGTGACATTTTGAAAACTTACAAATCCCATTCAAGGAAACTGCCAGTTAGAAGAATTTCCCAATAGACATAAATGTTCAGAGACTGAAGAACTTTGACAGTGTTTTTTGATACTGTTTGTTCATGGTTGAATTGAAACCATTATTCTATTGTGCATTAGTTTGGGCTTATTTCAAGTTTATGTTGTTTACCTCGAGTTTTCATTGTTTATTTTGAGAATTTGTGTCAACGTGATGGAAAAACCATGTCTTCTGTAAGTTACGATGATCAAATTCCATGAGAAGACATGTTGGGTCATGTGGATAACTATTGTAATCAGTTATATTAGATGATAATTAGGCCTTTATAGGGATTACACATCCATTATGTTTCTAGGAGAAGGATTATATAAAGGATAAGGCTAGCATTGTAAGGCTAGCTATTTATTGTAATATCATGATGTGGATTATTTGGAGATATAACATGGACCAAGATTGGATGTAGATCATATTTACTGTCTCATAATGAATTACTAGGATAGGTACCAATCTTACTATTATGAGACAGTAAATAATATAAGCTCCTTAAGCATGAGTTGGATGATGTGGATACATTAGTTCTTATATCTACATAATCCACATCATACAACTCATGCTTGTGGACCAAGATTGGATGTAGATCATATTTACTGTCTCATAATGACTTACTAGGATAGGTACCAATCTTACTATTATGAGATAGTAAATAATATAAGCTCCTCAAGCATAAGTTGGATGATGTGGATACATTAGTTCTTATATCTACATAGTCCACATCATCCAACTCATGCTTGAGGAGCTTATATAATAATCAACTAATTAATGTTTTTGGTTTTGATGTAGTCCTCTCCAACTCATGCTTGAGGATTGTTAATTCTAACCATGGAATGTTAATTCTAACCTATATTATTAGATCATTAACCGTGCATATGCAGAGTTGTGTGGAGTAAAGGTGATCATAGTTAAAGAACAGTGAGAAAATACAATGAAATTGGATGCAATGTGTAGCAGTGGATGATCTATCCGAATAAGGAAGGGTTTTTATGTTTGAAAACATTTTTTCATGTTGAATTAATGGTGATTCGATCACTAATTTAATGCAGGAGTGAGTTGTAACAGGAGATTGGGGAAGCCCTAGCAAACTAGGGTTTGGAGTCAAGATTTGGGGGTTTTGGTGTTGTAGGGCCCGTGAGTCTAATTGCTTGTGGATTTAACCATTTTGAGTCATTTTATAACTCTATTGAAGGTTTTGTGGGATAAGGGAATGTGAGGAGAGTAGTTGCTTTGAAAATTTGGTCATTTTCATGCATTGAAAATAGGGGTTCAGTCGTGGTTAAGTGTGTTGGTCCAAAGTAACCCTATAAAAGCTTTTGGTGTGTTATAGAACTTTGAAAAGGGTGTCTAGAAATGTTTTCATCTTGTCAAGTGTTTTGAGGGAAGACAAAGTTATTACCATCCTAAGTCTGTTGCAGGGTTATTGGCAGCCTATTAAGCCTTTGGAACAGTTTGAAAGAACTTTGTGTATTGGAAGTATGGGAATTAAAATAGAGTCTTAGAATTCCTTGAGTCTAAGTGGTTTGAAGCCTAGGAAACCTAATCCATCATTGTGTAGTATTGTGGAGGCCTTGACAAGTCAGATCTTTTAAACATTTGAGGTTGTTGATAGGCTAGAGTGCTTAGATCTCTAAAATTACCAATTCTCATTGTGTTTTGAATACCACCACCCTTATTCCTTTTGGTTTGGAGTAATTTTATTTCATTTTAAATAAGTTATGGTAGTTTTATTAAATTATTTGAATGATTAAATGAAGATTGGATCATCAAGATCAAGATTGGATTCAAAATTACTCCAAACCAAAAGGAATAAGACTCCAAACCAACGTAATAATTGTGCAATGATTATTGGAAGCCGTTCTTGACTCAATTAATGACCAGATTTAAATTGCATTTTCTGTTGCACAGAAACGGTTTCCACAAGTTGATAAACTTCTTCAATAAACTCGATACTAAGACTTGAGTTACATCCAAACACAACATAAAACATTTAAAATAAATATTTGTTCTCTGTTATCGAATTCCATCACAGCATATTCATAATAAAGACGTGCTCAATCGTGACAACAATATGGGTGTTAGACTGTCGAACCGAAAGAGCAAACCAAACAAAATGAGTTGTAAATAATAAAAATGAAACATTTGGGAAACACTGAACAATCACAGAGAAGAATAAAATGTAAAACTAGACTGTTATTTTCATTCATCATACGTATTACATTGATCATCTCATTCCCATTGATCTCTCTCTTCATCGATTCTCCACTCTCGTACCCCCTATTCTCAGCTTCTACATTGCAGAGATAAAGATCTCCAAACTCACAACCCGGTAACTAAATCATATAACTTAGTGAAGAATACTCAAAATAGAGATCAATGGTGAAGACAAAAGGCATTCTTACATTTAGTTAAGGGTAGTACCTAAAGAATAATATAGATCAATAGTGAAGATTAAAAGTCACCCTTACATTTAATGAAGAGTCTATTAAATAGAAGAATGAAAGAAATTAGAAGCTACACTCCTTACTGAAGAGTATTTATGGAATATAATGAAGATTAAAAACCATCCCCACCCTTAGTGTAGAGTATTTATAGATCATTCACAAAGAGCCTAAAAAAAGTACTTAAAGAATTATATAAATTGATTATAGAAATTAAGAGCCCCTCATCCTTTTTCTAAGTCCTTCATGGAAGTTGAAGTATCACTCTTTAGGAAACTTATATCTTTGGTTCAAATTTCCCATTAAAATCATTCAAATATTCAAAAACAATACCCAAATTCACTACAGTGGTAAAGTATTAACAAAGCATAGCCTCATAGTTCCATCAGTTTGACAATCAATGGTAAGAAATTCCTAATAATATTATATTAGAAGTGAAATGTTGATGCTAAGACAATTACTTTGTGACCATAATAATCCTACATATGTTTTTTTGCACAATAGATAAAGTCTGCTATTCAATTCCAAGAGAAACTCACAATTTCAATTGTGACCACACTAGCCTCATCGCAACAAACTTATTAGAAACAAGAAAAGAAAACATGTTAGCAATTCCATCATTTGTCTATTGTTTGGGACAGTCACCACAGAATTATTTGGACTATCTCTCCTCTTGCCTTGCAAGGTTAAAATGACCTTTTTTTCATCCCTCCTTGAATAGACCCTTACCATCTTGCACTTGTGCAATGACAGGACACCAATGTTTCTAATTAAGGTTGGCGGGATGATTATGCCTATCCTGAAAAAAGACTGTCAAATCATTATGCTTTCAAATCAATTACCTATCGACGTATCCCTTGCGAGGGAGAGAAGCCAAACACATAAAGAACATGCACATAAACACGTGACAACTGAAAAACTTAAATGGAATACACCAAGAAGTACCAAATGATGAATGCTCAATTGTTGTAATGGCAAAGCAATATCAGAATCATCCATTTATAGTCCTAATGATTTTGGAAATTTTTGACAAAGAGTTTCTTTTTTTTATTATAGTATAAATGATTTTTCTATAGTCATAATGATTTTTCTTATTTCTTGTCTTTTGTCCCTTTTTTATTTCCTATGTCTGTGCTTCGTGATAGGATTTTGTCACCTTCTTTTGATGGTATATTTCATTCACTCTATGTGGAATACTATTTTATTCACTATTTTATTTCAGCTTCATATTTCTTTCATTTTTCATATACACACAGACTACACGTGCTGATAAAAAAATGAGCTATTTGATTTAGGTTACTTTTCATTAATGTAAATGGTTAATATTTTTGATGGTACTCCTTGGTGTATTTGGACTGTAAAAATAATCATATAAAAATAATAAATGTAGTAACGATGGTGCGGTGCATTATTGATATAGGTTCGATGACTCTTGTCAATGTGCCAAACTATCAATGTGGTGGTGGGAAGTGTGTGTTGAAGACTTCATGGACATTGAACAACCCTGGATGACAATTTTGGTGCTGCCCTAATCGAAAAAAGGTTGCTAATGTGTATATATTTAAAGTTTCTAATGTAAATACTATTCATTATAATATAAGAACTAATGTAGATTGGGTATCACAAGGAAATAATGGTTGTGGATACTTTAGTTGGGTCGATGACAACTCATCTGCATCTATCCGCCCATCTCCACTTATCCACGATGAAGGATTTGAGTGCAAAATGTGTCAGGCTAGGGCAAATTCTGAAATTATATTTTTACAATGCCTTCTCTGTATTGTAATTGCATATCTAATTTGTTGCAACCATATGCAGAGATGAACTCAGGAATTAGTTAGTTTAGTATTTTCATATTGTAACTAATATTTTAATATTGATATGACATAACTTCTCTTTTCCTCAAGTGCGCATATATATGGTTTACATCTTTTTTTAGAATAATTCTTCATGTTTATGGCTCAGGTGAGCCCCAATCTGCTATCAATCACATGATTTAACGTATAGTTTTTTCTTGGTTGTTCCATTTGTTCCTTGACCTTGACTATGGATTGACTATCATTTTCAAGCTTGAGCGAGGCTTCATACCAAGCAGCATCCGTAGATTTGTACGCAACACTGATTTAGGCTAGAGGTAAACTACATGTGTCATGTAAACAACATGGTTGAATGCAATCTCTTTTGTGTGTTTTCAAGAGTTTCCCACCAATACAAGTGTAAATAATGCATTGAACGTAATCTACGAATGCTGTGTGGTATGAAGTCTCACTGAAGTTTGAGCGCAACATGGTATCAAGTCTCACTGAAGAAGAGTACTGCAGAGAGCAGGCCTATCATACCAAGGAAGTTTGACAAGAACAAGGAATATGGCTTAAACAGAATGGGAAGATGTCTTTCTAGCCTGGGCTTGGATCCTTCAACAATTAGTTTGATAATAAATGAAGAAAATGAGAGCTGAGAAATTAGCTTCCCAAGAAAAATCTTGTAAATGAACTGTGTGTACCCCAATTTTTGTGCCTTCTTTGCATACCTAAATGATATATTTGAAACAACAAGGGTAAATTTAGCCTTACCTTTATTGTTTCAAATATACCATTTGGGTACACACAGAGGGCACAGGAATTGGGGTACATATAGTTCATTTATGGGATTTTTCTTGGGAAGCTAATTGCTCATCTGTCATCTACATTATTATTAAGCTAATTGCCAAAGGATCTAGGCTCAGGCTAGAAAGATGTCTTCCCAAACACATAAAAAACATACACATAAACATGACAACTGAGAAACATAAATGTAGATTTCACAATAGCTGAGAAACATAATTGTAGGCATCATGGTCACAATTTTTTGGAGACAACATAATTGAGTTGTATACCCAGATGATGGAGAGCAACTTTTGCTCCTCTGATTCCAAGTTGACATTGTGGGATCCAAAGATCATAGATAAGGAATAAATTTAGAGAGTAGAGGAGGGCCATAACAACAAAAATAATACAGGACAAACCTCAAGTTAAATGAGGCAACTGCAAACATTTTAATAAAATGTTTGCAGTTGCCTCATTTAACTTGAGGTTTGTCCTGTATTATTTTTGTCATTATGGCCCTCCTCTGCCTCTCAATTTATTCCTCATCTATGGTCTTGGGATCCCACATTGTCAACTTGGAACCAAAGGAGCAGAAGTTGATCTTCATCATTTCGGTATACCACTCAATTACATTGTCTCCAAAAAAATGTGATCATGATGCCTACAATTATGTTTCTCAGTTGTTGTGTCCCAGGACCCCTTATGACCCTTTACGACCATTTACAACCTCTAAGAATACATCTTAGAGGTCTTAAAAAGTCATAAAGGGTCATAAGAGGCTCCTAGGAGGGGCCAAATGAGCTTTCACCTTCACGTGGTTGGCCCTATTAAGTAGAGAATGTTAATTAAACTATTCTTGAAACATAATTGTAGGCATCATGGTCACATCGGGGATGAAACTATTCCAAGTTGACACTGTGGGATGGAGAACAACTTGGAACCGAAGGTGTAGAAGTTGGTCTCCATCGTCTAGGTATACCACTCAATTACATTGTCTCCAAAAAAATGTGACCATGATGCCTACAATTATGTTTCTCAAAGAATGTTAAACTATTCTTGAAACAAAGAGAAGCTCAAAGAGAAGCTGGCAACAACCAACAGAATGAGTGTGGACACCTAAAGATAAATATCAAATAGGGGAAAAGCACCTGCAACAACAGAGGTAATAGCTGTAGATACAGATGAGGATATCATAGAAATCCCTAATTTAGTGTTTTAGAGAACAAATGATGGACTGTGAATTAGGCTTTTTTGCGATATCGTCATCTAAATCTATTATTTACATTGGAATGCAGCCTGCGGATATTGATATTGCACCAGCCGAGCACGATGGAGGCATCGATTCTAACGTGAATTGTAGTACTCAAGGTATACATTTTCTATTCGAATTTTGATTAATGAATATTTATTACAAGCAAACATATTCAATTGTTTAAGGTGGATTAGTTGTGATGATGAGATGTGCCATTTAGATGTTAATTGTGACAGTCTCTTGGTTTCAGGCAATGTAGAAGGAGAAGCCTAGTTCAATATGCAATCTCGCAGAATATGCACAGATATCAGGTGGAGTTGAAAAACACAACAGGGTTGCATTTTTTATAGAGGTCTTTAATTGCATATTTTAAGTTATAGACCATCACAAAAATGTAAACGTGTTGTGTTTTTTCAACTCCACCTGCTATCCGTGCATATTTTGCTTGTGTTGCACGTGCATTCTCAATTCAGAGTGGGAAAAATCTTATTTTCGATGCGAGGGAGAGAAGCCAAACACAAAGAACATGCAAATAAACATGATAGCTACAAAACATAAATGTAGGTATCACAATAGCTGAGAAACATAAATGTAGGCATCATGGTCCCAATTGTTTGGAGACATAACATAATTGAATGCTATACCCAGAAAATGCAACACAACCACTACTCCTACAATTCTAAGTTGACACTGTGGATCCAAAAACTATATATAGATTCCTTATCTTTGGTTTTTGGATCCAGCAGTGTCAACTTAGAACTACAGGAGTAGTGGTTGTGTTGCATCATCTAGGTATACCACTCAATTATGTTGTGTTTCCAAAACATTGTGACCATGATGCCTACATTTATGTTTCTCAACTGTTATGTCCTAGGACCCCTTATGACCCTTTATGATCCCTAAGAATACATCTTAGAGGTCTTAAAGTGTCGTAAAGGGTCATAAGAGGATCCTAGGAGGGGCCAGATGAGCTTCCACCTTCACGTGGTTGGCCCTGTTAAGTAGAGAATGTTAAACTATTATCGAAACAAAGAGAAGCTCAATAATTTATATCTGAATACCAATTTTGATCTTATTAAGCCGTCAAACATTTAAATAGTCTTTTAAACTGCTATTAAAAATAAAATATTTAATCAACATTTACTTACATATTTGTGTGCTTGTCTGAGTTTGATACACAGATCTGCGTATCAAACTCAGACAAGCACACAAATCTGTAGGTAAACAAAGCTTTCTTAGTCAGTTTGATTTTTCTTGAGGCTGTGAATATATAGTACAATGAAAATGCTTTGTTAAATCTAATTCTGCTAAATAGAAGAAAATAGCTAAATCAAAGCTTCATAGATTCATATATGCATACTAATTATAGACAAGCAATATATATTCAACTAAAAGTAGGAATATATTGAAAATGGTGTCACATTTTTTTTTAAACAAAAGTTAGTATTGGTCAAAATTTCATCCTTTACATAGTACTAAATTTGACTAGGACGCTATACGTTCGACAATCCATTCGATGAATTTGGGTGGATAATTCGATGACAAAATGGACTAAATTTGACCAGGATGCTATACATTCGACAAATTGGGGTGGATAATTTGACAACCAAATGGTCTCAATTTCAACCGTCACACCAATTGATCAATGTCTTATTCTTCCAGTTCCAAGGGATTGTTGCAGTTGATAATTTGACCACTTATGGGGTTGAAATTGTGACTATTATTTACCATGTAGAAAATTTGATGAAAAAAGATCGATGACAGTTTTAGTCACCTATTCGACCAATTGTTGTAGAAAATTTGACTAATTCTCATTGAAATTTAAGGTAAAATTTACTAGTGTTAAGAGACCTTGAGGGACACTTCAGCACGGAGTCATCAGCGGGGATCGAATGACTGTGGGTGTCAAACAAGGTTGACACTAGTGTTTACCCGACCATCCAGAGCTGTTGGAACAAATGGTTTGATGCTACAACCGACGGTTTGAAAGATACACAACGTTGGACGTTTCAACTGAGGAACACTTTGAGTTCTGACACCGACCGAGAATGTGTTGCCAAATTTAAATGAATTTGAATCTCCAAAAATTGAGACATGCTTTTGTAGGCCCCGGCAACACAGTCTTGTAGCACCTGACAGATCGATTCTACCTCGCACGAGCTCCGAGATATGACCCCGCAAAGATTGCCAATTTGATGCAGAGACCTTGAGGGACACTTCAGCACGGAGTTGTTGACGGGGATCGAACGACTGTGGGTGTTGAATGAGGTTGCGGTTTCCACTAGCATTTACCCGGCCATCTGGAGCTATTAGAATAGACAGTTTGATGCTATGACCAACGGTTTGAAAGATACGCAACGTTGGCCGTTTCAGCTAAGGAACACTTTGAGTTCTGACATCGACTGAGAATGTGTTGCCAAATTTAAATGAAGTTGAATCTCCAAAAACTAAGATAGGCTTTTGTAGGCCCTAGCAACATGGTCTCGTAGCACCTAATGGATCAATTCTACCTCGCACGAGCTTTGAGATATGACCCCACAAAGATCACCGATTCCATGCTTAAGAGACCTTGAGGGACACTTTAGTACGGAGTCGTCGGCGGGGATCGAATGACTGTGGGTGCCAAATGAAGTTTCCACTAGTGTTTACCTGGCCATCCAGAGCTTTTGGAATAGATGGTTCGATGCTACGACCGACGGTTTGAAAGATACACAACGTTGGCCGTTTCAGCTGAGGAACACTTTGAGTTCTGACACCAACCGAGAATGTGTTGCCAAATTTAAACAAAGTTGAATGTCCAAAAACTAAGATAGGCTTTTGTAGGCACCAACAACATGGTCTTGTAGCACCTAATGGCTTGATTCTACCTCACACGAGCTCTGAGATATGTTCCTACAAAGATCATCTATTCCATGCTTAAGAGACCTTGAGGGACACTTTAGCACAGAGTCATCGGCGGGGATCGAATGACTATGGGTGCCAAATGAGGTTTCCACTAGCGTTTACCTGGCCATTCGGAGCTGTTGGAATAGATGGTTTGATGCTATGACTGATGGTTTGAAAGATACGCAATGTTGGTCATTTCAGCTGAAGAACACTTTGAGTTATGACATCGACCGAGAATGTGTTGCCAAATTTAAAAAAAGTTGAATCTCCAAAAATTGAGACAAGCTTTTGTAGGCCCTGACAACATGGTCCCGTAGCACCTAACGGATCAATTCTACCTTGCATGAGCTCTGAGATATGACCCCGCAAAGATCACCAATTCCATGCTTAAGAGACCTTGAGGGACACTTCAGCACGGAGTCGTCGGCGGGGATCGAACGACTATGGGTGCCGAATGAGGTTACCACTAGAATTTACCCAGCCATTCAGAGCTATTGAAATAAATGGTTTGATGCTACGACTGATGGTTTGAAAGATACGCAACATTGGCCGTTTCAGCTGAGGAACACTTTAAGTTCTGACACCGACCAAGAATGTGTTGCCAAATTTAAATGAAGTTGAATCTCCAAAAATTGAGACAGGCTTTTGTAGGCCCCAGCAACACAGTCTCATAGCAACTAATAGAGCCATGCTACCTTGCACGAGCTCTGAGATATGACATGCAAAGATCACCAATTCCATGCTTAAGAGACCTTGAGGGACACTTCAGCACGAAGTCATCAGTGGGGATCGAATGACTATGGGTGCCGAACAAGGTTGCCACTAGTGTTTACCCAGCCATTTGGAGCTATTGAAATAGATGGTTCGATGCTACAACTGACAGTTGGAAAGATACACAATGTTGGTCATTTCAGCTGAGGAACACTGAGTTCTGACACCGACCGAGAATGTGTTGCCTAATTTAAACAAAGTAGAATCTCCAAAAACCAAGATAGGCTTTTGTAGGCCCCAGCAACATAGTCCCATAGCACCTAATGGATTGATTCTACCTTGCACAAGCTCTGAGATATGACCCCACAAAGATCACCGATTCCATGCTTAAGAAACCTTAAGGGACACTTCAACATGGAGTTGTCGGCGGGGATCAAACGAATGTGGGTGCCAAACAAGGTTGCCACTAGTGTTTACCTAGCCATCTAGAGCTATTGGAACAGATGGTTTGATGCTATGACTGATGGTTTGAATGATACGCAACGTTGGTCATTTTAGCTGAGGAACACTTTGAGTTCTGACACCGACCAAGAATGTGTTGCCAAATTTAAACGAAGTTGAATCTCTAAAAACTAAGATAGGCTTTTGTAGGCCCTGGCAACATGATACCATAGCAACTAATGGATCCATGCTACCTCACATGAGCTCCAAGATAAAACCCCGCAAAGATCACCGATTCCATGCTTAAGGGACCTTGAGGGACACTTCAGCACGGAGTCGTCAGCGGGGATCGAATGACTATGGGTGTTGAATGAGGTTTCCACTAGCATTCACCTGGCCATCTAGAGATGTTGGAATAGATGGTTTGATGCTATGAATGATGGTTGGAAAGATAAGCAACATTGGCCATTTCAACTGAGGAACACCTTGAGTTCTGCCACCGACCGAGAATGTGTTGCCAAATTTAAACAAAGTTGAATATCTAAAAACTGAGATAGGCTTTTGTAGACCCTAGTAACACAATCTCGTAGCAACTAATGGATTGATTCTAGCTCACACAAGCTCTAAGATACAACCCTGCAAAGATCATTGATTCCATGCTTAGGGGACCTTGAGGGACACTTCAGCATGGAGTCGTCGGTGGGGATCAAATGACTGTGGGTGACAAACAAGGTTGCCACTCACATTTAACTAGCCATCTGGAGCTATTGGAATAGACGGTTTGATGCTACAATCGATGGTTGGAAAGATACACAACGTTGGTCGTTTCAGCTGAGGAACACCTTTAGTTCTGACATTGACCGAGAATGTGTTGCCAAATTTTAAAAAAATTGAATCTCCAAAAACTGAGATAGGCTTTTGTAGGCCCCGGCAACATGGTCCCATATCAACTGACAAATCCATGCTACCTTGCATGAGCTCCAAGATACGACCTCTCAAAGATCACTGATTTCATGCTTAAGGGACCTTGTGGGACACTTCAGCACGGAGTCGTCGGCGGTGATCGAATGACTGTGCGTGGCATGTACTTGCATGAGGACATTATATATTACAAAAATACCACACAGAAGTAGCTGGCAAGCCACTCAAAAAGTAGTAACTAATAGCAAGTGGGATAATGCAGATGCTTTAATAAACCACTATCTTCTTTACTTAAGCAACATCTGGTTGATCTGCTCAACTGGGGCATGTTTGGGAACAGACAGTCTCCATTTAAACTCAAGTCTCTGGAAGTAGTTATATTTGTCAGTGGAGGAGATACACCCATTGGATCTCCAATAACTTCATGCTCACTGGAATTTCCATTACTCTTCAATTGGGATACTCTTTCCAAAATTGCATCTACCCTTTTACCAATTAATGGGTCTATTTGTGGACCTCGAAGGAGTTGGTCACCTAAACGAGAACCTTGAGATGAAGCATGAACTTCTCTATGAAAGAGATCAGTACCTTGAGAAGCTCTCCACTTGTCAGCTGAATTAAAACCTTGGACCATAGATGGCTGCCCTTTTTTGTAAAATGAGGAGTGAGACTGTCTTGCCAAAGGTGGCAATGAACTTACATTTCAAGGATAATGCCCAAGTCGTGTAAATGAACTGATACACTAGAATTTTTTCAATTACTAAATCACATCTTTTATCCTCTTTTCCATCTTTTAGATTGTATTTCACGATCTTATATTTTCCAAATTCTACTATTTAATTACCGATTGCATGCGTACTCTCCATATGTTGACAAATTGGCAAACGTCACAAACCTCCACAATCTATGCATGTACCATTCAAGCATGAGAGCTTGTAAAATTGTTGACCATCCACTCTTTCACATAAAATGGTAGATATCAATTCCCTTGAAGATCTAGGTGGGACATTTATGTTACAATCCTGCAAAATATTGTTAGAGTGAAAACCTACACATATATTCCTATAAAGTTCAAAATGGTTAGAAAATTCAATATGTACCCTACAACAAGTTGTGCATGTGTGATTTATCTTGACATAAAAAGGTTTACACATTTCAAAATATCTCTGACTAATTTTAATTTGAGGATATGTATGCATAAATTTTGCAAAGAATTGTGTCTGAGTTGAATCCAAAAAATGTTTTGGATGTGGAACACGAATTCGACTACCAATCCTCCTTCTTACAACATCTCTTTGATTAGGAGATACTCGTGTATTATTCTTCCAAAATTCTTCAATCAAGGATTTCAAAGCTTCAACAATTGCTTTATCTTTTCACGGTAGTCTACCGTAAAATGCCCATAACTCATTTCTATTTGGATCTTCCACTCTTTAACGTCTTCACAGGGCTCTCATTAGAGACTTTCTACTTATTTTCAATGTTTTTCTTATGTTTCTAATGAGTAAAGATTTCTTCATTTGAGTGCTTACTATCATTGATGTAAGTACACATCGTGTGACATTACTATCTTTCGTGCATGATGTAGAACCCACACTCTCATATGCAGTCATTAGATTCTTTACAATAGATTTTTCACTTGACTTGTCCATCGTTCTTAGCCCAAGAATCTTCATGATGGGCCTAAATTTCATATTTCTCATCATTTCAACAAATAGTTGACATCTTCCTGTCATGTTTAAATTCTCAAAAAATGATCTCCAAATATGATTAACATTTCTTTGACAAGTATGCTTGGGAATCTTGTCAGGCATTGCTTGCAAAATGTTAGTATCAATATCAATCAAATGTTTTGGTTTTCTATATTTAATAATTCTAGGAGCATCAAAAACATTGTGTGAATTGTGTACCATCTTCAGTGCCTTCAACATGAGACGATGTTGTGCCTATACCTTGGGATGTAGATAATGGTGTGCCTTCAACATGAGATGATGTTGTGCCTACACCTTAGGATGTAGATAATGGTGTGCCTTCAACATGATAGAAGAGTGTGCCTACACCTTCGGAAGTAGACAATGGTGTGCCTTCAACATGATACATTGGTGTGCCTCAAATATTGGATGATGTCCCTGCATCTTCATAATTCAATTGTCTCATTGCACACAAGTTTCTCATTCATTGTCTTTTTTATTCCAATTACAATTCTCTCTTACTTTGTATTGATGTTTCATGTTCCTCATTCAAAGAAAAATCTT
Source organism: Chamaecyparis obtusa (assembly GCA_027943335.1). Lineage (NCBI taxonomy): Eukaryota > Viridiplantae > Streptophyta > Pinopsida > Cupressales > Cupressaceae > Chamaecyparis > Chamaecyparis obtusa. The sequence goes on along the minus strand of BSBK01000750.1, from coordinate 2,850,972 downwards.
CTTCTATAGTATCTAATTTTTTTTGTTCACGAAGTTGTCTCATTCTTTCCCTTTTCTTCTCTTTGTCTCTTTCATGCTCTTTTGGTGTTAAATTTTTTTCTCATTTCCTTGGCATGATGATGATTTCTACATATCAATTGATTAAAATTTTATAAATATAATATAAATGTAAACCAATAAGTCAAATTATAATATAAACCTCTTACAATATGAAAAATTATAATATAAATTTATTACACTTATATCAAATTATGTATCAAGAACAAGTCTATATCATACCAATTATAAACCAAAACACTATTTATTCACATTTGACATGTAAAAAAATAAAAAAACTTACCTCAATCTCTTTTTGTCTTTTTTATTCCAATAATTGACTTTCACAATGGTGCAAAGTGAAAACTTGTCACTATGGTGCAAAACGATGTTGATTTGTCACTATCAACACCATGAAAAGTGAAAGCTTGTCAGAGAAAACGTAGGATTCAGACAGCATAAGAAAAAGTGGGCCTCTTTCACGAGATCCTTGGAAAATAAGACTGTTTCTTCTAGTTTTACATAGCGCAAGCATGCTATAGGGTGTACACCCTATACAAAACAAAAAACATGTTATGCATAGTCTTAAATATAGTGTGCACCCTATAGGGCGTACGCCCTATGTAAAACAAGAAAAAGGGGGAAAAGAGAGAGAGAGAGAGAGAGAGAGAGAGAGAGAGAGAGAGAGAGAGAGAGAGAGAGAGAAGGGGAGAGGGAATAGGGATAGGAGAGAAGGGTAAGGGGGGAGAGAGAGAGAGAGAGAGAGAGAGAGAGAGAGAGAGAGAGAGAGAGAGAGAGAGAGAGAGAGAGAGAGAGAGAGAGAGAGAGAGAGAGAGAGAGGGTGATGAGAGAGAGAGGAGAGAAGGGAGAGAGAGATATATATATATATATAGAAGGCCAGAGTGAGAAGGTGAGAGAGAGCATGATAAGGGGGAGAGAGGGAGAGAAAGAGAGAGTGATAAGGGGGAGAGAGGGAGACAAAGTATGGGGGAGGGAGAGAGAGAGTGCTCTCTCTCTCTCTCCCTCTCTCTCTCTCTCTCTCTTCCTCCCACTTTGAACATTTCTCATCACTATGTGAATCTATATCTTACATAAGGCACATGCCCTATGTAAATTTATGATTTACATAGGGTGCATGCCCTATAGGGCATGCACACTTTAGGGTGTTCGTGCTTTCTAAAGGATTTGAATTTACCAATCCTAAGGCTTGGATTTGCCTTGGAGATCCAACCCAAAGGCTTGGACGATTGAAATAGGCTTGAGACGTGTTTTCCAACAAACATACAAAAAAATGACATTTTTTTTTGTGTGCCCCTCATCAGGTTTACTCGTGGCTCAAGAACGTAAAAATCAGATGATGTGATATTGTAGATCTCTCTGTTAGCTATCTAAGCATATAATTTATTTTGAATTCTGATTATGTTAAGCTTTTCAACTCTAATTTCTTTTGTGTGTATGTCCGTTTTCTGTAAAAAACCAACATGCAGTATTTTGGGCATAGATTTTGGCTCGTTCATTGAATTTTGCAATAAGTTACATTTTTAGAAACTAGACTCCATTCTACACACTTTTTAAAAAATGAAAATTTAATTTTTGATCAGTTTTAAATGATTTTAGGGGGAGCACACAGAAATTTTATGTTTTCGGGATGTGTGCACTTCGTAAATTCATAAAAAATTATGCGTTCATCAAAAAATTACCAAAAAAATTTAGGATAAACTATGTGGTGTTAGCTAACTTCTCACTGGAGTGATTAAAAAAATTCAAAAAAAAAAGTTAACATTTTAGGGGAGCACACCAGACGCTATGTTATGTTTTTGGACAAAAAATAGGACTACTTTTTGTGCTCCCCCTTTTTGAGAGCCTTAATCTGCACCATTTTCAAAATAAGTTAGTAGTTTAGAAACTAGATTCAGAGTATTAAAACTCTTGTTTTTGTTGCATCTCAAAATTTTAAGTTGAACTATCTTCAATTTCTTGTTGAAGTTCAGAGTTTGCTGATTTTAGGGAAAAAGTGGCATCTTATACCCCCTTTTTGCTCCCCCATCTTTGTGCACTTACCCATAGATACAAATGTGGCATGGTTAGATTTGGAGACAACACTCCTAAACTTATCATAGGTAGAGGAGCAATCACCTTGGATGGAAAGAACAACACTGATGATGTTCTTTATATGGATGGTTTGCAGCATAACCTACTAAGTGTTGGACATTTTCTTGACAAAGGATATCAGCTGGAATTCAAGGACAACAAGTGCATCATTAATAACAAGGAAGGAGAAATGATTCCATCAAGTTCAAAGACTAAAGGTAATGTTTTTCAGCTTAATCCTAAAGCAAGTTATTTTGTTGCTAAAGTAGATGACAGTTGGTTATGGCACAAAAGACTGTGTCACATCAATTTTGACAACATAGTAAAGATAAGCAATGTAAAGGTAGTAAGAGACCTTCCTAGCATTGAAAAACCAGTTGATACAATATGAAGGGAATGTGTAATGGGAAAGCATGTGAGCAATTCATTCAGAAGCAAGCATAATTTAGCAGAGAACAAATTGGATCTAGTGCATATAGATCTATGTGGACCAACTCAAACAAGATAATACTACGGTGAAAGGTACTTTATATTGTTTGTTGATGATTATTCTAGAATGATGTGGGTTGCATTCTTAAAAGATAAATTAGAAGCATTTGAGAAGTTCAAATTATTCAAAGGTAAGGTTAACAATGAGTCTGGATTGAAGATTAAATGTTTGAGATCAAATAAAGGAGGAGAATTCACCTCTGACAGATTCTATGAACATTGCGAAGAACATGGGATAAAGAGACAACTAAGTGCTCCTAGAACCCCTCGGTAGAATGGAATTGCAGAAAGAAGGAATATGATCATACTTGACACTGTGCACACCATCATGATTGAAGGAAAGGCCGCACACACCTATTGGAGAGATGTGGTCAATACTGGCAAAGACAAGACACCTTATGAGCTATGGTTTTGGAATGTACCTACATTCAAATACTTCAGAATCTTTGGAAGCAACTAGTGCTACATCAAGAGAGATGAAGATATAGGCAAGTTTGATGCAAGAAGTGATGAAGGTATTTTTCTTGGTTACTCTACTAAAAGAAAAGCTTATAGATGTTTTAATTTAAGATTGAAGAAGACCATTGAAAGTGCTCATGTTGAGATTGATGAGAAGTTTATGATTCAAGAAAGATATCATGATTATGAACCTATGATTGAAGAAGAACCTAGACCTACCACTAGAGAAACAATTTTTGATGAAATGTTTGATAGCATTGATGTATTATTCAATGACTCTGAAACTAGTGAAGAAGAATCACAGAAGTCAAATGAGAGAGTCACACCTAATGTTCCTAAATTCACATCTAGATATCATTCAAAGGAATACATCATTGGAGATCATAACAGTAAAGTCATGACAAGGTCAAAAGCAAAAAGTTCAACAGCAAATGAAGAGGTATGTTTCCTTTCACAAATTGAACCTTTAAATGTTGAAGATGCATGTAATGATTCAGATTGGCATGAAGCAATGAAAGAAGATCTAGATTAGATAATTAAGAATGATACATGGGAATTGGTTCCTAGGCCTAGTGATAAGAATGTGATTGGAACCAAGTGGATATTCAGAAAAAAGATGAATGAAGATGGAGCAGTGGTAAGAAACAAAGAAAGACTAGTATGTAAAGGATATGCGCAAAGAGAAGGAATTGATTATCCAGATACTTTTTCCCTTGTAAGAAGATTGGAAGCCATAAAGTTGATTATAGCCTATGCTACATTCAAAGACTTTAAGGTATACCAGATGTATGTCAAGTCAGCATTCCTAAATGGAGAGTTGAAGGAAGAAGTTTACATAGAGCCTTCTTAAGGATTTACCGTATCAAATAGACCTGATATGGTATGCAGATTGAAGAAAGCTCTCTATGGACTTAAGCAAGCCCCTAGAGCATGATATGAAAGACTTGATGGATACTTGACTAAGATTGGATTCAATAAAGGAGCGTCAGATTCTAACTTATTCATAAGAGAGACACCTGATGGACTATTGTTAGTTGTTATATTTGTTGATGGCATTATCTTTGGTGTTAATGACAACCTTAGTGCTGAATTTACTAAAGAGATGTAGAGTGAATTTGAAATGAGCATGATTGGACCTATCAAGTACTTTTTGGGACTGAATGTGCAGCAAACAGACACATGTATTTTCATTAATCAGTCTAAGTATGTGAAAGAGATATTGAAGAAATTCAAGATGGATGATTGCAAGCCAGTAAGTACTCCTATGATAATAGGATACAAGATTTCAAAAGAAGATTATTCAGCAGCAGTAGACATGACCTTATATAAGTCTATGATTGGTAAACTAATCTATCTTACTCATTCAAGACCTGATATTTCCAATACAGTTGATATTGCTGGAATATTTGCAGCAAATCCTAAACAAAGTCATCTCATGGCAGTAAAGAGGATATTCAGATACTTAAGAGGAACTATAGACTATGGTTTATGGTATCCTAATTCAGAAAATGTAGAACTTCATGTATATATAGATGTAGATTGGGTAGCTTTCATGGATGATAGAAAGACTACCTCAGGAGGAGCAGTATTTCTTGGAGATAAACTAGTTACTTGGACAAGTAAGAAGCAAAATTGTATTTCTCAGTCCACAGCAAAAGCTAAGTATGTTGCACTAGCATTAAATTGCTCTACAATTGTGTGGATCAAGCAGATGATAAAAGATTTTGGAATTCGGATTTATTATCCTATTGTTATTCATTGTGATAACACTAGCACTATCAATATGTCAAATAATCTTGTGATGCATGCAAAGACTAAAGACATTGAGATAAAATATCACTTCCTAAGAGAGAAAGTTGCAGAGAAAGAAGTAAAATTGGACTATGTGAGCACAAAATATCAGTTAGCAGACATTCACGAAGCCTTTACCTAAGGATACATTTGAGTATCTCAGGGAGAAGCTGGGAGTAATTCTCTTCCCTGGATCTGATTAAAGTTTACAGGAGTGCATCAATCCTCAATGACTGATGAATGGTTGACTACTCTACTTCAGGAGTAGTACCAGTGCTTAATTGATTGGCACCCTTTGCCATTGATGTCAAAGTGGGAGTAAGTATATAGTCATGAAAAACTAAATAGTAAGAGGATACAACAGTTGATATTCAAAGCATTCAATAGTAGATGGAGGATTCATCCTTGAGGAAGTTTTGTTGAGGAAATGGAGAATGTTATAAAAGAATTGTAGAAAGGGGGAGTGAGTATTTAGCAAGAAGAAACAACACAGTAAAAGATGGAGGATTCATCCTTGGGGGAGTTTTGTTGAGGAAATGGAGAATATTAGAAAATAATTGTACATTTGGATTGGTGGTGTTTTTCATTCGATATGTTGTCATCAATGCCAAAGGGGGAGATTGTTGGAGATTTTCCAGCAAGCTAGTGTTGACTGTATGTTTGTCATTGATGACAACATATGGTAAGCAGCGTGCGTGGAGTCCTGATGGAGAGAGCCTTGAGTATATGTTTCATAGATATGTTATTAGTATTATATCATAGACATAGAGGTTGATTCTGAGTGAAGACAATAATAGAGTTGTTTGTATCAGTGAGTGTTCCTCACAGGTCCCAGGAAGAGTTTTGTATGTGATTTGTAGTATGGTTACAATGGAGGCTTGCGCATTTATATGTATTTTTTAGATATGTCAGGGAAGCTATGTTCATGGACGCAGAGTCATTTTTGTTGTACAGGTTGAGTTATGAAGTCTCTAGTTGCCAGTTACAGTTTCCTGAGTTTATCAAATGGAGTCGACATTATTTTTATTATTGTAGTGGTTGCACCTATCATTTTGATATGCGTGCTTGGATTAGTGTTTTGAGAAGAGTTAAGAATGTTTGGTTAAGAGTGCATGATGTAATTCAGCATGAGAAGAAAGTATCAGTTAATTTGGTAGAGTCGACAGTGTAAAGCGACACGTTTACTCATATGGAGTTGCGCGGTCCTAATTTATGTTGCGTGCTTAGTATAGCCAACTGAGATGTTATTGGAGATTTGTATTGTTTCTCTAATATGATTTCAAGATGGTTCTAATAGGTTGACTTGATTATATCATTTAGAGGAAGATATTATAGGCAATCATTTGTGATTGCTAACTATGGAAAATTGTTGAAAGAGAAGAGCAGAGCAGAAGGTGTGAAGTTATGAGTCATCAGTAGAAGGTCTATGTGAAAAAGAAGAGAGTGTATGCTATTCATTGGAACTGATTCAGACAACAGTTCTAACTCATAGTTCACTAAGATCCAGATATAGTGTGGATTTGTTTAAAAAAAGGTTGCAACCTTCACCCCTTTGAGAATTGTGCTCCCGGACAGTGTGTCCTCACCCCTAATAGGGTTAATTGTAAAAGACTCCTAACAGGGTCCGACCCTTGACCAAGTCATTATACTTAATGCATTGTAAAGATCAACTCCTAGTTCAGGGTTGTAAGATCTTCTAATAGGGATCATAATACTCTAGTTTAGTTTATAACACGGGTGCTAATTCCCATTGGGGTTTTTACCTATTTGGGTTTCCCCGTAACCAAAATTATGGTGTTGTGTTAAGTGTTATCTTATTGTGTTTATGCTTAATGTTCTTTTATACTTAAATTGGATAAAGAATTGAATCTTGTAGATAACTAATTCACCACCTCCCCCCCCTCTCAGTTATCTCTTAGGACTATTCCGAACACTCCTATCCTTATCTCTCTCCATCTCCATCTCCCTCCCTCTTCCCCTATCCTTTCTTACCTTCTCACTCTTTCTCTCTCACTCCCTTAAGCCTTTTCTGGATGTTACATAGCATGCACATGCTATTCAAGCCATAAATTTAAATAGTTTGTATGTACTATAGCATGTATGCGCTTTATAATACATTAGAATCCACCATGCCTAAGGCTTGTATTTTCCTTGGAGATCCAACCTAAAGGCTTGGAGGATTCAAATAGGCCTGAGATGAGTTTTCCAATAGACATACAAAAAATTCACATATTTTTTTGTGTGCTCCTCGTCAAGTTTACTCATGGTTCAATAACGTTAAAACCAGATGACATGATATTGTAGATCTCTCTATTAACTATCTAACCATATAATTTATTTTGAATGTTTATTATGTTAAGCTTTTCATCTCTAATTTATTTTGTATGTATGTTTGATTTTTGTCAAAAACCAACGTGTAGTATTTTGGGCATAGATTTTGGATCGTTTGTCAAATTTTGCAACAAGTTACTTCTTTAGAAACTAGACTCCATTATACACACTTTGAAAAAAAGAAAATTTGATTTTTGATTAGTTTTCAATGATTTCTAGGGGGAGCACACAAACATTTCACATTTTCAGGATGTGTGCACTTTGGAAATTCATAAACATTTATACATTCATCAAAAAATTAGCAGAAAAATCTAAAATAAATTGCGTGGTGTTAGCTAAATTATCGCTGGAGCGATTAAAAAAATTCAAAAAAAAGTTAATATTTTAGGGGGGGCACACTAAACGCTATGTTATCAGGACCACTTTTTGTGCTCCCCCTTTTTGAGAGCCTTAATCTACACGATTTTCAAAATAAATTAGTAGTTTAGAAACTAGATTCAGAGTATTACTTCTCTTTTTCTTGTCACATCTTAAAATTTTGAGTCTAACTATCTTCAATTTCTCGTTGAAGTTCAGAATTTGCCGATTTCAGAAAAAGAAAAAAAAAGTGGCATCTAATATCCCATTTTTGGTCCCCCATCTTTGTGCACTTACCCATTTTTCCTTCAACATTTTATTTTTTATTGGCCATAAAGTCTGTTTTGGAAACTTTTGGTGTACGAACACAATAAATCAATGTAAACTTATCCTTTTTCAATTTTTTAATCTTGAAGAAAATTCTGTATATATTGATGTCATATAATTTGTTCTAAAAAAATGCAAAAACAAAAAAATTATTAAAATTTAAGACCTCTCTATTTTAAGTTTATGTACCATTTTGATTAATAAATAATAATAAAAATAGTAAAATTAATCAAATCCTAAAAAAAATACATTTTTAATTTATAAAGAATAAGAAGTCCAATGGGTTTTTATTTTGTCAAAAATCTTGATTAGGAAGGCCTTCAAAAAATTATGGCAAGGCATAATTTATGTGTTTTAATACCTTAGCCATTAATTTGCAGATCCAAGGTATACGCTTGGTCCCACGAAGCTTATCCTGACCCAAAACCCAATGCAAAGGATGGCTAGTGAATTCAAATTTTAAAAAATGCATACTTATTATAAAATGGGTACCCATTTTATAAATATAATAACTTTGTGTGTAAATATGAGTTATGAAAAAAACTTGTACCCATTTTAAAAATGTGTACGCGTTTTGTAAAAAATGGGTAAGCATTTTTCAAATTTTTGGTTCAAGCACCCGAGCCTAAAACATGTACTCAATTTTTACTAAATGCATACATGTTTCTAGCGGTGTTTCTAAGGATGGGAAAATTATGTTGAATCAAGACCCAACTTCTTTCACTTACCCATATATTTTTTGTCACATTGAAAGGAATGTTGTTGAAGTATCAGAAATCAACACAAGTAATCTCTACTTGATGATGCATCTCCCTATTCCACTCAGTTGCCTCCAATGATGGTTATGCTCCAAATGTGTAATTGTGCACAAAATAATTAGTGATAGATTGTGCCTACAAAATTGGTGACCTAGTGATCTATTAGAAGTAGCAGACATGGTGGTTGAGGTGGTAGTTGATTTGGGGATACATGGGCCACAAAAAGAGCCCACTATGACCTCAAGTGGTTCTTCTTCTTCTTCAAAAAGGTTGAGTATAACACCTTGAGGTTCATCTATGTTTTCTTTCATAACTAGTTTTACCCTTTCCCTTTGAATTTTTTTATCTTCTTGGGTTGTTCAAGAAAGATATTAATTTCTCTTTTTATTTCATTCGTGGTTTTATCACATATCCTTGTATTATGCTTCATGATGTCTGCAAGGTGGTATTTCAAGTGGTTTATGTCTCCATAAATTAGTTTTTCACACTTGGGGAAAATTACGATATCATGTTCTAGTCCTTCAAAGGAATACTTCCAAACCTTATCTCTAGCACCTTTTAGGACATGTGCTTACATATTTAGATGGGCATGCATCTAATGAGCCACTAGCAGACCTTGAAGTTGAATTAGTTGTATTTCTTTCTCTATTTTTCATTATCAATTGATCTACACATACAAATTGAAACTAGAAGTTAATATTTTAATTAAAAAATTAGCAAACAAACTAAATCAGTTTAAATAATTTTAGACATAGTTGAAACTTGAAAAAAAAACATAGAAAAAGTGTTAGGATTTGAAATTTTTAGGAAAATTTGAGATTCTTGAGAAAACGGTAGAAAATTAGAAAAATTGTCAAAAAAGAGTGTTAAATCTTGTTCATTACACTCTAAAGAAATTTAGAGTAGTTAGGAAATGTCATTATTGAGTTTTTATAATCCTAGATGCAACAAAAAAGAGATAAAATAATTTTAAAAATAAAAAAATAAATTAAAACCTACATAAGAATCCAATTTCTCTTCAAAATATTCTTCAAATTGACTTAAATGCTTGCAAATTACCTTGCAATAGCTTGGGAAGATGTTTTGTGGCTTGAGGAGCAAATAATAGAAAATAAAAATGAAATGAACCTTACTTTGGCATCAAAGCTCTATTATACTATTGTGATCGAGTATTTAACACGAACTCATTGATTAGTTCCAAATAAATGAAGGTTTTTGACAATTTTTCAGCATGAGGTTTTTGCGAGAAAAAGTCACAAAAATTTGCCGAGCCGAAAAACTCGCAAGTTTTTCTCTACTTGGCGTATTTTGCATCTATGGTATAGAGCTTAAGAGGTGATGGAGAAAAAGTTGTTATGCATTCAAATCCTCTCTATTATTAGATGTTTCAGTCAAATTGACAAATAAATTTTTCACACCCTATTTGTATCCTCTATGCATTAAGGTCACCAAGATTGGAAACCACAACCTCTAAAAGCTCCAAAATCCATAAAACTATATTTTTTTTTATCCTTCACATTCTTATCTAAATTGATTTCCAATTATATGAACTTATTATTTTTTCCTCCTATTTAGTTTATTGAATCGAAATGGCAGTGGACTTTGGCAAATTTCTTAATAATTTCTTTGATGCCATAACAGTTGCACCCTATTGAACACCGTTGTAAGAGATGAAAGCACTACCCTAGGCATGGCTATCATCTGCCCTATTCTTAATATTCTTGCCCTCTTTAACCTCCTCTCCCTAGATTTCATAAGCTTTGATACCAATTGTTAAGTAATTAGATAATTTAAAACTCATAAATTACTCACAAACACAAGAATTTAGCATGGTTCATCAATTTGGCTACATCCACTATAAAATAGGGCATCAATTTTTACTATTCATTGCAACTACATGCACAAGATTTTTTCATCATATATATACAACAATCGTCAAGAAAGGGCAAAGGGACAAAGAAGGGAGATGAAATGATTAGTCAAACTTCACATCCAACATTAAGAACTAATTCTCATCTTATTTCATGTGAAATAGGCTAGTAGATATTTCCAAAAGAAGTTTAAAAAGAAAGAGTGTTTATTTTTTGCACTTCCAAGATAGCAAAATCTGAAAAACACTTTATTTGAAGTCTAATGCTTCTAAAAACAGCAATGATAAATATGTAAATATCTTGATAGCTGATGCTTGGTATAATCTATTTAGCTAGGTCAAACTGTCATCAATTTGAATAAAAAAAGGATTGAAACGATGAAGTCAATATGACTGCATTTACTCTCCCCTAGACTACTTATAATCTCCCAAAAATTAATTTTTTCCTTCTTCTATTCCATTTTTACAAATCTTAATTCTATGAACTACTTCAAAGTTATTCATTCTTATTTCCTTCAATCAAATGTATATATCACTGCACACGTCAAATGCTGTGTATGAGAGTTATGTCTATCCAAATTGCTAGACGAGTTATAGAAAAACAATATCTAATTTCTAACATGAATACACGACACCTTTAAATTTATATTGACAATTAATTGGGTAAAATGTTCGTCCAGCTTCCTTTCATGGTAATCATAATCCAGGAATTCTAACGGCTTCTATTAATGGTAATCATAATCCAGGTGTGCGTTGAAAGTCCAAATATCAGCCTAATCAGAGTTCCTGAACATTCAAAATATTTTCGAGTTAAAAAGTAATTTAGAGAAGGAAATTCTGGGGGTTAACAGCAAACGTGCATTGATCCGTCGGTTTCCCATCTGTAATTTAACCGTAAGTGATTGGAGTCGTGAATTTAGCGTCTACGTGTTGCACATTGAGTAGGCGCGTACACGCGGTGTCTTGGTCAGACAAGCAGAGAATTTTAATGGAGGAGTGGACGAATTCTTTGTGAAATACGTGGCATATTACGAATTGAGTGGCGGAGAACAGACGGAAGAGAGAAATGTGAGAAGAATCGTGTGGAGGATGTTCGAGTAGAACACAAGTTATAAGAGACAGAGAGGCGTAGGAAACTGCAATGCTGGTGCAAGTAAAACGTGATTATTTATTGTGAGGCGTGGAGTCGATCGAGCGATGTTCGAAAGCTTCCCGGTCAATATTTCTATTGAATTTAAGATGAGATTACGTAAAGCAATCAAAGGTTTGTTACAGAACATCAGCTCAATCTTCTCTTCTCTCCTTTATTTTGTATTGTAGCCTCTGTCTTATTCTCCGCTACGAGACGCAATGTCGGATGGATGAATGATTTAGGGCAAGTTTGAGGTGACGGCAGTTTTGTTATAATTCGACTGGCCGCCAGAAATATATTTTCATTTGTCCGAGCAGGGGGCCACGAAATCGTACGATGCGAAGTTTTTGTAGAGAAAGCGACCGCCTTTTGATCTACGCAGGCTGCGACTTTCCCTCGGGAAGGTGAAGGAAAGAAATGTGTTTGATCTTCAAAATCGCCAGGAAGGCCGACCGATCCCCGGCTGCGTCTCAAGGTGCTGCAATGGAACTCTTTTTCGCTTTTTGTCTGGTTGTAGTGGATTCGATTTGCTATTTTTGTAGTTTTTTTCTTTCAATTCAGGTTTATATTTCCAAAATATTGATTATTGAAGCTTTCCGGCAGAAATCTTTGAAATTTCAATGAAAGTTGATTGTGTTGTTAAGATTTAAGTTTGGAGCTTGCAAATTTGCATAAATTAAAGAACGCGTGTTAGCCTCTGGAAAATATGTATGAAATTTTGAGAATTGATGTACCTATGCGTTTGATTATTTCTCTGCGCTCTCTCCTTGCGAAGTATTTGGAGCAAAAATATCTAGCTTTGTCCCAGCAATATTCAGCTTTTCGAAGGAGTACTTCCGCATGTTTGTAATTTGTAAATTTCAGGCCTTGAATTTGCATCCATTTCCCAGATTTAAAGATAAACATTCCTGTTTATTTTTAAATTATCACCTGATAAATCTGTGTCCTGATCACCACTCTCAAGTCAAAACCACCCAATTTGCTCGAGAATTACATCATTCTTGAGGTTGCTATCTTAATTATTTAACAATTTAAAGAGAGATTTGCTTCGTGTGTCTTAATCTAGTTGCAGAGATGAAAGAGTTGATGCAAACTTCATTAAATTACTTACTGGCAAATTTAAAACATATCCCTGATATTGCATCCATTTCTTACCTTTAAAGATAAACATTCCTGCCATTGTTAAAATCCACTAATCACCTTACAAATCCGTGTCCTGATCACCATTCTCAAGCCAAAACCGCCGAATTTGCTCGAATATTACATAATTGTCGAAGTTGCTATTTTAATTATTTAAAATTTAAAGAGAGATTTGCTTTGTGTTCTTAATCTAGTTTCAGAGACGAAAGAGTTGATACAAATTTCATTAAATTATTTACTTGCAAATTTAAAACATATCCTAGATTTTGCATCAATTTCTTGCTTTAAAGATAAACACTCCTGTTAATGTTGAAATTGTCTTGATCACTATTCTGAAGCCAAGACAGCCGAAATTGCTCGAAAATTACATCATTGTCGAGGTTGCTACCTAAAATATTTAAAATTTGAAGAGATGTTAGCTTTGTGTTCTTACACAGGTAGGAGAGAAAAAATAGGCGATACAAATTGTTCATTATATTATTTACTGGCAACTTTAAAACATATCCCTGATACGAAGGCTTGTTTTGGCATCTAACACAGGGCATATTTACGGCTTCCAGCTTGCTTGTTTAGATTATTCAGGTTTTCATGCGAATCTATTTTCTTGTTGCGCACGAAGATTGAATGTAGCTTGGAAGGCAAAAAGTTTGCTGAATTGCACTGTATTTCTTTTATAAAATAGAAAAATTAAGTATTTAGCTATGTGAGATCTGACAAAGGAGATGGCGTGGCGTGCAGGAACGCGATCAGGGCCTGTTGCGCAAGCAGTCGGTTTGAACCTGAATGAAGAATATGCCAAAGCTTTCAGGACGCAATCTTACGCCGAGTTCTGGAGCAAGGTGCAAGACGCCACCGCCGACAATGAACAGGAGGATCAAACCGCACAGAGTTCCTCGTCTCCCTTTCACTGTTACGGTGTTCTGGCAGAGCATATTCTGGAACCCGATGAGGAATCCATTAAAGCGATTCTCCAACGCGGAAAGACGCCGAAAATAACCAGCTTAATCTCCGATTATTTCCGTAACAGCGCAGAGGCTTCGAAATTGTGCGGCACGCTGCTGAAAAACATCGAACAGGCCAAAATCAATTACCGCAGCATCAAGAACGTTCTCGATTCCACACCTTCTACAGGCGATTTCACGGACGAGCAGTGGCATTTCTCCATGGAAGAGCTCCAGCTGTTCATGAAAGGAGAAAACCCCTTCGCAGATCCAACGGCGCACAATTTCCAGGATATTCACGACTGCTACGAATCCATGCTCAAACGCCTCCAAATTCGCCGGAAAAAGATCCGCAGAAAGCTCAAATTACTGAAGGGATGTAAAAAAGCTGCCATTGTTTGGGGGATCGCGGCTTCCGCTGCAGTTGTGGTTTGTGCAGTTGTGATCGCGTCGCACGCCCTAATCGCCATTGCTGCTTGCCCTGTGATGTTGAGCCTTCCGTCTTCTTCCTTTCACTGTCACTGTCCCTTCAGAACGAGCCTTTTGGCACGGCACCGCGCACAGCTTGAAGCCGCGGTGAAGGGCGCGTACATTCTTAACAGAGATTTTGACACCATCAGCCGCCTTGTCACGCGTTTGCACGACGAGGTGGAGCATGACAAGGGCATCATCAAGTTTTTCCTGCACAGGAAAGATGATCGCCACCCCCTCCAGGAAGTCATCCGCCAGCTCAGACGAAACGATGAGCATTTCAACCAGCAGCTGGATGAGCTGGAGAAGCACGCCTACCTCTGCTTCATGACCATCAACAGGGCCAGGATGCTTCTTGTGCACGAAATCCAGGCTTCCAGGACCACCTGATTCTCCATTTTATTTATTCATTCATTAATAACGCTCTCCTTCCATCAACTTATTTTCAACATTGTTACAAGATTCTTTAATTATTCATTCATAAATGTTTGCGTTTCGGTTTCCCGTCACGTTCATGAGTTGAGAAATAAACATCGATCTTTTTAGCCAACAGCAGATTCTCATCATTTGGATATTTCAAAACTTTTCTACACTGTGCTCAGGTGGCTAAAGTAAATAATGTTTGACACATAAATCTGTGATATTTATTTGCAGCTATTCAATATGCTTATGTTCATTCTATTTATAATCAATTTTTTAATTAAGAGCAGATTTTCATTCTTTGAATATTCTAAAACTTTTCTACAGTGTGTTTATGTAGGCAAAGGAATTCATGTTTGAAACATATTTAAATGTGCAATATTTATTTGCAGTTATGTTATTCAATATGTTTATGCATCATCTTATAATTTCATTCAGATCAATCTATCTAAAATTAGACATAAATCTATTTATAATTGATTTTTTAGTTAAGAGCAGATTCTCATCATTTAGATATTCTAAAACTTTTTTAGACTGTACTCATGTGGGTAAAGGAAATCATGTTTGAAACATGTCTAAGCGTGTGATATTTATTTGCAGTTATTCAATATGCTTATGCATCATCTTTTTATTTCATGAGATCAATCCATCTAAAATTAGACATATATCTTTTATTTATTGGGAAATATCTAATTTAGAATTCATATGATATATAATATTCTTAATATGTTTTTCATCCATAGAAAATGTAGAACATTGTGCAATACATAATTTTGTTTTTAAAGTAATAGGAATAAATAATGATCTAGAATCTTACAAATTAAAATTTCATAAAATTTAATTGGCATGA
This sequence comes from Chamaecyparis obtusa, assembly GCA_027943335.1. Classification (NCBI taxonomy): domain Eukaryota; kingdom Viridiplantae; phylum Streptophyta; class Pinopsida; order Cupressales; family Cupressaceae; genus Chamaecyparis; species Chamaecyparis obtusa. Next base: position 2,835,509 of record BSBK01000750.1, on the reverse strand, counting down.
TTGCTCTAGTTAAAATATAGCTTTTTGTTTTCTCTATATCTCTTTATTTTTATATCAATAATTTATTTTTTTATAGAATATAAATATTTCACTTCAAATCTTCCTGCAAGCTAAGATTTTATTTCATAAATCAACTTTTTTTCCTTTTCTAATAAATAATGTTTCATCAACATAAAGTGCAATAATCAGGGAATGATCATATTTAAGAATTTATAATAAATACAATCATTTAATTTGGACCAATCAAATTCCAAGATCAACACAAAAGTATAAGTGTTTGGTAATACATCCTAGGAGATTACTTGAAGTTATACAAAGACCTTCTTTAATTTAGATGCCAAATTTTCTTTCTTTCACCACAAACTTATATGGCTATGTCATATAGATTTCATCCTCCAAATCATCACAAAGGGAAGCAATTCTCATGTCTATTAATAGGTTGCTACAATGAAATCAAGAATCTAAAGGATTACATCTTAAAATTAAGAAGAAAAAAAAAAGTGTCTTTTATAGTTTAAAATAATTTTGATGATTTCAAATTTGAAGAGTTTCAATAAATAATTTGTAGCAATTGCAATTATGAAAATTATGTATCTATGGACTTCTTTATTTAGTTTTGTTTATATTTTTAGGTAGTATTTCAATATCTAAATGAAAAAATACATGATATCATGTGAAGTTATGTCCATTCTACCAACTTATTTACATCTATACATACTCATATTCATAGGCATATAAGTCTACTATACCAATTTGCATACTCTTAAATACATTTGTTTTATCCACTTGTTCGTTACATTTATCTATGCACCTACATGTGCATTTAAATGTTTTCCACTTGGATTTGATTTTTGTCCAATTCCAAAATAAAAATACAAATTTAGGGGTGACCTTAAGACTACAAAATTCTCCCTTTTAATTTAAATGTTTATAATGCCCCGCCAAGGAACCCTTGGAACTAAGGGTAAAATATGCATGTTTTTTTTTCGAAACATTAACATAACATGTCAATAACATGGGAACAAATGCACAAGCAATAATACAATTATAATGATGGGTTCACGATCATGCACAAGCGGAAGTCTTCAAACACTCCAAGGGGTTCCAAGACAACACACACATACAAATTGAATGGAATACACATGTCGAAAGGTAAATTTCTCAAGAGCTCAAACAACATCCAACGACTTATAAAAACTAAGCTAGACCATAACTCACGGTTAATAGTAGAGGACACTAAGTCAATCCTTAAAATCTATCCTAGCATAGATTCATTTTAAGCATTAATAGAAGTGTTCCTATGATGATTAAACAAGAAATTCTCAAGTTTACCAAACTATAAAACCATCTAGAAAACATCAAGGAATCAAGCTCAAGATAATCAACATACAAAACTAGTTTGAACAAACAAACAAAGCACAAATGTCACCTAATAGGAAGAGACTTCGAACTACATAGAGGCCAATCCACAAAGCATGGACACCAATCAGTAGAAATTTCCTTCTAACTATAGTGTCTCATTCTAGTGAGGCAAAGATGCCAAACTAGAAGTTGGAGACACGTAATAAAGAAATTGTTGGTTCTCTGAATGTAGATGCCAATTAGAAGTTGGTGAATCTTTTAAGATAAACAAGTCTCAAACTAGTAGTGCATAGGCATCGAACTGCAGGTCAGAGATGTCAATCAGTGTAGATTCCCAAGTGCAAGCACAAATGTTGATGTAGAACCTCCTCCTACAACTTAGAAAATTAAGCTCGAAAACTAACTATGCCTATGTTGACGGGTAAAAGTACAAAGTTGTGTCACACTTTTATAAAGGAAAAGGTTAACAACACAAACTTTTTAACTTTAATGACATAAAAATGATATTTATGTTTAGAATTTGGAGATGATGTAAACTAATGAAATGTGTAAAAGTGGATGAAGTTTATGTCTATAATTCTTTTTAAACAATTTAAACAAGAATTCACATAGTTTTTTAATTTTTGAAGTCCATTTTTTACTTGCTGAAAAATGCTAAAAATGAGTCTCGTTCCCACCAAAAAAGTATATGCAAATAATGTTTTTTTTCTTTAATTTCAAAATATGTTATAGATGAAATGTATAGCTAGTGCAAAAAAGAAGAAAAAATAGTTTTCAATTTATATTTTCTTTGTTATAACTACTCAAAGTCAAACATACCTAAAATCGACAATTTTCATCTCCCACCAAATTTTCCCTATCAAATCTACACCATTCAGAAAAAAAAATTACACATTCTTGAAGATAACTCTCTCTTCTAGTGTTAAATATAAAATTTCAATTTTTTTGATAAGCTTGACTATTTTTTTCTATTTTTTAAGCAACTTGTTCTCGAATGTTAAAATACCTACTTGAAATATTTTGAAATTATAATATATTAGATCTAATTAAAATACCATAAAAATTATATGATGATAATCTCGACTCTATGCTCTAAACAAGGGTATTTTTATATTTGTAAAAAAATATCATTAAAAAGAGTAGGAGTAATTGAAACATCACTTTACTGAAATAATTTTATTTCTTTAGTAATTGGTATAAAACATGCATTTAATAGATATTTCCAATTGGAAAAGTTGAAGCACTTATCTAACTTCGCTAGAATGAATCTAGCTAGACGATATGTTTGACAAAAAATAATTTTAGTTAGAAATACTCAAATTCAGTTGTGATGATAAGTTGTCCTAAAATGTGACACAACTTTATGCTTTTACCCTGACTCCAACATACGGCTAAAATATGACTAGCTCCACATTAAGGAGCACTGAATACATGAAATCAAGGTCAAACCCACTCCATTCCATCAATGTAAAATATAAAAATAATATCAACATATAACATATATGCAAGGCATAATTACATAACATATAAATAAGAGATAAGGGATAGATAAATGTGAACAAGCATGCATTGTATCTCTTAATCCTTCCTACCACCTATACTTTGATCCCCAATAATGGTTGGTCATGCCACTTGACCACGTGGTGCCCTCAAGCCCACCACACCATGCTTGTTGAGGTAGTCACATAGCTCAATCAATGAAGAAAGCATACAAGAGAATGTAGGCATACACTCATGTCAATCAATGCATACATAATGCAAATAAATCAAGGCTCTCAAAGAGTGAACATGAAGAATTTTTGACATGCAAGTGCATAACCACAATGTAATACCAAATGCAACACAAAAAGACTCTAGATACAATGGCACTGAGGATACAATGAGTCTGAGTAAGAGAATCAAGGAAGATACGAAGAAGACTCCCTCTCTACCTCGGGACATATTGGATTTGAAGAATGTGGCCCAAAAGATGAATCAATTGGAGGTTGAGGTTGTTGATACCTTAAAGAAATTGGGTTAATTATGTCCTCTCTATTGGTGTTGTAAGGTGTTTTTTTTGTTGGTGCTTTGTTTCCTTTTTGTTGGGGTTGGGTTGGGGTTATTTATGTTTCTTTTATTCTTTGTTAGTCTAGTTGTTTCTTTGGTTTGTCTCATTTTGTTTGGCTTTAAAGCTGAATATTATGTAAAACTTTTGTAAAGGGTTTCAGGTCCCTTCAAAACTTATTTTTTCCTTAATAAAAAACACAAAAACTATATACCAAGGTGCTACTCAAGACTATTGGACCTAGGTGCTGGGGTAGCAAGCATAGGGAGTATCACTACCAACATGAGTCAATTTTGACATCTGGGGATTCCATAAGAAAAGTCATCCGCACATAAAAAAATTCCAAGCATGTTCATGGATTCAAGTACCATTTACCACCTAAAAAGTTCAATCATGACATCTAAATATTCAATGGTTTCCACAACCCACATAGGTCAATACTAACATTTGAGGATTCAATTTATCTTGTTAATGTTTATACCCATTCATTTTCTTATGTTTTCACGTTTTGAGAACTCCTTGACATAAAGGGTATGACCACTTATGGGTTGGTTACATGTAAGGAGCTACTCCCTATATACACCTAAAAATGGTCACCTAGACTATTAGCCCCTTTTGCTAAATCACTAATTGCTTATTCTTGATCAAATCCTAGTTCTATCATCTATTCTATTATTTTCTATGGGCTAACCATCTTATCATAAGTCTTTATTTATTTAAAAGGAATATTTCCTCCCCTTTTAATAAATAAAAATCCCCCACTTTTCCTCTTATCCTAAGTTGCACAAATAAAACATTATTCTTATTTTATAAAAAGGGAAAAAGCACTTTTTGTCTCATATGAACACAAAAGTCAACTCCTATTTTCTCATTGGAGGATACTTGTGCACATGGATTGCTCCTCTTTTAAGCTCCACCATTGATTAAATCTTTTGCCTCTTAATCTCCATGGTCCATTCCTCCTCATTTCCTTTAAAAGGAGAGCTCTCTTCTTCATTCCAGATCCCCAACTTTTTATACTAATTTTATGCTGCAGGATTTCTAGGTCACTTTGGAGCTTTTGAATATTTGGAGCATTCTTAGCATCTACATCTCATGCTTGCATTCTTATCTTAGCTTCATATTTATGCTTTCTTAGATTAGCTTCATTTCTATGCTCTAGATTAGCTCACATAGATTAATTAGCTTGGGTTGTAACACTTGCATATTTCCTTTCATAGCTTAGCTTGCATTCTCATTTCTAGTTAGCATTGCATTGCATTTTCATTCTTGATTCTTGAGGATATTGGCATTTTTTCCCTTGTCTTCATTGAATCTCCCATTGCATGGTTTACTAGCAAGGTTATATGCTAAATAGCTCTAGCTGAGAGCATTCTTAAAACCCTTGCACTCCATGCCTAGGGAGCTATGGATCAATTTTTGAGACCTCATTCTTGAGTGTTCTTGAATGTAATGATTCATAGAAGTGTGACACATTTATAGCACACACTCCCCATACCTACTCAAAAGACCTAGTCCTAAGGCTTGACAACAAGATTCATCCACTCAATTTACATTGAGGACAAGAATGCCAAGAGTTCATCCACTTGATCTACACCAAGGAAATGAATACTAAGGGTTCATCTACTCAATCTACACAATGGACATCGATACTAAGATCGTCAACAATGCAATAGCATTCAATTACAAGGAGGAATATTAGCCCCATAATTACTTAGTCAATTGAAACCATACCTACACACACAAAAGATGAACATATAACAATATGATCAATGGACCATATTTTCAAGAGCATGAATCCCTATATGATCCAAGATATGTCTTGAAATAAGGCGGAAGGGTAAGCCATCCAAACACAATTTTTACAAAAGATAACATTTTTTTACAATAACTCTAGTAAAAATGCACAACCACTCAATCGAGTATAAAAGTTAAAGTTTGGATCATGGTATTAAGAAACTAAATTTCCTCAATTAATTTTGACCATACGATCCAACCAAAATCATATAAAATAACTAAAATTAATATTTAACACATGCAAAACATGGCAAAATTCTAGTTTTGGAGGCCATGCAAATCGAGGACCTCCTAAAAATGCTAAAAAACCAAACTTGGAATCTCACGATTTTGAGAAAACCCATTGGTTCCCACATGCCCAACATCCCAAAATTAAAATTAAAATTAGAGTCTAACTTTACATGAGAAATGGGTAGTCTAATGGCATAAAAACTCCATTCCCAAAAAAAAATATAAAAGCCCAAAATCCATTCAAACAAGTGGGGAAATAACAAGTAAACACATCACAATGAAGTTTCAACAAGAATTAAGCAATTGCATGAATAAATGAGAAAGATATGTACAAAGAAGCCTACCTCATAATTGGAGGAAAACTGAAAATCCAAAGAAATTTTCCAAAATACCATGAAAAGGGTTGGAAACCTTAGAAAATCATAGCAATCTTGTCATGATTCCAACAAGCCTCTACCCAAAAAAATCCAACAATTGAGTTTCTCCCAACAAGCACAAACTGAGTTTCTCAACAAGAGTTTTTGAATCAAATTCCCAATTCACAAAAATAAAAGTGAGTAAAATGAGGTTTCTTCAAATTATAAAAGAACTTTTTTCTAAAAGGCTTAATGGATAATTTTAAAAAATCAATAAATCAAATCACTTAAAGGCCAAATAGTCAACTCCCAAAGTTCACAACATTAAATTAATCAATTTCCAATTAATGGAATACTCTTACAACACATTTGCAGGCAATTAAATAATTAATATATATAGTTATGCCAAATCACTATATAAAATGAACTAACATAACTGTGACCAACTGCAAATATTAATATGTATAATTATACCAAATCAGTATATAAAATTAACTAACATAACCACGTCCAACTGTGGATAACCTAGGATGCATATACATTTAGTGGTCTCTCACCATATGCATATGGAATCCAGGCTTTACCTACACGATAGCTGAAAAGTATAATAATGCAATAAGATACATCATTCTAACTAGAGACAATATTGGCTAAATATGATGGGCGGCCCATGTGATTATCTCCTATAACCATCATTAGGGATAAAGACATGCTCAAACCTATGGAGCTAGATGGAGTCAATGTATTGTACGTCATTACTATAACATACATACATCAAGTATAGTTGCTCACATGATTAAAATAGTTGAAGCACATCAATTACAATCTAAAAATGAAACTAATGAAAGGACGTTTTAACAATGTAATCATTCTTATGTATTCAAATGTTACGAAACTATTCCTTTCATATTTAATCTGTACATAACATAATAATAATAATTCCATTTAATCAAAGTATTTAAATTATATTTTAAAAAAATAACAACATATATAGAATCCTCAATCTAGATAATGACCAAACATGGTAATATCACTATTCTAGTCGCCACTAGCACATACATCAATGAAACCATCATAAAATCACATCAGGAGCCATATAATTTAGAATTTCTCATAAAACATATAAACCAAATGGGTATGTGTAGGATCATGGGGGGCCAAAAAGTGGCAATGTGAACAAAACTATAGTTTTCATCCACCCAAAAATGTGAAAATATGTGTTGACTTTTTAGTAGGCATAGGTGTTAGTACACCTGGCTAAAGCAAACACCTAAGAAAAACTAATATTTAATATCAGATATTGGATATTAATGCATATATAATATTAAAAATAAATATCATTATATATTATATAAATAATACATATATATAATAGATATTATTATATATTATATTATACGGTGCTAGCAAGAAGTTAAGTCCACTTTTTGGCCAAAAAGTGGAACCATTTTTTCTATTTTTTCAAATTCAACCTGTTTAACCTAAAATTTTGAAGAACTTAGATATTGAATATAAAAAATGGTCAATAATAGGAATTATACTATTTGAAGTATACTTTCCTAATATGTAATTTATTTGAATACCAAGATGATATGAATCAATTTTCAATAGGAGTTAAAAAACCATATTTTAAATGTCACTTTTTTAGGATCGTACCATCTTGTACATGTGACAAGCATAATTTGACCTAAATGAAATTATTACTCTAAATCCTTTTGGGAAATGGTATGGAACACAATCATGATTGATGAAATTTCTTTTTTGTAATTTTTTTAGGATATTTTTTATTATTAATTTTTAATTAGACATAATTTTTCTTTAAACCCCTCATGTACGACAAGCATAATTTGACCTAAACTTATCATTATTTATTTATTTTTAAGTGTAGGGAATTTTCTATAGTTTGATGTCATATAATTGATTTTTCAAACAAATGTAGAAATGAAAAAAAATCGATTAATGCAAAATAGGTTTTGAAGGGGACCCTAAAACCCTTTACAAAAATATGGAAAAGATAGGCATTAAGCACCAAAAAATAGAACAACTGCTAAATCAAAGCAGTGCAACTCTTAGACAGATATAGCAATAAATATCAACAAACAAAAACTATTAACCAACCAGCAAACAACTACAAACTAGCACACAAAAAAACCAGCAAAGACCAGGCCACCAGAGATTAGACCAGTTGCTTAAGGAACTCAACGGTGTCTTCTTCCAGAGCAGAGATCTTGTAGATAGACTCCTTAAGAATCACTAGATCCTTAGGAACCGTAATAGATTTTTTCTTCAGACTTTCCCTAGTGCGCTTTCCTAGGCCAACAACTTAACTAGCAGAATCTTTAGTCTCCTTCTCCATGTTTATGATAGTCTTATCCTCATGGAGGCCCTCCAACATAGCATATTTAACGCTTTAAGATTTTTAGTAGAAGCCTTCATGGCTATGTTGAAGGATCCTCTTAAGCATAGCCTCATTTTTGTCCACCTTAGCATTCAAATTCTGCAAATCTTCATCCAACACAACCCTAATTTTGTTATCCAACTCAACATTGTCCAACCCCTAGATCACATTATCCTTACCCCTAGTTCTTTCACCCCTGTCCATCTTCTCATATTTTTTATCTTCCATGTTTTGTAGAAGGATCCCAAATTTGGCAGCAAGAGATTGATGTTTAAGGTGGAGCTCCTTTATTTCATGGAAAGTCCATTTATCCATCCTAAATGAGTAAACAGACCTAGCTTTCATCATTCGGAGGACACCTTTAGTAATTTCCCTTTTGTCATTAAAGTCCTCCAAACTCAGTTGAATGGAGGCTTCCTTCACCACCTCCTCATTTTGATCAAGTTGGTTCTCCTCAGGGTCCTCTTCATCATTCATAGACACAGAGGGGGAAATAGGCACATCATGGTTGATAGATTCTTCGTAATCAACCAAGATAGGCACTCTACCTTGTTCCTCTTTTCATTTGCTTTTTGTATCTAGCTACTTATCACTATCAACTTGGGGGATTTTTATTCACCTCTTCCCATCTCTCCTCCCCTTATCACTCCTCTAAATTGACCTCCTCTTTCTCAATGCTAACCCTTTCCTCAATCTTCTTAGCAAAAGCAGTAACCTCCTCATTAGGGATCGGGCTCTCATCCTCATCAACAGAGTCCTCATCAGCTTCAACCTTATCAATATTTTTCTCAAAAACTAAGGAATTTTTAACCTCATTATCTTCATCTTCCATGTCTCTACCACCAACCTCCACAATCTCATCTTTCAGCTTATTGACAACTTCTTCATCATCATCTGTCTCCATTCCTTTTTCCTCATCAAGTTTGAGCACCGGAGTACTAGGCTCAGATTTAGATTTTTTTCATAGAGGGTGGCGATCTCCTTCTAGATTTCCCTTCATTAGACTCACTTGATTTTCACTTACCTTTCTCCCTTTTGAGCTCAGTGGAGTTCAGCTCGACCTCTAGTATTTTATCTCTACAATATATAAAAAAATCAAATAAATGAGTCCATCGTGCAAAACCGGTTTACTAGGATTTGTCTAGTTCTCAATGATGTTGTTGTTCAAAGAGCTAAGGAGAAAGAAAGGGAAATAAACCCTTATTTTGTGTCTAAAGGGATTTAGCAACACAAAATGAAAATTGTGAACCCTCGTAAATTAACCATCAATGGCAAAGTATTCCATGATAACCTTTACAACTTTGGCCCAAGTGGGTTTAATCTGACTTATCTCATAGAAATATGACTTACCTTTCACCAGATAGCCCTTTCTTTGTCATTTTTTAGAAACATCTTCACGGCCTTACTAGAAACTTTCCTCTCCTTAAAAAAGTTCATACTAGATAGAGATAGGCCAATTATCTCAGCTATCACCTCAACAGAGAGCATAAGTTTCTTACCACAAAGAGTAACAGTGTTATTATTCTACCTTTCTATAAAGTTATTTGTAATGTCTTTGTCATAGATGTGTAGATTCTCTAGGTAGGGCATAACCCCTCCCTTCCTTACCATACACCATACCTTCTCCTCCTTATTCCAAGCATAGGTGATGGGCTCTTGTCTTTTCAAATCACCTCCCATCTTGATAGGTACAGTTAGAGAACTCTGAAAGAAATTATTTTAATTAGCAATAGAGGAAGTGATGAAACTTAACACCCATAAAATGTGTGTTAAATTAACATTCTTAATTACTCTCCATCTCTCTGGATGTTTCTGATCTAGTACCACAATTGAGGATGCTAAATGTCTTTTCCATCATTACTCGAAATCACCCCAACTTTATTGAACTAATCTTATCGTATCTAATGAGATTAATTATTACCTCATTCATTTCCTTTTCACCTCTCCACTTGATTAGATAAATTAAAATTATCAAAACTTTGGATAGTACTTTTTATCTCCTCAATAATATGATGTATAGACCAAGAAGCTTCAGTATCTCCTTTGATACATCTTATTATATTATTTGAATCTTCTTCCAGCCAAACCTTCCTACAGCCAAGATATCTTTCCATCAACATTATTTGTAGAGCTTCCATAGCTTCTGCCACATGGTTGGTTTAAACACCCAAGGGTGATGTGACAACCCCAATATAATTTCCATAATTATCCCTGATAATACCACCACATCCATCCTATCCCAGATTCCCTTTGGCATCTTTATAAAATTTAGCTTTAGCCCATCCCTGAGGAGGAGAGGACCAGACCAAACATCACCTCTTATTTTTCTTATCACATTTCAAACCAACAATGTTCCTATTTTTAATCAATCTTAGGTCCTCACTGGTAGAAACCAAAAACAAGGAAGCTTTTAAGGATAATTGAAGGTTTTCATTCACATTTCTAAATAATTCTTCCCTAATCACACTGGGAGGAGAGTGGAAGTTCCTTAATATCTAATTATTACATTCTTTCCAAATATTCCAGATTGGATGAGGAGCAACAAGAGCCCACGTCCTTCTAGAAGCATTATGTGACACCAGATAGCTCCACTAAAGAAAAGATTCCTACAAAGACTCGGGCAATATCCAACAGACATTCCATCTTTGAAAAATATTAGCCCAGACCTCAAGAGAATAGGAGAAATGAAGAAGGAGGTGTGAAGTAGATTCTGACTTCATTAAGATAGAGATGGCATCTATGGGGAAGACAAAACCCTCTTTTACATAAATTATCAGTATTCAAAATCTTGTTTTGCAAAAATAACCAATACAACATATTAATCTTAGGGATGAAGGACTTCACCCATGCCTTAGTCCAGAAGGGGCTTTCACATCCTTTGTAAATAATAGAAACAACAAAATAAATAGAATACCTTCCATTAGGGTTGTGGGCGTTTGAGATATCAAACCTAACAAACCACACCTTCAGATCTAGATTGATAGGTTCAAGAGAAGGGTTCAAATCCTTGAGATTAATTGAAGAATGGTTCCTCTAGTAATCACTCACCAAAGGCCCCATAGAGGCTTTACAAGTATCTACCACATGACTAATAGCCAAGAGACAAAACAATAGAATATCGAGCACTCATCCCATAACTTTATCTTCATGTCATCACCCAATTTCCACCTTTTACCTTGAGTAGAAATATCCTTAGAATTTTGAATAAAATTCCACATGTGAGAGTCATTTTTCCAATGAGTAGAAGATAAAAAGTCCTCAAGAGTAGGAAAATCATAAAGGTATTTCCTTCTAATTATCATGTTTCATTCCTTATCTTCACCAAAGATTCACCATATTTGTTTAGCCAACAGAGATTTATTAACCATTCTTATAGTTCTTATCCCAAGACCACCTTACCTATTAGGTTTACAAATTCTATCCTAGGACACCAAGGGAAGATGGTTCTCTTCTACTCTAGACCAAATAAATACCTTTTTAATTCTTTCAATCATTTCAGAAAATTTTGCAAGGATTCTAAAGAGACTCATAGAATAAACAAGGAAATTTTGAAGGGTTGACTTCAGAAGCTGGAATTTTCTAGCTTGACTCAATAAAGCACCTTTCAATCCTACTAGATTCCTACTAAATATTTCAATAAGATAATTCCAAAAGGAATTAGGAGGTTTAGTTCCCAAAGGAAGGCCCAAATAGGATGAGGGGATATTAGTAGTATTGCATCCTAAGATAGATGAAATTTTGCATTGTTTGTTAGCTAGAGTGTTAATGAAAAAGATAGATCTTTTATTCTAGTTGATGGGATGACTCATATCATTCATATAGGTATAAAGTGCCAGGTTCATATTTTTGGCCTCTTTCATAGTAGAAGATCCCATCATGATCATGTCATCAACAAATTGTTCATGGGTGTAGGTGAAGTTGGCAGAGGAGGGTTGGAGACCTTGAATATTTCCTTCTAGCATGAATTTATTGATATATCTTCCTAGGCTTTTAGTCATAATTGAAAATAGAGTAGGGGAGATGGGATCACCCTGTTTGAGCCGTCTAGTAGGTTTAAAGAAGTTTGAAGAGGTTCCATTAATAATAACTACAACTGAGGAACTGGTGATAAGTTGCAAAATGATATTTACCACTCTATCCCCAAAACCAAAAGATTTAAAAACCTTACACATAAAGGGCCAGTCCACCCGATCATACACCTTAGATAAGTCTAGCTTCTTAAGGAAGCCCTTCTTATGGGACACTTGTAGCAAGTGTATGTTCTCATGAAAAGAAATAATAGAATCCAAAATATGTCTTCCCAGAACAAATCCATTCTGCTGATGAGAAATAATGGATGGGAGGATAGAAATAATCCTAGTAGTCAACACCTTAGAAAAGATCTTATAGAAGGAATTACATAAGCTGATAGGTATAAAACTATCTAGAGCATTAGCTCCTAGTTTCTTAGGAATGAGAACTAAGAATGTAGCATTAATCTCTTTCAAAAGGTATTGGGAACCAAAAAATTCTTTAATGACATTTGAAACTTCCTTGAACACTATATGCCAAAAATTTTGGAAGAAGAACATAGGAAACCCATCTGGCCCTAGGGACTTTTCCCCTTCAAACAAGAAAAACTATTCTTTGATCTCCTTTAGGGAAGGAATAGCACAAATATTTTTTTTGAGCTCCATCCAAAATCAAAGGGATAGAAGAAATAAGAGCCTCTTGATCCGCGGAACTCAAATTCAATTCAGAAGAAAGGAATTTAGAAAAATACCTTACCATTTCAAGCTTTATATCTTCTTCTTTGTCAATACTTCCATTCTCTACTTGGATATGGGATATTATATTTGTTTCCTTGTGTTTAAGGGTCCTCATATGGAAGAACCTAGTATTATTATCTCCAGCTTCTAGCCAAAGAGCAGGGGATATTTGTCTCTGTAAGACCTCTTCTTTTGATATGATATCATGATACTTTACTAGGACCTGATTTTCTTTATCCATTAATTCCTTAGTGTATCCTTCATCCTGGATTTGGTCTTGCACACTTTTGAGATCAAGCTAAATCTCTTATTTAGACACAAAATTATCTCCAAAGACCTCCTTATTCCAATTTCTAACCTTTTCTTTAACATATCTTAGTTTTTTGCCACTTTGAACATTGTTGTTCCTTCAATTTATATATTCCACCATTCTTGATTCTACTTTCCAAATCAAGGTGATCCAGCCACATTTTTTCAAATCTAAAAGGGAAATTTCTATTTCCCACAAAAGGATGAGCCACGAAGGATATAGGGAAAAGGTCTGACCCAATCCTGGAAAGGGAGGTGATGGAGAAGGAGTATCTGGTCATCAAATCTTGAGAAATAAGAGCTTTGTCAAGCTTGAATTGAATAAGATCGTTACCAATTCTTCTATTCATCCAAGTGTAGGTAAGACCTTGCAAATCAACATCCAAAAGATCTTGTTGATTGATGAAGTCCATTAAGTCCATCCTACTTTTGACTTGAGAGGAAGAGCCTCCTTTCTTTTCATTATGTTTCAAAGGAATATTAAAGTTAGACATTATTATCTAGCTAACATCTTGAAAAGACTTCTTTATCTCTTCCAACCTTTTCCATAATTTTTCCCGTCCCATCTGAGTATTAGGGGCATATATATTTGAAGAAATCCAAGAAAAGACATCTCTAATTTATGGTCAAAAATTAACAACAACCATATTGTTGTCAAAAAAAAGAGGATCTCCTTGAAGAAAATTCTGATTATAGAAAATAGCCATTCCTCCAGAAGCTCCTTTTGAACTGCTATCGGCCTCTCCACAATTCTTTAAGAGTTTAATCTTTTCTACTTTTTCCTTTGACATCTTAGTTTCCTGAATTATAATGATATTTGGTTTATGATCTCTAACTATATTTCTCTACACATCATGCTTGAGTGGGATATTTAGCCCTCTTATATTCCATGATATGATCTTTATTTTTTAACACGTGAGCAGACTTTCAAGATAGTCAATTGTCTACCATCCGCAATGTTTTTTTTTCTTTCTTGCTCCATAATATACTTCTCTAATTTCCTCCCTTATTTTTTCTTGGGTGTTCCCACATTAGCCTTCATTCTTCTAGTTACCACTCTTCCTTAAGAGGAGGAAGTAGTGTTCTGACTTTCTCCTTTCCTAGTCGAGTTTTTTCTTTCTCCATTCTTCTTCTTCTTGTTCCATGCTTTCATCCAAGAATCCTCATCCAACTCATCTAGATGTTTGTCCAGTTCCTAGACTTCATCTCCCAGAGCTTTCCAGGATTCAAGGAATCTAGGATTTTTGGCCCATCTCCCTCCTGGGACTCACTATTAAGTAATTTTTGGATAGACCTCCTGCCAAGATGTTATAGCCTGGCGCATCTTCAAAATCTATTTGGGTCTAGGACCCTTTAGCTTCCTTATAGGAGTATTCAACCCTAGAATAAGAGATGCTTCCCGCGTCATTTTTATCAGGTGTACTCTCATTTATTTCCCCTTCCTTGAGTTGAATATTATGCTTTGTTTCTAATCCATTATCTTTTTATCACCCTCTAGGGCCTCGAGACTAGGCCTTTGTTCTGAGTCCTTTGATCCAGTATTGTTTTTCATCCCCTTCTCCATAACCTGGTTTAAGAGAGCATCTTCTTCCCTCCTACCAAATTGATTGATTTTTTTTGAGACTTTAGGGTTTTCCTCCCCTACTTTGGAAGTTTCTTCATTATCCCCACTTTTTTTAGGGTTTTTTTTCCTCTAAACTTTATTTTGATTCTTCTTCTACTCCAAAGTATTCTTCTTATCTTTTTGTATTTTATGAGGACACTGCTTTGCCTAGTGCCCAGTCCTTTTGCACATAAAGAAGGCAAAAGGCAGTGATTCAAACTCTAGGGGTTGCGGCTACCTACCAAGTTTTAAGACAATATTTATGGTTTGGGGTAAATTTGAGAGCTGGTGGACATTCAAATAGATTCTGGCATAAACCAACCTGGATGTCGCTATCATCATTGGATCTATAGACAAGAACTCACTGAATGAGCTAGCTATCCCTAAAAAGACATCCTTGTTCCAATACTCCAGTCATAGACCAAGAAGCCTCACCTAGACCGATGCCAAGACAAAAAAGAAAAAAGAATCATTGAGGTCCAAGTTAGGATCTCATTTTTGTAGGGCCAAGGATGACTTCTCAAACATCCAAGGACCCCCACACAGCACATTATAAAAGTCTTCTCCATTAAAAAACTCAAATGAGAAGAACCCTTTTGGCATAGCTGCAATGTAAACTTGTCCTCTTAGCTGCCATTTTTTCTTAATGAAAGACCTCACCACATCTATGTTAGGCCTAGGGCCCATAATTTTTCCAACCATAGTAAAAGCCATAGCTGAAATAGAATGATCAATCAATGGATCAGAAATGAAAATGGAAAACTCACCTTTCTAAGGATCAGAAATGTTATTAGTTTTTGGAAAGGAAGACTTATATGTCGGTCTTACCTTGAAGAGAGAAGACAACTTACGGTTTTTAGCCAGTGGTATTTCTTTTTGGTCTTGGACTTTGAAAGTAGTGTTATCTCCCACAAGGCCTCTTGGTTCAATGAGAGGCCCATCATCTCATGATTCTCCCTTGTCTAGTTCTTTCTCTCCATCTACTCCCTCCATTGACTTCTCTCCATTCTATCTAATGCATTGTAGAGAATCCAATAGTCCACCACCATTAGTTGCAAACCCCACTAAACATCCACCATTGCCAAAATTCCCACCTTTTCCAAAATTCTCGCTCTCACCCATGTTGTTCGTAGCCATATTTTTTCTTAGACGACCCTTGTTGCTCTATTGAAGCAAGGTGATAAAGTGTAGAAATGAAAAAAATTATTGAAATAAGAACACCAATTATTTTAATTTTTTGCACCTATTTAAATAGAAATTAATTGAAAAATTAAAAAAATAATTAATTTTTTTTAAAAAGACATATTTGGGATCTACATAGTTTCATCTATAATGGGTTTTTTGTCCAAATATTTTGCAGAAAATGTATTTAGATATTTCTCTAGAATGTGTATTTTTTCTAAACATTGAGATGGCCTCAGAGATATAGGTCAAACCAAATCCAAGGCTATGGTTCGGTTAACCAAGCCTTTTCCCAAACCAAAACCCAAATCTATTCTTGGGGCAATAATTCAAATTTTATAGAAAGGGGTCACATTTATGGAATAAGGTCACATTTTATAGAATGAGATCACGTTCCATTTTTTAATTTTATAATGTTTTGTAGAACGGGATCACATTCCATTTTTTTTAGAATGCGACCCCATTTCGTAGAGCTGATTTTCAAAAAAATGACTAAGTTTAAAAGTTCCTCCATAAGTGGACTCAACTTCTTGCACTTACCCTATAATATAATATATATTATAATACATATTATAATATATAATATATATTATTATATTATTAAATTATTATATTTTATTATAATATTATAATATATTATATTATAATATCATATATATATTATATTATATTTATTAATATATAATATCAACACCCACTACTACTTGGGGCCACTGTTATTTAAAAAACCTTTAATTAGGTATTTGATATTAGATATATATATCAGATTTCATATCCGATATTGGATACCTGTGGGTATAAATCGACAAATCATTTTTACCCATGTCTTTGCTTTTAAAAATGACATTTTTGGATTAGATATCAAAAATAATATGATATCCAATCATAGGAGAGCTATTTTTTCATAAATCCACCACCAAGTATGAGTTTTGTTACATTTTTTTATAGTTATTTAGATTTTTTACTTTCATTTTTTGGTTTTTTTCGTTAAAACTAGGTTTTTCAATTTGAAATTATTTCTATTATTTAAGATTCATGTTAGTTATAATAATTTGCAACTTAATTAGGTATGAAAGATAACACTGATAATCCTGAGCTTGGAAACCCACCCCCTAAAAATCCACAACCTATAAACCCAAAGACACAAAACCCTCTAGTTATAAACCCTCGACCTTTAGATGACCTTATAAATGATAATTTAAATCAGGTTAAGGGGTATCATAAATGTCTATAAGAGGGTCCCTATATTATCCCCAAAGTTTACTACATTGGATTCTATAATACAATTAATAGAGACCCTCACCACATAGTATAATGTTGCACAAGTCAATATCTAGATACCATGCATGTGCAATTTGATGATGGATTGTATTATGATGGGGTGAAGGTACTTGGAATCACTAAACAAAAAATAGCTTCCCTATTTGTGAATCCTCATACTGGACTAACATGTGATCCCCAAAAATTGAAGTTTTCTATGAGATGGTGCACGCATGTTGCTATGTGAAATAACTTCTAGGATCCCTGGTGAATGGTTTCTGATAGACCACTCAATGACAATATGGATGCCCCATTTTATTTCATTAAAATGCTATATGTTGAGTTTGTGTTGGGTCATTGTGTAAACTATTAGAGTATGAGACTGTTCATAGGTGTATGTGAAGGCTAGCCCTAGGATATACTAGGGGTAGATTGAGTAGTACATGGACCATATGTTTCCCCTCCTCTCATTTCTTTCCCTCCTACAGTGAAGCATCCATATGTTATTGGATGGGCTACCTTGAAGAACATTAGGGTCATTCACACTTTGAGAGGTCATTCAATGATACACATTGAATCAATGATGCAACCTCCTAATTTTGTTGATACATCCTCCTCAGGTGCACATATTTGTGTACCTCATACTTGCACTACATGCAATAATATATGCTTGGGTTCCCTCGATCATCCTATCGAGGATGTTATGGATTAAGAAGACTACAAGATTGATGATAGAATGGTGCACCAAATTTCACAATAGGGACTAGAGCATACCATGGAGGATCCTCACATATTAAAGATGAGGAGGCACAACCATCATTCATACCTCATGTTACAGTAACACTTAACATTTAATGTCATAGTGCATTTAATTTTAAATGAATATTTTTATTAGATAGCTTATTACATGATTTTACACTTATATTTAATGACATAGGAAGAGATAAGATAGGTGTAGGATGCCACGCTCTCAGCCATTTCACTTGGCCTTGACAACTTTATGGTAAGTATTTTCGCACTCGACCATTTACTTTTTTTATCAGTTGACATGTTTGTCATTTAAATTATGATAATTAAAAATCATATACTAATTAATATTTTCATCTCATTTTACTCTTTCAGGTGTCACCTACTACTAGGGGGTGCAATGCGAGGGGGGTGTGGTGTCACACACTAACAAGGGGAAGGAAATTAAGTGTTTGAGAATGATTATGCATGTACATTTTAGTTGTGTGTACTAATGTTAAAATTTACATGATTTATTTAACATAGCTTGATGTTCGAGGTTGATACGACAAGGTTCATGAGCCCAGTATCTCAGTGATTTCATTTCACCAAGATAGCCATACGGTACATATACTTCTACATTTAGTTTACATTTTTGTATCAAGTATACATGCTTATCATTTAAATTATCATTACTTTAAGTATATATTAACTAATATTTTTATGTTATTTTACTCTTGTAGGTAATGTTGGAAAGTTGGATGTGTTTTCATTAATGTCAACATGTCTACTATGATTTTTGGATGTCTACTATGATGTTTGGATGTTTTGATATCTATAATGTAGTTTTCATGTCAGAAATGTGATTTTGCTAGTAACAGAGTATGTTCAGATAAATAGAAAAGGAAGGTTACTCAAGATTAGGAGTGGCACACCTCATGGGATGATGTAGAGGTTGTCTACAAGGTTCATGTCAAGTTTTTTTTTTTGAAATGATGATTTGATCAAGTTATGGTGTTATAGATGAAGACTTGTTATTTTATTAATTATTAGTATTATAGTGTCACAAAGTTGCAGAGATTGGCTTCATGCACATCCTCAAGGTGATATCTTTGGTTGTGTAACTAGGAATGTGTTAAGGACATTACAATGTGTCTAACATTCAAAAGGTTTGTGATTTTTATGGTCTGCAAGGCATTTACAATGAGTTCAGTTGAGGATAACAGTGTTCTTGAATTTTATCATAAGGAGTCGACATATCCAACGAGTGTGTTGGATTTGATTGTTTTATTGAGCTTCAAGATGCCTTAGGATGATCTAGGAATATGTGTCTGATGATTTGGAAGCTTAAATTGATCAAGGTGACCAAGCTCAATGGATTTAAGTTATGTTTTTGAGTCCTTAGCCCACATGTTAAGAAATTTTGATAAAACGGTTTATGTGAGATTGGTAAAATGCTTTAGGTTTATGGTGATGATCTTGAGGTGTTCTTGATAGATCTAAGGGATATTTTAAAGTGAATAGTGATCATGATGGTCAATTTTGGTACTAAGAGTTGAATTTTTTAGGATTATTTTTTACCAACCTAGTTCTTGATAAATATTGTGAATTAGGGTTTTATTTGAGTTGCCATGTGTATGTGTCAGTTTTTGGAGAGTTGTGGAGGCAAGAAGTTACTACTAAATCACTTTTATAGATCTAACTAGGGTTGTATTTCTCATCTAGATGTGGCAAAGAGAATTACAGAAGGGATCTAAATGTACTAAAAAGAAACTAACCAAGAAATAGGAAGATGTTATCATGCAGCTCGTGAATTCTTAAATCGGTGTTTGAATTGTGATTATAAGTCAATGAGACTTCCTTAGGGTGGGTGCCCAAGAAAAATTGAGTAGTGAACTCTATAAAGTGTTCCTAAATGCATGTGCAATCTCTATATTGTAATAATTCTATAATTCCAACAAGGTATTTCTCTTATTGTGGGTTTCAGCCCCACCATGGTTTTCACCCTAATTTGTGTTTCCATGATTAAAAAAAAATGTGTTATGTGGTGTTAATGTTTTCTTAATTGTGTCTACATTCTTTACATTCTGAAAATCAGTAATAAGGTTTAAATAACTAAGGGTTTCATATTTTAATAGTTTAAGGGTTTCAAGGTTTAAGTATTTTTAGGAGAACTGATTCACTCTCCTTCCCCTCTCATTTGCTTGCTATGTATTTCCTACAATTGTTATTAGAGCCTAGTCCCTTGAAGGAATCCTAACATCTTGAGGGAGATCCAAAGATGGCAGCATACAAGGACAATCCAAGATTTGATGGAACCAACTCTGCATTGTGGAAGAACCACATGATTATACATCTCATATGCATTGATGAAGACTGTTGGAAGATTACAAAGAATTTATACAACCCTCCTCAAAACCCTACAACTCATGATGAGATCAAAGAGGCAAAGGCTAACATTAAGGAAAAGGAATATTTGTTAAGTGTATTGACTGATGCAGAGATGACCAATGTCATGGAATTGGAGACAACTAATTAGATATGGGAGAATTTGGTGACTCTTAATGTAGGAGATACAACAGTAAAAATGGACAAGTTACAAATATTGAAAGGAAAGTATGAAGTTATGAAGATGAGTGAAGAGGAGAACATGTCATCCTATGTACATAATCAACTAAATGGTGTGTGGTATTAGATGTATTGGAGGTACAATTGATGAAATGAGATTTTTTTCAAAGTCTTTGAGAACATTGCCTCCTTCCTATGACAACAAGGTTGTAGTTGTTGAATAAATAAGGACAATAACAAATGTGACCAAAGACAAGCTATTAGGTAAGCTTATAGCCTTTAAATTAAGTGCATTAGTTGTCAGTCTACCCAAGACTGAGATAGCATTCAAAGCCACTAAAATAGGGATAGACATGCTGAGATCATATCTGATGGAGAAACCTACAAGGAGAATGTTAAGATGAGAAAAGGAGATGAAGGAAATGAAAGAAGAAGATAGAGATATTGAAGAGTTGGAAAAAAAGTTTGCAAAAAGGATGAAATACAAGGCTCCTACTACTAGTAAGTATAAATTAATGTTGACTTTCAAATATTTTTCATGTGGCAAGGTATGACATTATGCATCTAGATTCCCTACTAGAGTTCCTAAGTTAAAAGATGAGCCTAAGCCTACTAAAAGAAGATTTTATTATTCTCTAGATGATGATGGTATTACTCATGATGAATTTGATGAAGCTGATAAGGATGATGATGGAATCACATTAATTTCCATTAAGGAATATGATGAATCTAATACTAATATTGTAATAACTTTTAGTATTGTTAATAATGTTGTTGAAGAGAAAGCACTACCCACTAAAGTTGTCAAGGAGGATAAGTGGGTGATTGATAGTGGATGCTCTCACCATATGACTAGTGACAAGAGAAAATTTGTAAGCTATGATAAGTATGATGGTGGCAAAGTAAAATGGGGTGACAACTCTAGTGGTAAGATCAAAGGTAGAGGTTCAATTACTTTGGATGGAAAAAATAACATTGATGATGTATTATATGTAGAAGGTTTGAAGCATAATCTTCTTAGTGTTGGTCATCTAATGGATATAGGCTATGGATTGAATTTCAATAATTACATGTGTAATATCTTGAATGAGTACGTAAAGATGATTTCTACTAGATCCAAAAAAAGAGGTAATATATTTCTTTTGAGTAGTGGTCAGAAGACTTTTTTAATAGCTCAAATAGATGAAATTTGGCTATGGATTAAGAGATTGTATCATGTGAACTTTGACAACATTGTTGATATAATTTCTTCTTTTGTTGTTAGAAACATTCCTAGAGTGAATAAGTATGTCAATACTACTTGCAAGGAATTCCAATTGGGTAAGAAAATAAGGGTTACTCTTCATTCCAAATCTAAAAAATCTAATGGTTTGCTAGATCTTGTTCATACTAACTTGTATGGTCCTGGAAGAATAAAAATTTTGCAAGCTGATAGATAATTTATGTTGCTTATTAATGACTACTCAAACATAGTATGGGTGACCTTTTTGAAGGAAAAGTCAGAATCCTTTCATAAGATTAAGGTTTTGAAGCCCATGGTGGAAACTGAGACAAGAACTAAGCTGAAGAGCTTAAGATCAAACAAGGGAGGTGAATTCACATTAGGTAAGTTCAATTCCTTATGTGAGATGCATGGAATAAAAAGATAGTTCTCTTCTTAATGGAACCC
This sequence comes from Chamaecyparis obtusa, assembly GCA_027943335.1. NCBI lineage: Eukaryota > Viridiplantae > Streptophyta > Pinopsida > Cupressales > Cupressaceae > Chamaecyparis > Chamaecyparis obtusa. The sequence continues at coordinate 2,813,256 of BSBK01000750.1, read as the reverse complement.
ATAGTAGAATGGTATGGTAGAAAGGAAGAGAGGATTAATTCTAGACACAGCTAGAACCATGATTCTTGAAAGAAATGTTCCACATATGTTCTCGAGAGAAGCAGTGAGAACTTCCCTATATACTCTTAACCATGCATAGATAAAGAAAAAAATGGTAAGATACCTTATGAAATTTGGTATGGAAATGTGCCTACTATCAAGTATTTTATAATTTTTGGTAGTAAATATTATATTAAGAGAGATGAAGATAGACAATTCAGATGTAAGGAGTGATGGAGGAATATTCCTTGGTTATCCCACCAAAAGAAAGACATATAGGTGTTATAACAAGAGGCTAAAGAAGTTGGTAGAAATCACAAATGTTAAAGTGGAAGAAAGTCTTGAGAAATTTGTAAGGAAAAGTGAATGTGAACATAAAAAGTATATTAATGATTAGAGATAACATCAACAAGTGCATAACAAGAGTCCAAGTATGACAGAAAGCATAGAGGATGAGTCCTACAGAGTGGAGTAGATGAAGAAGTAGAAGACTCCAAGGTATGTGAGATTGAATCACAATGAAGGATAGATCATTGGTGATAGAAACAAAGGAGTTCAGACAAGAAGAAGGATTGAAAAAAATTGAATTTTTCTAATATCAGAGGTTGAGCCAATTGATGATGAATAGTATAGGTCTGTTAAGGAAGTAATTGCAGCTACAAATGATCGCATGGAGGAGCTCAAGGTCAGAGTAGCCAAACTTGAAGCATTGCTCGAAAGAGAAAATAATGGTGATAGACTTGTAAAAGGGGAATGCTCCAAATATGGTCAATACAAGTCTAAAGTTGAAAATCAGAAAGACAAATACAAGAAGAACAAAGCTAAAGGATAGAAGCCTACAGCTAAAGGAAAGGAGAACAAAGCTTGAGGATGGAATTCCAAGACTAGGAAGAGGAACAAGACCAAGAAGACCATGGTAAGATGACCTAAACCTCATAGATTCAATGGTAAATATTTTGATTGTGGCAATTTTGGACATAGAGCCTCAGAAAATAGAGGGAAATATTATTTTCCTATATATAAAAGGGGTAATAATATCTCAAGGATATGTAGTGATACAAGAAGAATAAATGATATTGTCACAAGGAAAGTAGGAAGATGTCCATGTGCTATGATGAGGAATGAAGATAGTAAACATAAGATTGTCATATGTCTTATATTGAACATTTCTACATATATTTCCAAAAACTGTAGATACATATAAGAAGTTGAGTGTAGTTCACTAAGATTGGACAAGAATGCAGAAGAGAATGGTGGACACAAGCATGTGTAGAAGAAAGATTTGGACAAGATACAACAAGTGAATAAGAAAGGTTAGGAATTCAAAGTTATATATAAAGATGATACAGAAAAGGAGACAAAGAAGAAAGATGATAAAAGACAGAAGGGAAGAAACAAGTCCAAGGGAAAGAAGAGAAGAGATAATGTCAGAAAAGAGCCTACTATTGAAGGCAAGTTAAGGTTAATAACCCCTCTTAATTAGAACTAAGATGCAAGAGATTGTATCATTCCAATATTCTCTAAAGAAGAATCTTACAACTAGAATGATGTATGGAGGTTGCTACTCAGGGGGATTAGTAAGCATGGTAAGGTAAATGTGTTTGAAGATATGTACAAAAAATTTCATAAATAAAGTTCCAACTAATAATCAAGAATCTAAGCTTAATATGTTGTATGTTTCTTAGTGGACCAAAGTAAGTGATATACCTTTTTCACTAATTTCAAAGGGGGGGAGAAAGAATATGTGAAAAATAATTAGGCAAAGAAAAATCAAGGGGAGAGAGAGAGAGAGAGAGATGTGAATAAAAATCAAGTGCAGATGTAAAGAAGAGAAGAGTAGAAAGAAAAAGAAAGTTTATATACTTGCACATAAGAAAGAGTTTTAGTCAAGAAGAGTAGTGTACATACAAGGGGAGAAACTGATGGTGAGAAGAGTATTTAATTAGAATGGAACCAAGGAGAGATTGTTCCCAGGGGGAGCAGATTCAAGATCAAGGGTGAGGAAACAACAAATAGTTAGAGAGACTTCAAAAGATAGTATGGATATTGTTGGTAGTATTGTTGGTTTTTTATTGCATTGTTGTTTTTCCCATCACATGTTTCCATCAATGTCAAAGGGGGATATTTTCAAAAATTTGGATGTGTTTCCATTGATGTCAATATGTCTACTATGATGTTTGGATGTTTTGATATCTATTATGCAGTTTGTATGTCAGATAGTCAACTTTGCCAATAACACAGTATGTTCATATGAATGGTAAAGGAAGGTTACTAAAGATAAGGATTCGCACACCTCATGGGATGATGTAGAGGTTTTATACATGGTTCATTTCAAGTTTGATTTGTTTACATGATGATTTGATCAAGTTATTGTGTTACAAATAAAGACTGTTTATTTTGTTGATTGCCAGTATTACAGTGACACAGAGTTGCAGAGATTGGTTTCGTGCATGTTCTCAAGGTGAGATCTTTTCTTGCACAACTAGAAATGTGTTATGGATACTACAATGTGTCTACCATTCAAAAGGTTTGTGATTTTGATGGTCTAAAAGGCATTTACAAGTATTTCAATTGAGGATAACAGTGTTCTTAAAGTTTATCATAAGGAGATGACAAATCTGATGGGGGTGATGGATTTGATTGTTTTTATGAGCTTCATGATTCCTTAAGATGATCTAGGATTATGTGCATGATGAGTTGGAAGCTTACATTCATCAAGGTGACCAAGTTTAATAGATTCAATTTATGTTTTTGAGTCCTTAGCCAACATGTTAAGAAAATTTTATAAAATGGTTTATGTTGTGCGTGTGAATTTTGTACCTAGTTGTGGACACAACACTTTAGTAAAACATTAGAGGTTAGCAAATCAAGAAATTTGTAAATGAAATAACAAAGCTAACTAGGTAATTTACTGCCTTCTAGTAGGTATGAGTTTGATATTCTCATATTATGACCGAGACCAGTGACAATGCAATACCTAAACGAAGGATTTAAATGATGAAAAATGGATGAAAATGAATGCAGCTTAATTTATATTTTTTTGATTTTCTATGCAATATGATGAAAACTAGTATGAAACTTGATCTAAAATTGAAATGAATTACAAATATAATCTAACAATTCTATGGAATGTTATGAATTGATTGAAAACAATGAATGGAAATTGCAAAAATCTCACCATCACTTGTTCACAATAGCTCGATTCTCTAAGTAATTGAAAACGCAGTTGAAAGAAGATATTTTGTGAAGGGCTGAGCCTTGTTTATATATAAATCCAAGATTTTTGAGAACTCATGGAAAGCCAAAAATCTCTCCCTGATTAACTCTGATTGATTTTTGAGTTATCAGGAAATCAGAATTAGTTAACTCACAAAATCATGCAAAATCAGCTTTTTAACTCAAAATCAAAGTTTAGATCAGCTTTTCAACTCAAAATAGATGTTGAGTTCAAAAAGATAACAAATTGAATTAATTTATTGATTTAGATTTTAGCTGCTTTTCTGAATGTGCATGGATAATTATGAATTAATTTAATAATTCAAATGAATTATTCTCAACTTAACTGATTTTTGAATTAAATAAACTGATTTATGGGTTAATCAATTATTTAATCAAACTTTATTCTGAAACTATATCATTAAATTTGACAACTAGATTTTATTAAGAATTTAATCAATTATTTATAAGATTTATTATTTATTATCAAAATTAAATAATATTAATTAGGAATAAATAGAATTAAATCCAATTAAATGATTAAGTGGCAGAATTAAATCTAATTAATTAAATATTTAACATATTCAATTAATTAACTTTAGGATAAATAATGTCATTTATCGCCAAATAATATTTAATTAGGAGATAATTAGGATAAATTAGGAATATTTGAGAATATCCCTCGATGCAGAATTAAGATTAAATCGATTAGGGTTTCGATGATTTTGATGCGCATATGTGCCTTTGGTTAGGAATTTTGTGTCAATTTTGATCGATTTGTCGATGCAAGAGATCAATGGTCCTATAGTCCATTTTTGGGGTATTACATTTTGCCCCTCTTTAAATTACTGTGCGAAGTGTAGTGATTCAAAGATTAATCTTTTTTTTATGATGAGGTGGACTCGGTTATGTGGTGGAGAAACTGATCCTAAAAGATTAACCTATTTCGAGACAGAAACCGATTGATTGATTTGAAGATTTGGTGATTCAAGTCCTAATTGACCAAAGAATCAAGATGATGTTAACTATAGCAACAATGAACCAGTGATTATAAAGAAGTGTTAAAATGCCTGATTCTGAACCTTATGATTATGAAGAAGTGACTATCCTGACTCCAGACCTGATTGTCCAAAGGAATCGAAAGGATGCCAAATCTGAACCCTTCAATTACGAAGAATCAAGGAAAAAACACTAATGAACCAATGGTTATGAAGAGTTGATACAGTTTACAAGTTTGTGAGAGAACACCAGATTGATATGGATCTTAATGAATCTGATATGCCCTAAGCGATGTGCCCCAAGCGACAAGGACTTTTGATGAATCAGCAACTAGACGTGGTTGTTGTCTTGATTATTGAAGAAAAATTGATTGATAGAATTAGTTAATGATGTGTAATACCATGCCCCCTTTGGGATGAAAATTGAAATCTAACAAGAAAGTCAGCATTGAGAGATTTTTGAAGCATGTTAATTGATTTGAAAAGTGGTTATGCACATCCAAAGATGCGTTCTGCATCGTTTGGAGGTCCAAAAGACCAAGTTTGACTAGGTTTGACCATAAGTTGACCATGGTTGACCAAGTTGAAATTTTCATAGTTTGATGTATGATAATCAGTTAAGTTGAATTCTGGATTTCAATAATGTTCTAAAGGTTGATTTTGCAAGCAGTCAACCATCCTGGGTCCGAAAATTTTAAATCATGATTTTGACAAAGTAACTGATCTTAGATTTCAATTTTGATCCCAAAAATGGGTTTAGATCATCAAAATTAGCTAGGGGTGCAATTTTCATGCAAAATGGATCACTTTGAAAAATTAGGTCAAAATCTATATAAGGCCCAAAAGGGTCATTTTCAAATCATTTCAACCATTTGTCTTTTTGTGAACCTATGGAACCCTCTGAGTGAAGATGCAAATTCTTGTGTCCTCACACTGCTTCAAGCACAACCGTCGATACCAGCGACCACCCCAATATGGGAATCCTGTAAGTGGACCTCTGTGCCTCTGTGAATTCAAAATTTGCTTCTTTTCATGTTTTCTAAGATTTTTACACGTTTTTTCAACTTTTTTATTTTTGCTTCACAAGAACTCGTACGACAATCCACTTGGACTCGTACGAGTTTTCAAGTCCATGTCAAGTGTCATGTGGGACATTTGTGCAACTCATATGAGAGGGGCCCATCTGTCATACAACATTTCATCGGGTCCCTCATATGTCGTGCAAGAGCTTTCACAATGTCGTATAACTATGAAGTCTCGTATGGAACCCTATATATTGTCGTACGACAATTAATGCCAATCTGATTTGTTGTATGGAAAACAATGACCATTTTTTAGGTCCTTAGGTCAATTTTTTTATTTTTCTGATTTCATAGCTATTTTCCTTAGTCTTTTATGCACCTTCTGGAGTATTGACTTTCTCAATTTGAATGCTCATAGCTTGATTTTTGACCAAGTTACTAATAGGTGGCCCCAATTTTGTGTTGTGTAGGTTCATTACCCAGATGTACACATTCATATTTCACACCCCTGTACTCAAAGGCTGTGTAGGGCACTTCCAGACCCTATGAGAGTTCATCTTGCTACCTGTGGATTTGAGTTCTTGATTTGGTTGCTTGATATTCAGGTGAACCATGGATTATTGACTACTCTGATCGAGAGATTTCACTCTGAGACTCAGACATTTCATCTGCCTACTGGAGAGATCACTGTGACTCTGGAGGATGTATATAGGATTCTTAGGATTCCCTTTCATGGACCTCGCCTAGATTACATCAATTCGGGAAACACAGGGTTGCTAGCATTTAGGACACTATTCGGTGTTGATGAGAAAATTGCTTAGCAGATCTCATGGGAGATCTTAGTATAGAGATACAATGCCTCACATAGACTAGAGTGCATCATTGCAGGGATGATCAGAGGGATCATCATGTCAGATCATCAACAGAAAGGTCTTTTGATGGGTTGGGCCCCTATGGTAGCTCAACTAATGGCTACTCCTGCAAAGCTCAGATGGGGTCACTGCCTCTTGGCCCATATGTTTTCAGAGATGTATGAGATTGTGTATCATGAGGTGAAGACATTCACCTCAGCTACTTTAGTTCTTTAAATCTGGGCTTGGGAACACATCACTATATGTCAACCAGTATGTTAGGATGAGTGACAGCCCCAGGAGCTAGTCATATATAGATATTCAGGGTATGTCACACAAGTCTGGATGGGCTGGAAAGAGTACTGGAGGCATGTGCTCGATGATATGACTTTCATCATCTGGAAGTTGTACTTACAGATAGAGGTGTGACCAACTTCTCATGCTCAGTTTGGTTACTTCTACTAGAGTAGGATCCTTATAGGATGGGCTACCACCATATTGGAGAGATTCATTATTACTCATGTCTAGCGGCAGGTTGGCATTATTCAGGATGCCCCTCAGGAGTTTTCCGCATATGCCCAATTAGTTTGTGAGCTCAAGTTAGGATGGTCTACCAGGCTATCATATGCTGAGTGTAGTTTGGAGTACAAGAGCTTGGTGAGTAGAGATTGGGATTATAGGTCGCAGGTGACCAATGCTGGAGTGACTGACGTGTTCATTGCTTATCTTGCAGAGCATCCTATGAGCCATTTCTCAGATCCTACTAAGCTCATTCCCACTATGGAGGATGCTGAGGATGTGACAGGTACCCCTATGGGAAGAGGCCAGAGGTGCAAAGAGGTGCAAATACCTATGATGCATCTGACACCACCCCGTCCCAAAGCAGTGATGACCCCACCGAGGCCATCAGGACAGATGAGACCCCCTCACCCTCAGAGTTTTGCAACAGGCAAGCCTATAGTTTTACAGAGGAGATATACCAGAGGTGAGGGTGGTACACTTGGAAGTGTGGGTAGTGTGGAGAAGGTCTTGGGATCATAGTAGGATGCTCTGATGGGGGATGTACAGGACACTCCTAATTTTGATCTTGGTGCAGAGGTTCATCACCGCAAGGTGCAGACAGAGGCTAGTGTTGATCAGCCTATGGAGGAGGCAAAGACTGTAGCTACAGAGACAGATCTTGGATTGAGATAGACGTCTCAAGATGTCATTAGAAGACTTGGGTAGTAGTTGTGGGACCAAAGATTACATAGTGCTACCTTGGAGGTATAACTGAGAGATCATGAGAGGTAGCTAAGAGAGCGGGAGGCAGATGTTAGACGCCTGTAGGCAGAGGTCATCCACCAAACATGGCGAGCTGCTTATTATGTATCTACTTACTATTTTGTTATTCCACCTAGGCAAAGGATGACTTCCTACTCTCAGTACATGATTCATTCAGAGGGAGCCAAGGCTCCTTGTGCTGACCCACCTCTAGATCCACCTGCAGGAGGAGGAGTAGCACCAAATGTTGAGGATCAGGTAGATAGTTGATTTGTTTTGTGTCTCTATTTTTGTCTTTTTGCTCATATCTGATAGCTCATTGTAGATGATTCTTTTTTATGCAGTGTCATTATTGCACCCCATTGTACTCTAATATTCTGATATATATATATATATATATGAGATCGATTGTGGTTGTAACTTCATATGCACTTTTCATTTGGTTTATGATTATTATATCATGTGATGCAAATGTATGAAATGATTTGATTAGTGTAGAATGTATGGATTATGCAATGCAATATTTACTCTCAAATGTATGGATAATGCAATGCAATGATGAATGATAGATGTAGATGTTATGCTTATGCTTCATGGATGCACATGTATGTATGCAAATGTATTTATGGAATGTTTATGATATGTAAATTTAGCGATACACATGATATGTTTTTTAGGTACATGAAAAAGACAAGTGCCCAGTCATTGTCAAAAATGGATGTTTAACCCAAGATGGTGACTGCTTGCTGATCTTGTTAAGGAGACCTTCATGTAATACTCAGTCCTTGTGTCATGTTTAGCATAGTTTTGGAGAATCATTAAGCACCAAGCTGAATTTGAAATCATGAGATAAATGCAACCATGCAAAGTACAAAATGAGATGCAGACCTAGGACCTAGGACTTAGTCACTTCATGTGTCGGTCATTTTCATCACTGAATATTTTATTTAGGTAACACTGAATAAATCAATACAATGTTTACTAGTTAGGCAACCATAAACATATGAATATGGATTTTTATTTTGTTATGTTGGATTTAGATATAAGCATCAAGTTAGAAAAGCCAGGATGACCTGAATATCATGTCCTTTTTTATATAGCAATTTGTATAAGCGTCAGAATATAAATGTTGTGATGACCTAAATATACCTTGCAAACAAACACACCAAGAAAAGGAGAGATCATTCTCATTCTTATGTGAATTTACCCACAGTGACCCTTTATCATTCACATCCTTGGGTATCAGCATGTTTCGCAATAGAGAAGTAGAAATCACTCAAAAAGATAAATTTAGATCAAACTTCCTTGAATTTTCTAGGTATCAATGGTCGAGGTACACATGGCCATCCAATACATGATGGAGGCACTTATAGTGGACACCAATTCAATCCATAATTTCCAAAGTTATTAGATTTTCACTTAAAGCACAAAATAAATAAAAGATTATGTTGCCAGTCATCACTCTCTAAATCCTATGAAGGACATCATCGAGGAGCTCGAGGGGACATAATACAAAAAAATATCAATGTGAATCAGTTAGCATACAAAAATATTTAAGCATGTCGCAGAGATTGTTTTCAATTTGTTGTTGTTGTTTGGTGCAAAATCCTTTCCTGGTGAGGAGACTGACTGACTAACTCGGACATAGCTTTGGAAGGACCTTGATTGGAAATGACTCATCTAAAGTTACTGAGGGCTTTAGGATATGACATTGATTTCCCCCAAGTTTGGAACATTGATAGGATGCCAACACTTTTGTTGGATGGTGCTTAGACCGACTTTATTGAAAACAGGATGCGAAAGCAAACCGGGAGATATATACAAACTAAAGCAAACTGAAAGTTGGGAAAGACCAAGATTGCGCTGATAGATGGAGTGTTTTGATACAAGTGGTACCCATTTGCTGGGTTTTTGTGATCTTGGTAGAGATTCTATTTTTGCTACCACGGCGCTTGTTTACCAGGTTTTCACTAAGGCACTTTTTCTTTTTCTTCTTTTTTTGTATTTTTTATTTTTTCAATTTTTTTGTATTTTTCCATTTTTTCAAATTTTTTTGACATCAAGGTGCCTATTGCTAGGTTTTCACCAGGATGATCATTTTTTCAGGACATTTTTGAAGACTGAATGCCTCAAGTGTAGAATTTCTTCAGATGGAGAACGTTGATTGATTCTCGGAGCTGTTCTCCTTTAGTCGTTGAGAGTTGATAGGCTCTAGAGCCAAAAGTAGCAATGATAACAAAGGGACCCAGCCAGTTGGGTTCAAACTTCCCCTTGCATTCTTGATGTGATTGATTTATAGGATTTTCTCTCAAGACTAGATCGCCAACCTAAAATTTTGTGTCTAACTTTCTTGTTGTAGACTCTAGACATTCTCTTCTGATATACTCTGAGATGATCATACGCATCTTGTATGCACTCATCTAGTAGTTCAAGTTCTTGAAACCTAGACACTCTGTAATCATCATCAGTTACTAGACCATGCATTTTGATGCTTATTGATGGGATTTCAACCTCAATAAGTAGTACCACTTCAGACCCATAAAATAAAGAAAATGGTGTAGCCCCAATGGGCATTCTGATACTTGTTCTCTAGGCCCAAAGAATTGGATTAATGATGAGATGCCAGTTTCTTCCTTTCTTGTTGACTGTACAATGTAGGATCTTCAATAGATTTTTGTTTGATGCTTCTGCTTACCCATTGCCTTGAGGATAGTATATGGATGACCAATATTGTGTAATCTTGAATTTAGAGCACAAGGAATCAAAGTCCTTATTCTTGAATTGGCCACCATTATCTATGACTATCGAATGTGGGATTCCATACTGATAAATGATATAGTTTAGAATGAACATTGAAAAAAAATTTCCAGTTGCTTGAGTCAGAGGAACTGCTTCTACCCATTTTTTAAAATAGTTTGTAGCTATAATAATATGACTATGTCCATTGGAAGAATGTGGGTGTATAGCCCCTACAAGATCAAATGCCCATTGTTGGAAAGGCCATTATGTAGTAAAGGGAATAAGATCTTGCCCTGGTGCATGGATTAAGTTTCCATGGACTTGACATTTTTGACAGTTCTTAGCATATTTGATAGCCTCTTTTTCCATTTCAGGCCAATAGTACCCAGCTCTAATAAGTTTTCAAGCTAGTTTTAAACTGTTGGAATGTGATCCACATATACCTTTATGGACTTCCTCTAATGCTTTTTGAGACTCCACACATTCTAAACATCGAAGGAGTGTACCATCTAGACTCTGTTTGTACAGGTCATTACCTATGATGACATACCGCAATGCATTTCGAATAAGGTATCATTTCTCATGGTGGTTGAAGGTATCAGGGATTATTTGGTCTTGAAGGTAGGAGAAAGGTGTTTTTATTTGGAAGAATCATGACCAACAACAATGTAGATCATGTGGGTTTTGGGGGAATCATATGCAGGAAATGACAGTGCTTCCACCAGGAACTCGTAACGTAGCTCATGTTCAGGTTGTTGTAGTAGAGATGATAGAGTTGTTGGAAAAATAGTAAGTGCTCCCCTTGAGATTTGTGACATGGTTTAACAACCTCTTGTGTCTTCTATAAGTCTAGTGGTTGTATCGGGCATTAACAGATCAATCTTTTGGTGCAACAGCAACCACTACTTGTAGCAAGTGGTATCAGAGCTTGGTCACAGGTTTGAATCCCCTCGAGTAACACTGAGGGGGAGATTGTTGGAAAAATAGTCAGCACTCCCCTTGGGATTTGTGACATGGTTTAACAACCTCCTGTGTCTTCTATAAGTCTAGTGGTTGTAGCAGGCATTGACAGATCGATCTTTTGGTGCAACGACAACCACTACTTGTAACAAGAGTTTCCATAGCATTAGCAGCCTTGTTCACCATTCTAAGAATCTGCTCAAAAGTGACTGAGATGAAATACTTCTTAAGGTCATCAACCATGCATTTGTATGGAACTAGTTTCTCATCTTTTGTCTGGTATAGATTATTGACTTGGTGTATAACTAGCTATGAATCTCCATGAATGTGCAACTCTGTCACTCACCACTCAATTGCTATCTTCATGCCATTAAGTAGAGCTTCATATTCAGAAATATTGTTTGTGCAAGGAGATTTTATTCTGAATGCTTTAGGTATTGAGTAACCTTGTGGTGTTATGAATAATATGCCTGCTCCAGATCCATTCTATGTGTAAGATCCATCAAAGAAAAGCCGCTAAGTACTAGAAGATATGTGCATGATGGATGAGTCATGAAATTCCATCTGTAATGGTGTATCATCGAACATTGGTGCTTCAGCCAACTAGTCTACAATGACTTGGCCCTTGATAGATTTCCTTTCAACATATTATATGTCAAATTCTCTTAATAGCATCACCCATTTAGCTAATCTACTTGTGAGGATAGCTTTTCTCAATAAGTATTTCAATGGATCTATCTTAGCTATCAATTGTGTTGTATGAGCCAACATATAATGTCTCAGTTTCTATGATTCAAAGATCACAGCTAGACAAGCTTTCTCGATCATTGAATAGTTCTTCTCATAAGCTACCAGTGATTGGCTGATGTAGTAGATAGCTCTCTCCTTCTTGTTTTCATCATGTTGTGCTAGTAATACCCCCAGTGATGTATCTATGGTGGAGACATACAAAATCAATGGCTTCCCTTGAATAGGAGGCATCAAAATAAGAGGATCTGATAGTTATTACTTGATGTGGTTGAAATTATTCTCACACTCCTTGTTCCATGTAAAAGTCACACCTTTATGTAATGTCTTTGTCAAAGGTTGTGATATATCTACTAGATGAGATATGAAACGTCTGATTGAATGCACCCTTCCTTGTAAGGTTCTCATTTGACTGATATTTTTAGGGGGTTGCATCTCCATGATAGCCTTGACTTTAGCAGGATCTACTTCAATGCCTTTCTTTGAAACAATATAGCCTGGGAGTTTTCCAGAAGTGACACCAAAAGCACACTTTTTAGGGTTCAGTCTAAGACTAAACTTCTCCATTCTATCCACTATTTTGCTCAAGTGATTCAGATGTTCAAATCTTATCATTGATTTAGCTAAGGTTTCATCAACATAGTCTTCCATAGTTTGATGCATCATATCATGGAAGATAGATGTCATATCTTGTTGATATGTAGCACCAGCATTCCTAAGACCAAATGGCATGAAATTCTAAGAGAAGGTACCCCATGCACATGTAAAAGTTGTTTTCTCTTGATCTTCTGGAGAAATCTTGATTTGGTTGTATCCAGAGAAACCATCCATTAAAGAGTACATTTCAAAGCCCGCAGTCATGTCCACTATCATATCGATGTTTGGTAGTGGAAAGTCATCCTTAGGGCATGCTTTTTTTACATCTCTAAAGTCTCTTATAAATTTATCTAGTTTTTAAACTAGAACTATGTTTGAGATCCACTCTGCATAATCAATAACTCAGTAAATCTAGCTTTTAGTAACTTTTCTAGCTCAACTTTGACTAGGAGTGCAACATGTGGATGCATCTTTCATAATTTTTGTTTTACAAGTTTGACTTCTAGAGCTATAGAGAGATGATGCATGATGAGATCAGGATCTAACTCTGGCATATCTAAATATTTCCATGCAAAGTTGATTTTCTTCTCTATTAAGAATTTGGTAAATGCTTGTTTTTCTTCATCTGATAGAGATTGAGCTACATGAATCAGTTGTGGTTCCTCTGTTGTACCCAAGTTGATAGATTGAGTTGGTTCTATCAATACTGGAGATCTATCCTATAAATGACTTAAAAGGACATCAAATATCTCATCCTTAGGCACCTCAGGGAGGTTTTCACCTTCAGATACGTCATTTATTTTTACTATTTTAGGTTTTGAGACTGCCACATAGTGGTTTTCACCCTCAAAACTCTTTTTCTTTTTGCTTTTGTTTTTCTAACTGAGATAATTGATATCTAACTCTATCATGCTAATACTAGGTTCACTAATGGAAGTTTTCATAGGTTCCATTGCATTGAGGTAGCAGGCAAGAGCGTAGTGAGTCTAGAAGGTATGGATATCTTGGTTTGGATCTGTAGATGTTTGGTCAATAAGCTCTGGATGTTGGATAGTCAACATAGGGGAGGATTTGGAAATGGTGTTCATGCATACGGTGTTGTCATCATTGGTCCTAACCTGACTCTCGAATTCAAAGGTGATATTACTACTCAAAATGTTCAGTTCGTGAATCATTTCAACGTCATTATTGGATTCCACTTCAGCAGTAGGTGGATCAAACTCGTGAAGTTCATCATTTCTCTCTAGACTCACATCAGATTTAGGTGAGTATTGGTGAATGACATCAATGTGTTTTTTAGTGATAAGCTCATCTTCTTCTGGAATAACTCCTCATTCATAGTCATTGGATTCTTCATCTAGATCTCTAGGAAAATCAAGAATATGTGTAAAATCAGGGTGGATTCCCCAAGCAGGATTTCCTTCTGAGTCAGAGTGGAATTTATATTCATGGGAGTCTATCTCAAAATCACTATTGTATCCCAAATGTTCAGCTATTGTGAGAGGTTTACCTTCTTTTTCAGCAGTAGGTTCTTGTGTATCTACTACGTTGATATTATCCTTAGGTTTCTCTTCATCCTTAAGAAGATCTAGTATGTTTTGAGGTAAACATTCATAAGGAACAAGATCAGTGGTGTCTGAATCATCAATGTTTGATTGTTGTGTTTCTTCCTTTATTTGAGTTTCTGTTGTCGAACTTATCTGTTCTAGGACATGGGTTGAGTTACTACTGAGGTGGAAGGGCTTCTTGTGATTTCCAATTTCTATAGTCTCCTTGTTTGTTCTCCCATAGTGTTCAATAGGTTGTATGATTCCTTTGCCTCTTGTTCCTAGAGGTCCTTTTCTTGTGTATCCCATTTTAGACATGAGTTTGTGACCTAGTCCATATGAATTTGAAGGAATCTTTTTTGACTTGGAGTCACATTTCTGAACTAATTTAGATTGAGAATCATCTTTGTATAGCCATGCAATCACAGCTTCATCCTCTTCAAACTCTTTCTTGGACACTTGCTCTATGACAAAACTTCCATTGTAGATAGCTTGAGGTTCTTTAGATGCTTGTTTTGTCTATTTTAAAGACTGCCCATAAGATTTAGGCGAGACCGGGAGAGATGTAGAGATAGGATTAGTTCCATAGCATATTCTCCCATGCTTGTGTCCTTTATTTTGACCTCTTTGGCAATGTCTTCCATTTTGGATGTTGATGCTATATCTGTTTGCTTAGTAGAAGATTCCCTATTATGTGGAACAAGTTTTTCAGCACTCTCTTTCAAGGCATTGCAAGATGTAGATATGTCAGCTGGAATTGTTACCTCTACTCCATCATAAGGAAATTTCACACATTGGTGGTACATTGATGGAATAGCTTGCATTTCATGTATCCAAGGTCTCCCTAGAAGAATGTTGTAAGCCAATGGAAGATCTAGAACTTGACAGGTAATGTCTCTGATAACTAGTCATGTTCTGATAGGTAGTACAATCGTTCCCTTGGAAGATCTTTCTTTCTCATCATATGCTTTTATGGTTATCTTCTTTTTTGGATCAATAGCATCTTCTGATAATCCCAGTTGTGTGACCAAATTGTAGGAACAGATGTTTAGACCAGCACCTCCATCTATCAACACATGTTTGACATGACAGTTTTGGATTAAGACTTCAATGTGCAAGGGTTGGTTATGTAGATGACTCAGTGAATTATCATCTTCCTCTAAAAAGGAGATATACTGGGGTGATGTCAAATGACCAACCATAGTCTAAAATCTGTATAGATCAAGATTGTCAGGAAAATTGGAACCGAGCAGAGCTTTATCCAGAATAGCCCTATGAGTAGGAGATATCTAAAGCAACTCAAACATGGATATTTTAGTATTGGTATGCTGGAGTTTGTAGATAATATTGTATGATGTTTACCCGGTCTCTTTAGGATTTGATGATTTTGAGGCAGCCCTCTATTTAGAAGTAGATGAAAGATTGAAAGGCACCTTAGGAGCATTTGGTGAACCCAATTTTTGTCCTTGTAGATGTACCTAAGCTTGTGATCAAGTTACTACATTTTCTGATTGATTATCTCTATCTCTTCTTACAATGGTGATGACATTGCAATGTTCAGATAGGCATGGTTCAATCATGTTTATGACATCATTATTTCCAGAGTAGGCATACTTGACTTTAGCACCCATGTTAGGTTTAGAAGATGAATATCCTTGATTATGCTTTGGAAATGGTTCCGTGAATGCTATATGATCATTGTTGGTTTTATGGTTTTCAATTACAATTTCTCCATCATCAATTTTGTCTTGTATGAGATGCTTCAAGTGCATGCAGTTATTGGTTTTATGACCCTTGTTTTGATGGAAGTCGCAAAAACTGGTCTCTTTCCACCATTTAGGTTTGACTTTAGGATCATATGGTTTTATCTCAAGCAATGTGATGATTTTTTTTGCCAATAGTGTTTTCATGGCAGATTCTAAGGACTCGCCCAAAGAGGTGAACTCGTGCTTTGGCTTTGTAACCCATGGTTTATAGTCATTAGACTTTTTAGAAGATTCTAATGCCTTTAGTTCAAAAGCTTTTATGGCTTGGGTGCCAATGTTGAGATTGAATGTTGGTTCCTTTGATGGAGCACTGATGTGATCAACAACACCATCTATTACAACATTTTTGTTCTTGTTCTAGAATTTGACTTTATCTTTGTTATTGGAACTAGAGCCTAATTCATACTTGTTGTCCTTATTAAGCAATATATCTCCCTTATGAGCAAGCACATTTTCAATCCTTATGGCATTTTCTACCATTTTCTCAAAAGAAGTATGATTCTGCATTTGCAGGTGATAATTGATTTCTGAAATTAAGTTATTGATGAAGATTTATAATTTCTCATTTTCTAGGATTTGTCTAGCATAGAGTGAAAATTTCTTCCTCCAGCATTTGAGGAAGGTCGAGAAGAGTTCTCCTGGCTTTTTTTTAAGATTGCAGATGTCAATCATAGTGACCAGATGTTGAATATTGTAGGAGTATTGTTGGTAAAATAGTTTAATTAGCTCCTCAAAATTCTTGATGGTTGGAGGCATTTTAGAGAGCTAATGAATGGCTGCTCCTCCCAGAGATTGTGGGAAAAGATGCATTAAGTATGTTGGTTCATGCATAAACTCCATGGATTGAGTACAAAATTCTCTGGCATGATCTTGGGGGTTAGATTTTCCATCGTATTTGTTATATTTTAGTATCTCCACTCTTTTTGGGAATGGTGGCATGTACAATTTTTATCAAATGGGAAGGGGCATAGAGCCTCCATAGAGAATTCTTTGGGTTCCTTCTCTTTTTCCAACTTGTTGAGCTTAACTTGCATGGCATGCATCTGTTTCATCATGGCTATGATGGGATTTTCTTCCTCTTGTGTGATGATATTATCAACATTAAAGTCTTGAGGAAGCTTGGCTCCTTGTTGAGCTAGGTGTAAGAAATAGGCTTCTTTTTCTTCTTGCAAGAAATGTTTCATCATTTTTTGAAAGGAATCATCATTTCTATATCATTCAATTTCAGATGGTGTTGGTTTGGGGTCTCCGCCATAATTAGAGTGATGACCTTGGGAGCCTTGGTTTACTCCTCCTTGAGACATTGTGGTGTTGTGAGGACTCTCAGGGATTGATTGATGTAGAATTGATTGATTACCTCTGTGGGTTGATTAAGGATGATTATAATAACCTTCTTTCAAATGTAGATTACCTAGAGCATCTTCTTCATAATGAGTTGTATCGTAAGGTTGATTAATGGATTGAACAACGTAAGAAGATAAAGGTGAGAATTTTCGTTCTTCTCTAGGTTTTTTGTGTGAAGAATCTCTAGTTTCCACCATTAACCTTGAGTGAATCGGATGAGCAATATTAAGACAACTGATGAACAATCTGATTCAGGAAAATTGAATTATGCAACCTTGTCAAGATTGGATTGGTTGATTGATGAAAAGATTGATTGGATGTAAGTGTAGGATCATGTGTCCTAGGTGTATGGGTAGATGCCCAAAAGATAGTAGACATGAGCTCACAACACTTAACCATTTTGAAGGTTGAATTTGAAGATGATTTTGACAAGGTTTTGACACAAGATGAAATGGGATTAAAATCGATAGATCAAAAGGCTAGATCAAACTCAAGAGACCACTTTAGGAAAATGAATTGGATTTTCTAGTTCTTTTGCTCTTTTCCTAACACAGTGAATATTCAGACAGAATCTGATGGTTGATTGCAATGATTAACTTTCTAACAAATTTGAAGGCTTTCTAAAAACTTTGACTCAACTCTTGTACGACTTTATCCAGGCTCATACGAGTTAGGACGGGGTCTAATATGAAAATTCGCAACACTCGTACGACAATCGACTCCAGTATTCAATTTTGCTTAAGATTTGTTAACAACACTCATACGACAATATGGGACTCCTCGTACGACTTTATGGGGGTTCTAATACAACAATTTGCAAAAACTTGAATGACTCTTGAATTTCTAGGATGACAGTTTACACCAAAAAAGAATTTTTCTTCAGATTTTGCAAGTTTTTCAGATTGTTAGTTGATTTTGATAGCAATTGTTTCACAAGTTTTTTGGCCCAAGTTTTGAAGATTTTTGTAGTGGTTTGTCTTGGGTTTGTTCATTTTAAATGACCAAATAGATGCATTAACATATTTTTATCATGGATCGGGCACCCAAGACAACAATCAGGGAGTTCAAGTAAACAATTGTCTTCAAACAATGAGCAAGGGACAAAGAAATCATGCACATGAACAAGAATAGTGACTTATGATTCTACTCCCTAAGAAGTCTACTTGTGCATGTTCTCAAAATGTTTTGCAGTCGCACACATAGTCCTAGAAAATCAAAAAAATTGGTTGCACTATGGTTCGTAGTAATGGTCAACTCTGCAACTTTTGTAATCTCAAGAGGGCAAACTCCAATCCAAGAACACCAGGGTTTTGACACATTTTGAGAATTTAATTAATAGGAGATGTTAAGGAGATCTGATAGCCCAATAAGAAACTACACTTGTGGATATTTCTTCCACAAAGACATTTATATAGTGGTTGTTGCTACCACGTCAAAAATGGCTATTACCACTTGAGATTTCATCTACATGGTTTACCCAATAAAGGAAATGTCCACTACAGTTAACCCTGTCTATCAAGGAAGACTCACAAAATGGACCGCATGGGGACTTAGCTCAGATTCAAGGGTTCTGAGTTTCTGATGTGCCCAAAAAGGGAACATAGCATAATCCTATAGCCTCTTCACCTCACCCAAACATAGTACGCAAATTGATTGACACGCTAAATTGAAACCACCTCACCAGGGTTTGTATGTCAACAACAATGACTACCGATCTCTCTAAGTGGGACCAAGAGTAAACATACCATCAAAGATTGAAGACTAAACCAAGTAAGACTGTGAGATGATAACAAATCCTTCCCTACCTACAAGGGGATCTATCTTCAAGAAGAGCTTTGCATGTAAAACAAGCGAATGAAGCCCACTCTCTCAAGAATGCCACAAATAGTGTTCATAGGGCCTAACTACTATGTGAGACGATATATGCAAGAAAGAAAATCTAGATTCCTTGTTTCCCTTAGAGAAAAAATAAATGTGTGATCTATGAAAGCAAGAAACACTCAAGCCCAACACATGATAGGTTCATTTTATTTCCCAAAATCAAAATGTTATAGAGATGTAGCAAAATACCTCAAATCCAAAGCTTTGCAATCCAATGTTATGCTACAAAACCACTTATCCAAAAATTTTGTCCCACACAGATATTGTTAGGAATCACCAAAAATGATCAGAAACAGCAAGTATCAATCGTTAGGATTAGCTATCGGTAGAAATATGAAATCAAAATTTCCAAAAACTGCTCAAAAATATGATACTACTATGCAAAACTGGCATAAAAACTCGTACAAGTTTCTACACCTTCTCATACGACTTTTTAGAAATGATACGACAATGGGTTAGTCCTCATACAATGAAGTAATTCTCATATGAAAATACCCATATAACCTGCATGACACTTCAAATTATCGTCTATCGTATGATAGACAAGATCTCCTAATACAACAATCTGTAGAATGTTGTACAAAATCATACGGACCAGAAAATTAAAAATCATAGTTTTAATATGAAATGTCAGAAAATGATAAAATCAAGATGGAAACTCGTTGCAGGACCCCACGGTGGGCACCAGAAATGTGTGTGTGAGTTTTGTACCTAGTTGTGGACACAACACTTCAGTAAAACATTAGAGGTTAGCAAATCAAGGAATCTGTAAATGAAATAACAAAGCTAACTAGATGATTTACTGCCTTCTAGTAGGTATGAGTTTGATATTCTCAGATTATGACCAAGACCAGTGACAATGCAATACCTAAACGAAGGATTTAAATGATGAAAAATGGATGAAAATGAATGCAGCTTAATCTATATTTTTTTTATTTTCTATGCAATATGATGAAAACTTATATGAAACTTGACTAAAATTGAAATAAATTACAAATCTAATCTAACAATGCTATGGAATGCTATGAATTGATTGAAAACAATGAATGGAAATTGCAAAAATCTCACAATTGCCTATTCACAAGAGCTCGATTCTCCAAGTAATTGAAAACGCAGTTGAAAGAAGATCTTTTGTGAAGGGTTGAGCCTTATTTATATAGAAATCCAAGATTTTTTAGAACTCATGGAAAGCCAAAAATCTCTCCCTGATTAACTCAGATTGATTTTTGAGTTATCAGGAAATCAGAATTAGTTAACTCACAAAATCATGCAAAATGAGCTTTTTAACTCGAAATCAGAGTTTAGATCATCTTTTCAACTCAAAATAGATGTTGAGTTAAAAAAGATAACAATTTGAATTGATTTATTGATTTAGAGTTTAACTGCTTTTCTGAATGTGCATGGATAATTATGAATTAATTTAATAATTCAAATGAATTATTCTCAACTTAACTGATTTTTTAATTAAAACAACTGATTTATGGGTTAATCAATTATTTAATCAAACTTTATTCCAAAACTATATCATTAAATTTGACAAGTGGATTTTATTAAGAGTTTAATCAATTATTTGTAGGATTTTTAATTTATTGTCAAAATTAAATAATATTAATTAGGAATAAATAGAATTAAATCCAATTAAATGATTAAGTGGCAGAATTAAATCTAATTAATTAAATATTTAACATATTCAATTAATTAACTATCGGATAAATAATGTCATTTATCACCAAATAATATTTAATTAGGAGATAATTAGGATAAATTAGTAATATTTGAGAATATCCCTCGATGCAGAATTAAGATTAAATCGATTAGGGTTTTGATGATTTTGATGCGTAGATGTGCCTTTGGTTAGGACTTTTGTGTCGATTTCGATCGATTTGTCAATGTAGGAGATCAATGGTCCCATAGCCCATTTTTGGGGTATTACATTTGTGAGATTGGTAAAACATTTTAGGTTTGTGGTGATGATCTTGAGGTGTTCTTGATAGATATAAGGGATATTTTGAAGTGTGCAATGATCCTGATGGTTGATTTTGGTGATAAGTGTTGAATGTTTGAGGATTAGATTTTTTCGACCTAGTTCTTGATAAATATTATGAATTATGATTTGATTTGAGTTGTCATGTGTATGCACCAATTTTTGGAGGATTGCGGATGTAAGAGGTTTCCAGTGAAGAACTTTTACAAATCTACTGAGGGTTGGATTTCTCATTTGGATGTGGCAGAGAGAATTGAAGAAAGGGATCTTATTGTAGTAAAAAGGAATTGACCAAGGCATAGGAAGATGCTATCATACAACTCATGAATTCTTAGATCAGTGTCTGAATCGTGATTATAAGTTAGTGAGACTTCCTTAGGGTGGGTTCCCAAGGAAAATTGAGTAGTGAACTCTAGGTAGTGTTCCTGAATACATGTTTATTCTCTATATTATATATGTGTATACTTCTAGAAAGGGATTTCTCTTATTATGGGTTTCAGCCTCACCGTAGTTTTCACCCTAATTTGGGTTTCCACACTAAAAATATTTGTGTTATGTGGTGTTAATGTTTTCTTATTTGTGTTTACATTCTTTAGATTCTACAAATCAGTAATAATGGTTTCATATTTTAAGGGTTTGAAGGTTTAATTATTTTTGGGAGAAACTAATTCACCACCCTCCCTTCTTAGTTTCTTGTTTCCTATTTCCTACAGGTCCCACCTAGTGTGAGGGAGGTACAACACCAAGGACTCACATCCTTATTGGCTGCACTGACATTGCTAGAAGAAATTCTACCATAGGTAAGTTTTTATTTTAATTCAAGTGCTTAGTAAATTTATTTTTATATCACCAATAACTTTATATGATAACTTATATCAATTTCATGGTTGTGAACATATATAGGTCAACATTGCCACTATTAGAGACATCCCTTTACTACCAGTGACATATTCTAGGATTCCTTACTACATTAGGAAGCGTTAAGTTGAGGTATACGAGAATTCAATTTTAAATTTTAATTAAATAGTTCAATGTATATTAATTTTCATGTTAATTTTTTGTTTGTAAATCATATAATTTAAGTAATCTTAATTGTGGTTTTAATTTTTTTTGTTTGTATAGGATCCTTTAGAGCCAAAGATTGCTTCAAAGAGGCTCCATTTTGATGATCCACTGATATCTTAGGATGTCATATAGATATTTAGTTGTAGAGATTTTGAGATGCCATATGACACATTTTGATATGGGATATACCACATTGTATAGAGACATGTATATTTTGTAGAGATGTTGAGATGGCATATGCCACATTTTGTAAAACTTTGTTCGATTTAACATTTATGCCATATTTTTATATGGAGATACATACTTTTTAAAAATAATTTTATATATAGAATCTATGTTATCATATGATTTCTTCCTCGTATGTAGTATATTTATTATTCATGTTTATGGAATCATTACGTATTTCTTATTATGCAATTGTCATTTTTACTATGTTTCAATAATATTTGATGCTTTTGGATGATATTTGTTATTATGTTTTCATAATATTTAATTTATATCTATAATATTTTATGTTTTTGAATAATATTCTATGCAATTTCCTCTACTAGGAGGCTATCAATTTTCAATGATTAGCATACATCACTATACATTTAAATCATCTATCAAATTAAGAAATAATGAATGATCCATAAAATATTTGGTAGTTAACATACTTAACATTTGGATTTACTTTTTGTAGGGTTCTTTACACCAATATATAAGTAGGCTCCCTCAAGGCTTCAAAACCCCATCCACATTTCATCTTTAGATTCACCTACGTTGTTATGTTAGTGAATTATTTGATATGTTAGTGAATGATGATTGAATGAATATGGAATTCATAGATTAAGGAGTGATGATATGTTCTTCTATGTATTCAACAAGTAAATTTTCCTCTTATTTATATCTGCATGATGAGAGAGTCACAACCTTTCATTATTAAAAAATTTCCAAAGAGTCACAATCCTTCATCTTTTATGCTATTTGAAAGAGTCACAATCTTTCATACCCACCACCTTTTGAGAGAGTCGCACTCCTTGACAATAGTATAAGGTAGAAAAAATATCACTTTTTTCATTGTGGGAACAAACCACCACCATGAACACATCTGGTTGGGTGGTTTTATCCTAGGCATGGTCCCTTTTTGGCTCCCGACTCTCTGGAATGCTTGGTGTCATTACCCTGCTGACAATGTCCTTTAAGTGTCCTAAGTGTACAAAAGTGTCAAACTTTGACAAGTTATTTTTCCCAATCTATGGTACCTGTGAATGATTCATCTAAATGTATAGGATCAAAAAATTCCCCTCTATAATAACCAATCTTATAATTTCAAGACTCAATGTGTTTTTTTTAGGGAAGCAATTTTACTGTCGATGCCAAAATCATCAGATGTGTTCAATAGAAAGTTTCAAGGTATCCAAAATATTTATATGTTCATCATGGGCCCAAAATGACACTATCAAAATGTCTAATTAGGCATTTTTACCATATGCATGGTCCTATTTTGGCTCCTCACTCTCTAGAATGCTCGACGCCATACCCTGTCGACGATGTCCCTTAAGTGCCCTAAGTGCACAAAAGTGAAAAACTTTTACAGGATATTTCTCCTAATTCATGGCACCTACGAATGACTTGTCTTCACATATATAATTTCAAGAGGCCCCTCTATAATAACCTTTCTCAAAATTTCAAGACTTAATGTGGTTTTGGTAGGGCAGCAATTTTTCTGTCTATGCCAAAATTGTCAAATGCATTCAATGGAAAGTTGTAAGGTATCCCAAATATCACTTTATTCATCATGGGCCCAAACCTCCACCATGACTACCCTAGGAATTGTTCCATTTTGGCTTCCCACTCTCCAAAATTCTCAATGCCATACCCTACTGGCGATGTCCCTTAAGTGCACAAAAGTGACAAACTTTGATGGGCTATTTATCCCAATTTTTAAAACCTATAAATGATTCCTCTAAACATATAGGATCATGAGAAGAACCTCCACAATAACCTACTCTGATTTTTTGTTTTTGTAGGGTAGTGATTTTTCTATCAATGCCAAAATCATCAAATGCATTCAATGGAAAGTTTCAAGATAGCCCAAATATTGCTTTGTTTTTCATGTGCTCAATCTACCACCACAACCATGTCCAATTGGGTGGATTTACCCTAGGGATGGTCCCATGTTGTATCCCCACTCATCATAACATTTAGCACCATACCCTACCGACAATGTTTATTAAATGCCCTAACTACACAAAAGTGATAAAATTTGATGAGTTATTTATCCCAATTTGTGGCACCTTTAAATGATCTTCTTGGATCTATAGTATCATAAGAGGACCCTCTACAATTAACTATCACATAATTTCAAGACTCGATGTGGTTTTTTAAGGGCAATGATTTTTCTATCAATGCCAAAATCATTAGATGCATTCAATGGAAAGTTGCAAGGTACCCCAAATCTCACTCTATTTTTCATGGGCCCAAAATTCCACCATGGAAACATTTGGTTGGGTTTATTTACTCTATGCATGGTCCCAGTTTGGCTCTCCACTCACCGGAACACTCAGCGCCATACCCTACCAGTGATGTCCCTTAAGTGCCCTAAGTTCACAAAAGTGACAAACTTTGACGAGCTATTTCTCCCAATTAATAGAAGTTGTGAGTGATTCATCTAAATGTATAGGATCATGAGAGGCCCCTCTAAAATAACCTATCTTATAATTTTAAGACTCAAACTAGTTTTTGTAGGGCTGTGATTTTTTAGTCAATGCAAAAATTGTTAGATGCATTCAATGGAAAGTTGTAAGGTAGCCCAAACTTTCTATGTTCCTCATGGGTACAAAATAATACCATGAATGTTTTTGGTTGGGAAGTTTTACCCTAGGCATGGTCCCAATTTGGCTCCCCACTTGTCATAATACTTGGCACCATACCCTACCAGCTACTCTATCTTCCTCAGATAGTGTAACAATTATACCATCCTTCACTCATCAAGTGAATTAATCATGAATATCTTTATATTACAATGTAAAATCAATTTTATTTAAATGTTTGTGCTTAATCAATGAATTATAAGAGCTTAATAAATAAATTAGGATACGTAATGAACACATTATAAGAGCTTAATCAACACATTAGTAGGAAATCCTATTAGAGATTTTTTTTTGTCATTTCACATCAGAAATAGAAATGTACTACGCCATCTACATACATTAATTTTATCAAAAAATACTAGATACTCATGTCTATATGCTTTCTTGTCATATTTGTGTATCAATACATTATATACCATCAATACAACTACATCATGTACAAATACATCAATGCTATCAAAAAATCATAGATACTCATGTCCTTATGTTTTCTCGTATCCTCATGTACAAATACATCATATATCATCAATACAACCACATCATGTATAAATACATCGATGCTATCAAAAAATCCTAGATACATAGCTAATACATTTGGTTTTGATATTTGTGCTCTATAATAGATAGCTCCAACCACTGGTACTCTTGAAGACACCTACTGTAATAGTGTACAAAATATTACTATCAAAGAAATAATACTAACTAAATGTATAAATGAACAATGAAAGTAAGATAAACTCCAAAGAATGGTAGTGGAATCTTGTATGCCCATTGTATTTATAATCCTTACATTCCCAAGCCGCAAGAAGACTAATTTTATTGACCAAAAATGTTAAATTACCAAAACATAATGAACTAAAGAACATGATGAACCTTAGCATAATCAACCTTACCATCATTTGGTATGAGCTAAACAAGTGTGCTTGAATCTTTTATGTCCATCATGTATTTGTAAACAACTACATCTACAATCTACAAGAGGACTAAGTTTATTGACCAAAAAATTAAAAAATATAAGTGTGATTAATGTAATGAATTAAAGCATAACAAACATAATAAAACTTATAGACATTTGGTATGACCTAGTCAAGTGTGCCTAGAGGGTCATCTCTCGGCTTAAGGGTGTCCAATATTTCTTCATGATCATCATTACTAATAGTCCAAAGTTCTTGTGTCTTTGTCTACCTTGATACTTCAACAACTTATCATTTTCTACTATAACAAGGTGTGAATACATGAGAATGGTTTTGTGTTTCTCCTAGTCTTCAAATGTAGGCATGCCATTATTTATAATCATGTATTTTTGCATCCATGTTCCCACAACAACAATTGAAATAATATAATATATGAATGCATCATCATTTGTTATTGATTGTGCTATCTTTTTCTTTTCCTATACACATTGTGCCAACTAGTAATCCAATATCTCATCATTCCCCTATGGTTCAACCATTGCAAATACATGTCCTGGCTATAGAAGGTCTAAAATATGGCCATACTCAACTAAAATTTCTATGTCATATTTTTTTATGGATATTTTTTGAGATAAATGATTTATATACTATGAAACCCATGCATCCACCCACTCACTTGACTAACATTGATCCCAATCATAATGAAAATAGATAGGACAAACACAAGATAAATCTCATGTCCAAATGGTCCATGTACTTTCATCTGAGCTTCAAAATGAATGCATCTTCAAAGAATCTCTAACGTCTAACAATCCTATATGTCTCCTCTTGTGCCTGTAATACCCCAAAAATGGGCTATAGGTTCATTAACCTCCTACATCTTCAATTCGAACGAAATCAACATCGAAGTCCTAACCTAAGGCACATCTGCACATTATCAAAATCCTAATTGATTTTATCATAAATTTTGCATCAAGGAATATTCCTAGCAATATTCCTATTTATTCTAATTATCTTTAATTTAATTATTATTTGGTGATAAATTCTATTTATCCTAAAGTTTGATTAATTGAATATTCTAAATATTTAATAAATTAGATTTAATACTACCACTTAATTATTTAATTGAATTTAATTAAATTATTCCTAAATTATATTATTTAAATTTGACAATAAATCAAAAATCTTATGACTAATTGATTAAATTCTTATTTAATTAATTAAAGTTAGTTGTCAATATTTAATAATATAGTTTTGAATAAAAGATTGATTAAAATAATTGATTAACCCACAAATCAGTTATTTTTAAATTTAAAATCAGTTAAGTTGAAGATAAATCACTTTATTTATTTAATTAATTCATGATTATTTGTGCACATTCAAAGAGCAGTTAAACTTTAAATCAGAAAATCAATTCAAGTTGTTATCTTTTCGAAACTCAACATCTATTTTGAGTTCAAAGTTGATCTAAACTTTTGATTTGAGTTAAAAAGTTGTTCTTGCATGATTTTGCATGATTTTATGATTTATCTATTTCTAATTTCTTGTTAACTCAAAAATCAACCTAAGTTCATCAAGAGTGATTTATGACTTTTTCCATGCACCCTCAAGCCTTGGATTTCTATAAAATCAAGGCTCGGCTCTTTACAAATCATCCACAGAATTTGCATACTTACTCTGGCAAATTGACATCAGAGGAATCATCAAGCTTCTTGCGAATCAACATTTTGTGAGATCAATCTTGTTTTCAATTCATTCTAGTTTCATATTTCATATCATTGTTAGCTTAATTTGCATATCATTTCAATCCATTTAGATTAATTTATTATCAGTTTTTCTCATTTTATTGCATCAAAAATAAAAAATAAATAGATTAATTTGCATTCATATTTTATTGCTTTCATCATTTAAATCCTTCGTTTAGATGTTGCATTGTCACTGATCTCGGTCTAATCTGAGAATACCATACTCGCACCTACTATAAGGCAGTAAATTGCCTGGTTAGCTATATTGTTCTTATTTGCATATTTTGATTTTTGCTAACCTCTAATATTTTACTGAAGTGTTGTGTTCATAGCTAGGTACAAAATTCACACGTAGTGCCCTCCTCAACCAATCAAAATAATCTGTGTACTATTGAATCAACTGTCCCTCACTATGACAATATTGAACTACACCAATCAATAATAGAACAAGCATCACAAAGTGTAGCTCCTGAAATTATCAATTGCTCCTCAACTAGAGATCTCTTCACACATGTACCTACTCCATCATGATCTCATTTCCCATGCCCAACTTTAAAAAAATCCAATTATGAGGTACACCCCTCTATGCATTTATTATTTATGATTTATCTATTTCTAATTTCTTGTTAACTCAAAAATCAACCTAAGTTCATCAAGAGTGATTTATGACTTTTTCCATGCACCCTCAAGCCTTGGATTTCTATAAAATCAAGGCTCGGCTCTTTACAAATCATCCACAGAATTTGCATACTTACTCTGGCAAATTGACATCAGAGGAATCATCAAGCTTCTTGTGAATCAACATTTTGTGAGATCAATCTTGTTTTCAATTCATTCTAGTTTCATATTTCATATCATTGTTAGCTTAATTTGCATATCATTTCAATCCATTTAGATTAATTTATTATCAATTTTTCTCATCTAATTGCATCAAAAATAAAAAATAAATACATTAATTTGCATTCATATTTTATTGCTTTCATCATTTAAATCCTTCGTTTAGGTGTTGCATTGTCACTGATCTCGGTCTAATCTGAGAATACCATACTCTCACCTACTAGAAGGCAGTAAATCGCCTAGTTAGCTATATTGTTCTTATTTGCATATTTTGATTTTTGCCAACCTCTAATTTTTTACTGAAGTGTTGTGTTCATAGCTAGGTACAAAATTCACACACACATTTTTGGCACCCACCATGGGGCAACCCATCTTTACATGCTGGTTTTGATTTTTATTTTTTTTGGAGCTAAAACCCTAAAGTTTCAAAGATTTAATTTTATCTCCCAAACGGCTTGGATTTTTGGTCTGAAATTGTTCCTTCAAGCTGGAGACATATCTAGGAAGCTTCAATAAAAAATTCAAAATTTTTTGAGATGTTTTGAATTTTTAATAATTTTTTCTCGATTTTCCAAAAAAAAATTAATTTCTAACGCAAATCAGCATATTTTTCAGAAATTTTTACATTTTTATAAATATCTTTAAATTCTATAGGGGGTCCATTCTTTTTATTTTAAATTTGGATGCAATATAATAGCTCAAATAGTAAATTTACAAAAAACTGGTCTGTTTTGGTAAAATGGGTCTCTAGGGGCACAAATGAAGAGATTTTTCTAAAAAATTTACATTTTTTGAAAGCTCTCTATTTTTTAGTAGGGGTCTCTATTTTGTATTTCTATTTTTGTGGCCAAAATCATATCAAAAAAATTAGATCTTGTTGAGTAGGTCAAATGCAATAAATAAATAAAAAATTTGTGATGGGTATGCACTTATTTTTCATATGATTCAATGCATGATATGAGTTGTCATTTGGATTATTTTCTGGTTATTATTACTCCTAACAATTTATTTTTAGATCTAACCCTATGGTTTTCATAAGTTGAATATACGTTGCATATCTTATTTGCTTGTTTTCTTGTCAGAGAGTTCGTGGCTTGCTTGCGCGGGATTGCTCAACAAAGCTAAAAATTAGGTAAAATCTACTAAGCGTGTTGTGAGGAACTCAGGTATTCTTCTCAATCTGATAACACTTTGATTTGGACATAAAACGAACATCTCACGTGTCTAGCTTGAGTGCCTTTCCTACTTTCATAAATCAGACTTCAATTTTTGGACTATAAAACGAACATAGATTTGTTTTTTGCATATCTGTTACACATAGTAAATAGGCCCTATGAACACTATTTGTGGATGATCTTGAAAGATTGAGCTTCTTTTGCTTGTTTATTCATGTGAAGCTCCTCTTGATGAAGGATCCCCTTGTAGGTAGGGAAGGTACTGAGTGTGTGTGTGAATTTTGTACCTGATCTATAGACACAACACTTCAGTAAAACATTAGAGGTTAGCTAAAATCAAAATCGTGCAAGTAATTGAAAACTAATCTAACCAGGTGATCTACTACCTTCTAGTAGATGTGAGTATGATGTTCTCAGATTGTTATCGAGATTAGTGACCTTGACGACACCTAAATGAAGGATTTGAATGCAAAATTGATATGAAATATGAATGTAATTAATCTATTTTTTTTGGTTTTCTATGCAATGATATGATGAAAACTGATATGAATCTATGATATGTAAAAATTGATATGCTATGATATGCTAAATGATCTAACAAATGAAAACTAATATGATATGAAAAACTATGCAATATTGATCTCACAAAGCTTGGATTCGCAAAGATGATCCTTCAATCTCCAAATCGGTAGCGTGATTATGCAATTCTTGTGGATGATTTGTGAAGAGCTAAAGCCTTAATTTATAGAAATCTAGGGCTTTGGAGATGCATGAATAAAAGCCATAAATCACTCAAATTAACTCGGCTTGATTTTTGAGTTATCTGATTATAAAGAATAATTAACTCACAAAAACATGCAAAAGCAAAGTTTAACTCAAAATAGAGTTTAGATTTAATTGATAATTGATAGTTGTCTACTTTTCTTGATTGTGCATGTT
This sequence comes from Chamaecyparis obtusa, assembly GCA_027943335.1. Taxonomy (NCBI): domain Eukaryota; kingdom Viridiplantae; phylum Streptophyta; class Pinopsida; order Cupressales; family Cupressaceae; genus Chamaecyparis; species Chamaecyparis obtusa. The sequence continues at coordinate 2,782,772 of BSBK01000750.1, read as the reverse complement.
TTATTTATGAATTAAATAAATAATGAAGTGATTTATTTCCAACTTAACTGATTTTGAAAAATAAAACAATTAATTTATGGGTTAATCAATTATTTTTCAAACTTTTATTCAAAAATAATATTATTAAAAATTGACAACTTGCTTTAATTAATTAAATAAGAATTTAATCAATTAATGATAGGAATTTTGATTTATTGTCAAAATTTAATAATATAATTTAGGAATAAATAGAATTAACTTCAATTAAATAATTAAGTGGCAGAATTAAATCTAATTAATTAAATATTGAAAATATTCAATTAATCAAACTTTAGGATAAATAGGATTTATCACCAAATAATCATTAAATTTAAAGATAATTATGATAAATAAAAATATTACTAGGAATATTCCCCGATGCAGAATTTAAGATAATCAATTAGGATTTGATGATGTTTAGATGTGCCTTAGGTTAGGACTTCGATGTCGATTTTATTCGAATTGTCAATGTAGGAGGTTAATGAACCTATAGCCCATTTTGGGGGTATTACATTGAGAAAGTCTCACGTTCTACTAGATTCGTGTGTCTTCAACTTTTGATTGATACATTCTCTCTCCAGAGAGGTTTATAGATCATAAGCGGTTGATGTCATAGATCTTTGTGAGATAATCTTGGTCTTAGCGTGTCAGATTAATCTATCTGCTTTGTCTTGGTGAAGTGAAGAGGTTAGGGGATTATGCTCTACTTCCTTTTTGGATAGTCCCAGAAACCCAGATCCTTGAATCTGTTCTAGTCCCTCTATGGTATCTTTTGTGAGTCACCTTTAGAGAGGGTTAACCGTAGTGGACATTCCCTTAATTGGGTCAACCACGTGGATGGAACCTCAAGCGGTAGTAGCCATTTTCATCGTGGTAGCAGCAGCCACTATATAAATGTCCTTGTGGAGGAAATCTTCACAGGTGTGGTCTCGTGTTGGGTTGTCAGATCTCCCTAGCAGCTCTTGATTGATTAATTTCTCGGACTATGTCAAAACCCCAATGCACCTAGATTGGAGTTCGCCCTCTTGAGATCACAAAAGTTGCAGAGTCAGACCATTACTACAAACCCTAGTGAGGCCAATTTTTTTTAATTTTTCTAGGAATGTGTGTTATTGAAAACCTTTTTGGGACATACACAATTAGCACTTCTAGGGATTAGCACAATAAGTCACTATTGCTTATTCATGCGCAAGGTTGCTTTTGCCCTTGTTCATTATTTTAAGATGATTGCTTGCTTCCCTTGCTTGCTATTTTGCATGCTTGATATCTTCTTGATAACTTGAGACAAACTTTTACACAGATCTTCAAAAACTAGACAAAAAAATTTGCAAACAAACTGGTACTGTAAACTGAAAAATTGCAAATCTGGAGCAAAAATCCTTTCTGGTGTCAAAAGTCATCCTAAAATTTCAAAACTCGTATCAAAGCCAAAGTCAAATTTGTCAGAGATTGGTCAAATTTGTTAGAAATCCAATTTTACAGCCTATTTCCAGAATCTGTCAAACAAATCATTGTGTCAGGAATAGAGTAGAACCTATAACGAATACATTCATTTTCCTAAAGTGATCACTTGAGTCTGATTTAGCCTTCTGATTTATCGATTTGAGTCTTTTTCATCTTGTGGCAAAACCTTGTCAAAATTATCTTCAAAATTTAATCTTTTTACTAAATGGCTAAGTGTTGTGAGCTCATGCCCACCATCTGTTGGGCATCTACCCACACTAGTGTGGCACAGTATCCTTCATTTGCATCTGATCTATTCTTTAATCACTTTAATCTTGACAAGGTTGTGTCATTTGATTTCTAGAATCAATTCATTCTTTAGTTGTCTTCATCTTATTCTTTGGCTTCACCCAAGGATAATGGTGGAAACCAGACCTTTGTCACGCAAGAAATTTGGAGGTATCCCATACAATACCTCTGAATACTCTCCAGGCCCCAACTCTTGAACAACTCTACAATTCTGGTCTTTACAAAGACGATGGTCTTGGCAATTTTTGATTAAAAACTAGTTACGTACCCCCTCCATCAACTCACGGAGGTAATCAACAAATCCCACCTCAATCTAATCCAGGGAGCCCTAAAACTCCTAACATGTCTCACTAAGGGACACATCACGGGTCTCAAGGACACCAATCTCAACATTGTATGGATCGAGAACCTACACCTTCTGAAATTGTTTGATATCAAAATGATGATGACTTCAAAAGAATGATGAAACGTTTCTTGAAGGAAGATAGAGAAGCATACTTTCTATAATTAGCTCATCAAGGAGCTAAAATTCCTCCAAAATTTAATGTGGAAGATATCATTACACATGAAGAAGAAACTCCTATCATGGCTATTGATGAGGCATATTAATGCCTTAATTTTGATATAGTTTCATTTACTCTTTGTGCTTTGTTAAAAAAATTTCCAAAACATTTGTGTAAATATCTGTGAACTGATGCCAAAAGACAAGTTAGAACTTATTAAACCTATGGGTAGTGTGATGACATACTTTGCTTAATAATATACATAGAATGCAGTATTTCATATAAATATTTAAAGCTATGTTCTAATATCTGAATGAGAGTAGGAATGTTATCTTGCATGCATGTTCCAGATGTTTCTAACTTTTCAAGGAAATGAGGAGCAATGCAAAGGGTGGTGATTGTTGCATTAAAGAAAAGGATGATGAAGACCGATCGTGGCAAGGGAAGCGCAGTCTAGTTCCTTTGGATAAGCTGCACTAGCAGAAGAGTTACTATTCCAAAAATTTAGAAGACACAACTTGCTATATTCTCTACAAGTTGTTATTCTGTTACTCAGCAATAAATATGCTAAGTCATGGTTGATCTTCCACCTTCTTTTCTGGCGATGTTTGTTTAAAGACTTTTATGCTTTTGTTTGTAATAAATGTCCAATCCACTATATAATGGATTGTGATCATCTTAGTAAGCTAATGAGAAAATAGACAATGCTGGTTTAAGATTCAGAAGTTACTCTTCATGTTCTTCATGTATTGTTCATTTTATGAAATGAAGAAATGATTTTAATGAAAGAGTGATTTTGGAATACTTGTTGCATTCATAGTTATATGAAGCCAACCAAGGGGGCCCACTTGGGAGGTGGAAGTAGATTTAGGTAGAGTATATTCATTCCTTGTAATTTCCTACTTTCAAATTAGATTTATTGTATTAGTTCTGCAACATTGTTACTGTGAAAAGTTCCTGCAGCACCTGCAGAAAATGATCATGGTGAATGTTTTGAGTTGTTAACTAGTTTGGGTTCATTTTTCCAAGTTTTCTATAGTTATTTATTGTTAGTCTAAGTGTATTCACTATCCTGTAGCAACAGTATAGATTCTTTCCATGCATTTTACTTTCCTATAGCATAGGGATTAAGATTCTTGAGGGAACTTAGTGCACATACTATGCTAACCCATTTCAAGTCCCTAGGTTGACAATTCAAGTGTATTTCATGATGGATTAAGGTAGTCTTTGGAATAGATATGTTATCCTTGAAAGAGACAATGGTGTGATTATCTTTATCTATTATGAAACCCTACATTTTTTGCGCCACTGCCGAGGATGGTGTCAAACTAGGAACCTTCATGAGTCCTTTATTTTCAGTTTATTTTGTTAGCTAAGAATCACAGAGTTGTGGGCTTGATTAACAAGTCACCAATTTCTTGCATGCATCGAAGAAGGAGAGACGTCAATGGTAGATTCCTTCCTAAGGAGCGTGTAAAACCAAAAGAAGAGTTTGAAGAACCTGAACTGTCATTTCTTGATGCAAGCCCAGAGTTTAATGCATCATCATCTTCAGTAGAAAAAGACACCCAGAAGACATTTGACCTTCATCCATTTGAAAAACTATTGGCTAGTTTCCATACTAACCCCCCTCTAGTACCACCTGTTGTCTAGAATCCACCAACAATTACCAACTTCAGGCCACAATTTCAATATCCTATACCTCCAACTATGGTAGCTCCCACATTTCCATTTCCAATACCAAGTCTCGTCAATAATCCTAACCTTAAAAATATACCTGCATCAGCATTACCAAAGTTTTATGGCCTTGTCACAGAGGATCTTGATACTTTTCTATTTGAATTTGATATCCTATGCCAGAGTTTTGATTATAATCATGACAATCATAAACTAAATCTATTTCCAGCCACACTGAAAGAGTCAGCATTAAAATGGTTTATGGGCTTGGGGGCAAATGCAGTCACAAGTTGGGATGGTATGAGAGACTTGTTTCTCAGGAAGTATAAGGAATATTGTAGGGGAAATGATTCAAAAGGTGATGACATTTTTAGAATGTCACAACAAGAAGATGAAACATTGGAAGATTATATATCTCACTTCCTATTCAACTTACAGAAGAATCCACAACATGCCTTGCAAGAGGAGTCCCAGAAGTTGATTTTTCTCAAAGGAGTAAATGAGAACTGCCTTGAAGCATTGGACCTGATGGTAGGAGGGGATGTAACCCAATCCTCATGGGATGACCTTCAGAAGATTTTCCAGAACTATTCTAGGTCAGCAGTAAAGAAAGGAAGGGGATTATGCTCATCAATAGCCAAAGGAAGTGCCTCTGCTGGTATTTCAGAGATGAAGATTTCAAATTTGTTGTTTGATTTCAAGTAGGACATCATTAATGATGTCACAACACATTTGGATACAATGGTTGCTAAGAAGAAACATGCAGAGACTGAGGTGCAGCTAGCTGAATACTATCCACACTGCCGAAAATAAAAGAAAGATTGCCAATGCAAATTGGTCGCTAATGTGGAAAACCAGCATCTTCCAACTAACTACTTGAAGATAGAAGGAGAATATGAGCAAGTATTTTTCATTGCTCAACACCGGCCATGGACCCCACGTCAAGGTATGCCTCAAGACCCTTTACAAAATTCAAATCCATATAGTAGTCAATGGCAAAACTGTAGTGTCCAAGGTCCTCCACAATATAGTCAACCTAATTGGAATAATGTTTGCCAAAATAATCCACAAATTCAATGGTATCCTCCACAATAGCCTCAATGGTCACAATTCCCAAACCAGTGGCAACCACCCCAAGGGAATTGGTAGTCTACAAACCAATGGAGAGGACCTCAGCAGTGGCCTAACAATGTTGGATATCCACCTTTACCACCTTCAGCAAATGTGCCTGCACTAATGCCACCTCCTACAAATTTTGGACCTCAAAAGCAGACACAATTGCCTGCACAACCCCAGCCAAATCCAAATAACCAACAACCACAACAACCCATGTATTCTGTTGATGCTCAACAATATCCTACTTACGCTCTAAATGTTGCATATATACATTTGAGATCTGGTACAACCCTACCAACACCTGAATCACCTCTCATAACTAAAATACCAGATACTCCTGCAGCAACAATACCAACAGCTTCACTGCCACAAACGGTTAACCCAACAAATGTAACTAGTTCATCTCAAACTCAAATAGTAGTTGAACCTCCTTTTCCACAAAAGCTCATACAAGGTAAACCTATACAAATAGAAGAACAATCCTTTGACATCATTGACCAGCTGAAGCATATGCATGTTCAGATTTTGTTATTTCAAGCTATTAAGGATGTTCCTGTTTATGGTAAAGCTATCAGAGAAGCCTGTCTTAAAAAGCTAGGGAGGAAGAAAAAGGATCCAACCATAGTACATGTCATAGGGCAATTGGCTGACATCATGTTACGAAAATTGGTAATTTCTAAATATTCTGACCCAGGCAGTCCAGTTGTAAATGTGATTATAAATGGCCAGTCAGTTAAAAATGCCTTAATAGATCTTGGTGCTGCTATAAATGTAATGACAAAGGATACTATGAAAAAGTTGAACATAGAAGGATTAAGGGCCACCCCAAAAATTCTAAAACTTGTAGATAGTTCTACTATCACTCCTGATGGGATGATAGAAGACATAGTGGTAACCCTAGACTCTCTAGAATATCCTACAGATTTTATGATTCTATCCCCAAAAGTCAACTTGTCTGGTTACCCTATCATTTTAGGACGCCCATGGTTAGCTACAACTGATGCAAATATAAGTTGTAGGTCAGGCAATATGACAATATCAGATGGACAGGCAACAAAGCAATTTGTCTTGTACCCTCCAGCACAACCTCAACCAGATTTAAGCAAACTTGTATGGCCGGATTTAGGGGATGAAGAGGGAGAATTAAATTTTGTTGTACAGCTTATGATGTTGCATAGGCAATCTTTTCTAAAGCTGTAGGAAGAAGATTCAGTAATTCAGAGTATCCTTAACAATACTTGTGTGGTAGACAAAGATGTATCTGATAGCTCTGTGTTGGAACTAGTCACATATGAAGATTCCCTAGAGAATTGTTTTCTGCCTAAAGAGCCAGAAATTATCCACCAACTTTTACCATGTGAACTAGACACAAGCCCCATTTCTGAAGCTACTATGGTTAATCTTACAACCACTATTGAGTTGTCAGAAGGTCATAATCTACATGTCAATAACAAATTGCCTCCAAAACAATTACAACAGTTAACAAAACTTCTTCAAAAACATGAAAAGGCTTTTGCATGGGACTATGGAGATATGAAAGGGTTGAGTCCTACATTATGCACTCATAGAATATATATCAATGAAGGATGTTTACCACTCCATCAACCCCAGAGGCGGATTAATCCAGCACTCAAAGAAATAGTTAAAATAGAACTGCAAAAATTACTTGATGCTAGTTTTATATATCCTATATCTGATAGTCGATGGGTCTCACCTCTAGTCATAGTACCTAAAAAGGGGGGAAAATGGTGGATATGTGTAGATTATATGGATTTGAATAAAGTAACAAAGAAAGATCACTTTCCTTTACCATTTATTGATCAAGTTCTGGACACTTTGGCTGGTAAGAAATATTTTTCTTTTCTTGATGGGTACAGTGGTTATAATCAAATAAGTATAGCTCCAGAAGATCAGGATAAAACCACATTTACATGCCCATGGGGTAATTTTGCATATTTTGTATTACCATTTGGCCTGTGTAATGCTCTAGCCACGTTTCAAAGAGCAATAATCAACATTTTTGCTGATATATCGCATGACTACATGGAAATATACATGGATGATTTCACAGCATTTGGAGTCACCTTTGAGGAGGCCTTGATAAATCTTGAGAAGGTTCTTGTTCGATGCAAGGAACATAATCTATCACTTAACAGTGAAAAATGTTTCATGCTCATGCAGGAAGGAGTAGTACTTGGTCATTTCATATCAGCTACAGGAATACAAGTGGATCTGGCTAAGATAAAGGTAATTTTAACATTACCTATACCTACAAAACCAAAAGATGTAAGATCTTTTCTAGGTCATGCTGGCTATTACAGATGTTTCATTAAATATTTCAGTAAAATAGCTAGTTCGTTGTATACATTGTTGACTAAAGAAGTTGAATTCATTTGGACACCCGCATGTAATGAAGCCTTCCTATAGCTTAAGCAACTCCTAACCACAGCACTAGTTCTTAGAGGACCAGATTGGTCAGTACCATTTCATATCCATACTGATGCATCAGACTATGCCATAGGTGTTGTATTAGGACAAAAGCTTGTTAACCTTGAAAATGCCATCTACTATATAAGTAAGAGTCTTCATGGCCTTGAATTGAACTACATCGTAATTGAGAAGGAACTTTTAGCTGTAGTTTATGCATTGAACAAATTCAGACATTATGTAACCAGATATCCTATTTTTGTTCATACTGACCACTCAGCTATAAATTACTTAATGAACAAACCTGTTGTAAGTGGTAGATTGGAAAGATGGCTCTTATTATTGTAGGAGTTTGATATTACTATTATAGACAAGCTAGGCAAAGCCAATGTGGTTGCTGACTATTTGTCAAGACTTCAAATTGTTGATGAAGACTCAACTCCAATCAAAGATACATTTCCAGATGAGCATTTGTTTCACATAATAGCCCATACACCATGGTATGCAGATATAGCAAACTATCTTGCTGCAAATAGAATGCCAACACACTTCTCTTACAAAGATAGGAAGAAGCTTGTAGAGAAAAGATTTCATTATTCATGGATAGATAACAATCTCTACTACATTGGACTAGATCAAGTTATCAGGCGATGTGTCAGAGTGGATGAAATCTATGACATACTACATGCATGTCATGATGAACCATGTGAGGGCCATTTTGTAGGAAAAAGAATAGCACTAAAGGTACTTACAACTGGATATTATTGGCCAACATTACATAAGGATGCAGCCAACTATATAGCTAAGTGTGACAAATGCCAGAGGATGGGCCAGCCAACCAAGTCAGATGAAATGCCACTCAATCCATAGATTGTTGTAACACCCTTTGACAAATGGGGTATGGACTTCATAGGTCCAATTGACCCAACATCAAATGGAAAATCCTACATCTTGGTATGTACAGATTACTTAACTAAATGGGTGGAAGTCAGGGCAATGAAAAATGCACGAGATGAAAAAGTAGCTAAATTTTTGTATGAGGAGATATTCACACGCTATGGAGTACCCAGAGAACTTGTAACAGATCAGGGAACCCAATTTACATCAAATTTGATAACAGAACTTATGAAAGAATACAACATAAGGCACTGAAAATCTAGTCCTTATCACCCTCAGGCCAATGGGAAAGAAAAGGTCACAAATAGAGAAATAGAGGCAATTCTGACCAAAATAGTGCAATTACATAGGAAGGATTGGAGCAGCAGGTTAACTGAAGCAGTATGGGCTTACAAAACTACATGGAAAACAACTACTAGATTCACCCCATTTGAGATTTTGTATGGCAAAGCAGCAATGTTTCCTATTGAGTTTGAATATCAAACATTATGAACTGCTTTAGAATTAAACATCAGTCTTTCTGTAGCACAAGAGGAGAGACTTCTTCACTTGAATTCACTGGATGAAATGTGAAAGACAACTTTGGAAAGAAAAGAGCTCATTCAGCAGTAGAGCAAAACATGGCATGATACACATATCAAGAACAAACAATTCCAAGTAGGAGATTGGGCTCTCCTATATGATTCATGATTTAAAGAAAATCTAGGGAAACTCCAAACTAGGTGGCTAGGGCCTTATGAAATTCAATATGTATTTGACAATGGTGCAATTCAATTGACAACCATTGACCCTATCCAGTTCAAATTACTTGTAAATGGCCACCAATTGCATCTTTATCATAAACCATAGACCAAAGTTGAGTTCCTGTAGCAGTTCCAACAGAACAGTTTACCAGCTCTCACAGACACAATTCCTACAGTAGAGGGTGTGAACCTTCTTCCTGTAGCCATACCATGACAACCCTTCAACGAGCACTCATAATAAAACCTCATTTAGTCTAAGGTCTATTCTTCCATTCATTCTTCTTTTGCTTCTTATCAACTCATCTCATTTCTTTATCTATCATCCACTCACATTCCAAGTCACCCACCAATACTATTTTTACTACTTTCAATAAAACACTCTTCCAGCACCCTTTTTTCTGTCATCTAGACATCACCACCTCATTGACTTGCATGCGGAAGTACAATCTACAATTTTCAGGTACAAAATCCTTACTATTTATTCATTTTTATTACATAGGTTTCAATATTTATATATAATACTGCATTAAATGTATAATCCAAAGCCTTAAGCCAGTTTCTTATTCCCTTAAAAAAATTTTAAGTGTGGACACTTGTCAAAATTTAGTGGGGGGCAGAGAAGGTGTAGTAATTTCCAAATGTCATCTCCACGTCACCCTAGTCATGTCCATGTTATTGGTTGTACTTTGGCGGTGGTCTGATTTTAATTTTAAATCTTTTTGTATCTGCCATACCTTGTGATTGCGATTTTGGGAAAAGATCTGAGTTTAACATGACTGAAGAGGACTAAAATTTATTATGAGAACACTTCTAGTTAAACCATAATGTCCTTCATAATTAATAGCATCACCATTTTTCATGCCAAACACAAAGGAGTCATGTTAAGAGAGTATGGTATCGGCATTTTTCAAAAAGATAGATTGAATTCTGAGAATAAGGTATTTACAGAGTGTTGAAGGGTAAATATTATTAGGGTGGTGAGAAGAGAAATTGGGGATTTGAAGGATGGGAGGACAGTTGCAAAGGCATGAGCCTGTTGTTCATAGTGTTCTACTTGCAGATGTGGAAACCGTCTGGCAATTTCATGCTTGTGGATGGCATGGTTATTTCTTGCAGTTAAATGAATTCAATGAAGAAGTAACAATGGAGTTCATGAGAACATTTAATGAGGGTGAAGCCACTATATGGGGATTATCAGTGATTGCAACTAAGGAGCAGATAGCTGAGGTTATAGGACTTCCAGTGGTTGGAGACCATTACCCAAATGAACATGATGTCAGGTTGTTGCAGGCATAGTTTACTCAGCTGGAAGACCCTCCACTGGAAATTTCAAAACAAGGATGCAAAAGACTCTCTCTACCAGCACCATATCCAAAATTGGCAACTCACATCATTAGGTATTTGACCTGTGAGGGCATATTTTCAAATTTACACGCTCACCATTTTAAATTGCGTAGCTGTGTAAGACATAACATTCAAGTTAATGTTCCCAATTTCCTTTATAATATGTTATGTATTAGTGCTGATGAAACTCAGAAAGGAAAGGCAAATTATGTCACTCATCATGCCCTAGTCAAACTCCTAATCAAAAAATCACTTAGGGATTCTTTCCCTGTATCATGGGCAGAGTTCATTGAGTTTAAAACCTTGCAGCCTCAAGCCAACCCCGTCCTAGAGAATTTAGGGATTGAGGAAGAAATTGCAAAGCCTGGTCAAAATCCAGTTGAAACAGAAAAAGAACCAATATTATCCCCTGTTGATAAACCTATTGAGTCTATTTTAGAAGGTGATATACCCAGTTCTTCTAGTGGCAAAGGAAAGCAAAAGGTTGATGAAAGTAACCCTAATCTTGAAAAGAAAGCCCAAAACCTTCCTACTAAAGTAACAAAAAGAAAGAGGCCAGCTCCTATAGCAACCACTCCTATAGCATCTACCCCAGTAGCGTCTAAGCCAAAACAGGCCTACAAAATAGTAGAATTCAAAGAGGGTCATGTGCGTCGAAGCCCTCGTATGCAAGGCCAAGTACTCCCCGCTACTATTGAAAACCTAAGTGCTTCAATTTCAAAGTCTCATATAGAACTAATGATTGAGAATGTTCTAGATGAATCTCCTATGTGGATGGAACCCCAACATGTGGAAATAAATGAGAATGAGCCTATTAATGAGATGCCACAAGAAAATCAAGAAATGTGTGAGTTGGCCCCTGCTGTTGTTTCAGAAAAAGCCCCAGAAGATGATCAACCTAATTTGCCACCAGTCTCTGTATATTCTAATGTTTCAATCATCCCTTATAAATCCTCCTGGTATACCCAGTATTTCCAGCAAGTTGCTAAAGAGAAAAAGAAGAAATCTATGGCTCAAGAATTTCCTCCGTCTACAATCCAATCTATGTTATTTGGTTTGTATAATCATTTTATTTTTCAAAAGGCCTTGTGGAGGGAAGAAAGAGACCAAATGCAAAAAGTAATAGCTGATAGAGATGAAGAAATTGAGTCACTAAAAGAGCAACTTGAAAAACAAAAACAAAAGATGAATGTAGCTTTAAAGCTAGCTGACCAGGTGATGGCCTGTAGGCCACCACCAAGGGTATATTCCATTTGTTTAAAGGAGCAGTTTTTGTTGTTTCAATTGATGATGACAATAAGGGATGTTAATTGTGAGTTTAAAAGTGCTCAAGATTTCTATAATGTTTATCAAACTCTGCCTTCATGGCAGAAGAACTTGTTATGTGAAATTTATGTACATAATTACATAATTTCACATGAGACAGAGTGGAACCCTCTCTTGTACATAGGAGATGTCCACCTTAGAGCTTTAATGTCTTGGATACATAATGAAACCAATTATGACAGGCAGTTGAATACCTATATAGATCTTGAGAAGACTGAGCCATTACCACTATGGTCTAAATCACACAGGCCCAATGACCTTTTGAGAGATTGGTTCAGACTGACCTATGGGAAACCAAAGCCAAAGATTAGAGAGAAGGTGTTTGTAGAGAGGGAAAAGGTTTATAGAGAATATCAGACACTTCCCAATTTTACACATCAGAGATCCTTTGCAGGGCTTAGAAACAGATGGAACAGATTGCCAGAAGCCTTTAAGAAGGCAGAACCACATAGTCCTATTAATTTTGAGGCAGCTGTTTAGAGGGTAGCCAAATATATGCAACTAGGACGTTAAATTAGGAAAGAACTGTGGATGCCATTATCTTTTCAGCCTCCTACACTTTTCTGGCCACTTTATAATAATACTGCTACTTACATAGATCCATTGGTGGAAGAGCACATAGGTGATCACTGGGAGCGTAGTAGGGGATTCTACTATACCTTTAGGAGTGGAAAGAAAGGAAGGACAATAGTTGGTGATTTCAGGGCAATGGCAAGAAAGTATAATTCTTGAGGACAAGCATTCGGATAGTGGGGAGCAGATGATGAGGCATATTAATGCCTTAATTTTGATATAGTTTCATTTACTCTTTGTGCTTTGTTAAAAACATTTCCAAAACATTTGTGTAAATATCTGTGAATTGATGCCAAAAGACAAGTTAGAACTTATTAAACCTATGGGTAGTGTGATGACATACTTTACTTAATATTATACATAGAATGCAGTAGTTCGTATAAGTATTTAAATCTATGTTATAATATCTGAATGAGAGTAGGAATGTTATCTTGCATGCATGTTCCGGATGTTTCTAACTTTTCAGGGGACTGAGGAGTAGCGCAAAGGGTGGTGATTGTTGCATTAAAGAAAAGGATGATGAAGACTGGTCATGGAAAGGGAAGTGCAGTCTAGTTCCTTTGGATAAGCCACGCCAGCAGAAGAGTTACTGTTCCAAAAATTTAGAAGACACAACTTTCTATATTCTCTACAAGTTGTTATTCTGTTACTCAACAATAAATATGCTAAGTCATGGTTGATCTTCCGCCTTCTTTTCTAGCGATGTTTGTTTAAAGACTTTTATGCTTTTGTTTGTAATAAATGTCCAATCCACTATATAATGGATTGTGATCATCTTAGTAAGCTAATGAGAAAATAGACAATGCTGGTTTAAGATTCAGAAGTTACTCTTCCTGTTCTTCATGTATTGTTCATTTTATGAAATGATTTTAATGAAAGAGTGATTTTGGAATACTTGTTGTGTTCATAGTTATCTAAAGCCAACCAAGGGGGCCCACTTGGGAGGTGGAAGTAGATTTAGGTAGAGTAGATTCATTCCTTGTAATTTCCTACTTTCAAATTAGATTTACTATATTAGTTCTGCAACATTGTTACTATGAAAAGTTCCTGCAGCACCTGCAAAAAATGATCATGGTGAATGTTTTGAGTTGTTAACTAGTTTGGGTTCATTTTCCAAGTTTTCTACAGTTATCTATTGTTAGTCTAAGTGTATTCACTATCCTGTAGCAGCAGTATAGATTCTTTCCATGCATTTTACTTTCCTGCAGCATAGGGATTAAGATTCTTGAGGGAACTTAGTGCACATACTGTGCTAACCCATTTCAAGTCCTATGTCCCTAGGTTGACAATTCAAGTGTATTTCATGATGGAGTAAGGTAGTCTTTGGAATAGATATGTTATCCTTGAAAGAGACAATGGTGTGATTATCTTTATCTATTATGAAACCCTACAACTATGATGAAACAGATGCATGCCATGCAAGTCAAATTTAACAAACTTGAGAAAGAAAAGGAACCTAAAGAGTTCTCCATGGAGGCTCTATGTCCTTTTCCATTTGATAAAGACTTGTACATGCTGCCATTCCCTAAAAGAGTGGAGATGCCTAAATATGATAAGTATGATGGAAACTTTGACCCTCAAGATCATGTCAAAGAATTTTGTACTCAATCTATGGAGTTTATGCACGAACCAACCTACTTAATGTGTCTTTTCCCTGGATCTCTAGGAGGAGCAGCCATTCATTGGTTCTCTAGAATGCCCCCTACTATCAAAACTTTTGAGGAGTTAATCAAACTATTCTATCAACAATACTCCTACAATATTCAACATCCAGTCACCATGATTGACATCTGTAATCTGAAACAATATCCAAGAGAACCATTCCTAACATTTCTCAAGAGGTGGAGGAAGAAATTTTCTCTATATGCTAGACCTATTCTAGAAACTGAGAAGCTGGAAATCTTCATCAACAATCTTGTTCCAAAAATCAACTACCCTTTACAAATGCAAAATCATACATCTTTTGACAAGATGGTAGATGATGCGATCAAAATTGAGAAAGTACTTGTGAAAAAAGGAGACATATCACTTCAAAAAGACAAGTATGAATCTGGATCTAGTTCTAAGGACAAGAACAAAAATTGGAACAAGAATAAAGGCATTGTCACAGATGGCATTGTTGATAATATCCATGCCCCATCTAAGGCACCTACTATCAATCTTACTGTTGGTACCCAAGCCATCAAAGCTTATGAAGCCAAAGCCACAGAGTCCAACAAAAATTCATATGATTACAAACCTTGGGCTATAGATCCTAATCGAAAATTCACTCCTCTCGGAGAATCCTTGGAATCTGCCATGAAAACTATATTGGCAAACAAAATCATCTACTTGCTTGAGATGAAAATCTTTGATCCAAAACCTAAACCGAAATGGTGGAGAGAGAACAATTTCTGTGAATTTCATCGCAATAAATGTCATAAGACTAATAACTGTATTCACTTGAAGCACATTATACAAGAAAAAATTGATAATGGTGACATCATGATTGACAATCATAAGAGCAATAACGATCATACAACATTCACAGAACCATTTCCTAGACATGGTAAAGAAGATTCTTCTTCTCAACCTAATATGGGTGCTAAAGTCAATTATGCCTACTCAGGAAACAATGTTGTTATCAATATGGTTGAACCATGCCTATCTGAGCATTGCAATGTCATCACAATTGTAAGAAGAGATAGAGATAATCAATCAGCTAATGCAATTACTCGATCACAAGCTCAGGCACACCTACAAGGACAAATACCAGATTCATCAAATGTCCCTAAGGTGCCTTTCAATCTTTCATCTGCTTCTAAACAGAAGGCTACATCTAAATCTTCAAATCCTAAAGACGTGAGGCCTACTTCATATAGTATTGTCCAACAACTCCAACACACAAATGCTAAAATCTCCATGTTTGAGTTGCTTCAGATATCTCCAGCTCATAGAGCCATTCTAGACAAAGCTCTGCTCGGATCCAATGTTCCTGATGACCTTGATTTAGATAGATTCAAGACTATGGTTGGTCATCTTACATCTCCATAGTACATTTCCTTTTTAGAGGAAGATGATAAATCCTTGAGTCATCTGCATAACTAGCCTTTTCATATTGAAGTCTTGATCCAAAACCATCATGTCAAACATGTGTTGATAGATGGAGGCGCTGGCCTAAACATTTGTTCTTTCAGCTTTATTACACAATTGGGATTTTTAGAAATGGCCATTGATCCTAGGAAGAAGATAACTATCAAAGCATATGATGAGCAAGAAAGATCTTCTAAGGGAACTATTGTCCTACCTATCAGAGTAGGTCCTGTCATCAGAGATACTATATGTCAAGTTCTTGATCTACCTTTTGCTTACAATATCCTCCTAGGAAGACCCTAGATACATGACATGAACGCCATTCCCTCTACATTTCATCAGTTTTTGAAATTTCCTTATGAAGGAGTTGAGGTGACGATTCCAGTTGATATGTATACAACTTGCAATACCTTGAAAGAGAGTGCAGATAAACTTGTTCCCAATAATAGAGAATCTTCCACTAAGAAGCTAAATGTTGGTTCAACCTCCAAGATGGAAGACATTGCTAAAGAGGTTAAAATCAAAGAAAATGGTATGGGAGAATATACTATAGGGCCAGTCTTATCTTTGACATCTCTCCCTATCTCTCCTAAGTCTTATGGACAAACTCTAAAACAATCCAAGCTCGAATTTAAAGAACCTCTTGAAGCATATAAAGGAAATTTTGTTGCAGAACAAGTATCTAAATAGGAGTTTGAAGAGGATGAAGCTATGCTTGCATGGCTATACAAAGATGAACCTAAATCTCAAGTTGTCCAAAAATGTGATGCTAAAATACCGAATATCCCATCTAAGTCATATGGCCCAGGGGATAAATTGATTACAAAGATGGGATATAAAGGAAAAGGACCTCTAGGACTACAAGGTAAAGTTCTTCTATCACCTCTTGATCATCATGGCCGAGAAAACAAGAATACAATAGGTCTAGGATACACAAAGAAGCCTTTCTATCTTAGCAAGAACTCCCCGCATGTTCTAGAACAAATTGAGCCTTCCGTAGCAAATCAACTAAAGGGGGAAATAACTAAACAATCTGATAGTGATGATTCAGACACCACTAATGAGCTCATTCCTTATGAACATTTTCCTAAAGAAATAAAAGACCTCCTTGAAGCTGAAGATGGTCCAATAAAAAGAATTAATGTAGTAGAAACACAAGAACCTACTATAGAGCAAGAGATAGTTGCAACACAAGAACCAGCTAATCTCAAAGGCAATCAAAAAGAGGAAGGTGGTAGTTATTCTGAGACAGATTCCAATGAGTATGAATTCAAATTAGAATCTGAGGGTAACCCTTTTTGGGGTATTCATCCTGACTTTACTCATGTTCTTAGATTTCCTAGAGGTCTAGATGAAGAAACAGAAGATGAATCAAATGACTATGAATGGGGAGTCATTCCAAAACCAGATGAACTTGTTATAGAAAATCATGTTGATGTTATTCACCAAGATGTACCTCAACCTAACATAAGTCTAGAGTGAAATGATGAACTTATCGAGTCTAATCCATCGATGGCTGAAGTAGATTTCCACAATGACATTGAGCCTATTCACGAATTGAATGTCTTAAGTTGTAATATCACCTTTGAACTCAAGCATCAGGTTAGGACCAATGATGATAGATCCATATCTGTAAACACTCTTTCCCAATCTTTCACCACGTTGACTATCCAACGCCCTGATCTTCTTGACATCACATCCACCAACTTGAACCAAGGTATTTATACCTTTCCCAATGACTATGCCCTTGCTTGCTACCTAAATGTAGTTGAACCTATGAGGACTTTCATCAGTGAACCGAGTGTTAGCATGATCGAGTCAGACATCAAGTATCTTAGTCAGAAAAATAAGAATAAGAATAAAAAGAAAAGGAGTTCTGAGGGTGAAAACCATTTTGTGGCAGTCTCAGAACCTACAAAAGTAAAAATAAAAGACGTATTTGAAGGTGAAAACCTCTCTAAGGCACCTAAGGATGAGATATTTGATGTCCTTCTAAGTCTTTTATAGGATAGATCTCCAGTTCTAATTGAGCCCACTCAATCTATCAATTTGGGAACAGCAGAAGAACTGTAGTTGATCCATGTAGCACAATCCTTATCAGAAGAAGAAAAGAAAAAATTTACAACATTCTTAATAGAGAAAAAGATCAACTTTGCATCAAAATATTTAGATATGTCAGGGTTGGATCTTGATCTTATAATGCACCATTTATCTATAGATCCAAACGTTAAACTTGTTAAGCAAAAATTGAGAAAGATGCATCCACATGTTGCACTCTTGGTAAAAGTTGAATTAGAGAAGCTCCTAAAAGCTGGATTTATCCGAGTTATTGATTATGCAGAATGGATCTCTAATATTGTACCTATTTCTAAACTAGACAAATCAATAAGAGTGTGCACCGATTTTAGAGATGTAAACAAAGCATGCCCTAAGGATGATTTTCAATTACCTAACATTGATATGATAGTAGACATGACTGCGGGCTTTGAGATGTATTCTTTAATGGATGGTTTTTCTAGATATAATCAAATAAAAATTTCTCCAGAGGATCAAGAGAAAACTACTTTTACATGTGCATGGGGTACCTTATGCTGGAATGTCATGCCATTTGGGCTTAAGAATGCTGGTGCTACATATCAGAGAGCTATGACTTCTATTTTTCTTGACATGATGCATAGGACTATGGAGGATTATGTTGATGATACTTTAGAAAAATCTATGTTTAGAGCTGAACATCTAAATGACTTGAGAAAGATACTAGACAGAATGGAAAAATTTAGTCTCAGACTAAATCCTAAGAAGTGTGCTTTTGGTGTCACTTCTGGAAAGCTCTTAGGATACATAGTTTCAAAGAAGGGCATTGAAGTTGATCCAGCTAAAGTAAAGGCTATAATGGAGATGCAACCTCCCAAGAACATCAGTCAAATGAGGACATTGCAAGGTAGAGTTCAATCTATCAGACGCTTCATATCTCAGGTAGTAGACATATCACAACCTTTTACAAAGACATTACATAAAGTTGTGACCTTTGCATGGAGTGAGGAATGTGAAAAGAACTTTAATCATATCAAGAAATATCTATCAAATCCTCTTATCTTGATGCCTCCCATTCAAGGGAAGCCTTTGATCTTATATGTCTCCACTACAGATACATCACTGGGGGCATTGCTTGCACAACACGATGAGAACAAGAAGGAAAGAGCTATATACTATATCAGTAGAACATTGGTGGCATACGAAAAGAACTATTTAATGATTGAGAAAGCTTGTCTAGCTGTGAAATTGAGACATTATATGTTGGCTCATACTACACATTTAGTATCTAAGATTGATCCACTAAAGCACCTACTAAGCAAAGCTGCCCTCACAGGTAGATTAGCCAAATGGGTCATGCTCTTAAGTGAATTTGACATTGAATATGTTGAAAGAAAAGCTATTAAAGGCCAATTTATTGTTGATCAATTAGAAGATGCACCTTTATTTGATGATACACCAATGCAAATGGAATTCCCAGATTCCTCTATCATGAATCTTTCTTTTAGAGAATGGCAGTTATTCTTTGACGACTCTTATACATAGAATGGATCTGGAGCAGGCATATTGTTCATAACTCCTCAAGGATACTCAATCCCAAAAGCATTTAGAATCAAGTTTCCTTGCACAAACAATATTTTTGAATATGAAGCCCTTCTTAATGGCATGAAAATGGAAATTGAGTGGAGAGTAATAGAATTATACATTCATGGAGACTCACAACTTGTAATCCATCAAGTCAATGATGTGTACCAAACTAAAGATGAAAAGCTCATTCCATACAAGAGAATGGTAGATGATCTAAAGAAGTATTTCATATCTATCACATTTGAGAAAATACCTAGAATAGAGAATAAGGCTGCTAATGCAATGGCGACATTATCTACTTTATTATAGCAGCCTGAACATGAGCTAGGCTACGAGTTCCTGGTGGAAGCACTATCTTATCCTGTATATGACTCCCTTGAAACCCACATGATTTGCATTGTTGTAGGTCATGATTCATCTGGATATAAAAACCTATTCTCCTATCTCAAAGACCAAATCATCCCCGATACCTTTAACCATCATGAAAAGAGATACCTTATCCGCCATGTCTCCCGATATGTCATCATTGGTCATGATCTTTACAAATGAGGTCTAGATGGTATGATCCTTAGATGTTTAGAATGGGAAGAGTCTCGATGTGCATTAGAGGAATTCCATGAGGGTATATGTGGGTCACACTCGAATGGTTTAACACTAGCTCAAAAACTTATTAGGGTCGGGTACTATTGGGCGACAATGGAGAAAGAGTCCATCAAGTTTGCTAAGAACTGTCAAAAGTGCCAAGTACATGGGAACTTAATTCATGCTTCAGGGAGAGATCTAATTCCCTTCACTACACAATGGCCTTTTCCTCAATGGGCCTTTGATCTTATAGGAGCTATACATCCTCATTCTTCTAATGGACATACCCATATAATCACAGCTACATACTATTTTACAAAATGGGTAGAAGCGGTCCCTTTGACACAAGCAACTGGAAAACAAATATCTATGTTCATCTTGAACTACATCATATGCCAGTATGGTATTCCATATTCCATAGTCATAGATAATGATGGACAATTTAAGGACAAAGACTTGGATGATTTATGTGCCAAATTCAAGATTACACAACATTGGTCATCTATCTACTATCCTCAAGGGAATGGACAAGCAGAGGCTTCTAACAAGAATCTATTGAAAATCTTGCACCGTACAGTTAATAAAATAGGAAGAGACTGGCATCTCATGATCAATCTAGCTCTCTAGGCCTATAGAACAAGTATCAAAACACCCACTGGGGCTACACCTTTCACTTTAGTTTATGGGTCTGAAGCAGTACTGCCTATTGAGGTTGAAATCCCATCACTAAGAATCAAAATGCATGGTCTAGTAACTGATGATGACTACAAAGTGTCTAGGTTGCAAGAACTTGAACTACTAGATGAGCACAGACAAGCAGCATATGATCATCTCAAAGTATATCAGAAGAGAATGTCTAGAGGTTACAACAAGAAAGTCAGACACAGAGAATTTCAGGTTGGTGATCTAGTCTTGAGAGATAATCCTAAAAATCAATCACATAGAGAACGCAAGGGGAAGTTTGAACCCAACTGGTTGGGTCCCTTTGTTATCACTACTACTTTTGGCTCTGGTGCCTATCAACTCTTAATGACTAAAGGAGAACAGCTCTGAGAACCAATCAACATTCTCCATCTGAAGAAATTCTATGCCTAAGGCATTTAGTCTATGGTAAAATGTCCTTAAAAAATCTTTACAATTGGAAAAAGTCCTGAAAAAATGAACATCTTGGTGAAAACCTAGCAATAGGCACCTTGATGATTCACAAAAAAAGTTAAAAATATCAAAAGTACAAAGAAAATTGGGAAAAATAAAAATACAAAAAAATGAGAAAAAGAAAAAATGCCTTGGTGAAAACCTAGAAACAGGCGCCTTGGTAGAAAAAATAGAATCTCTGCCAAGATGGTGAAAACCCAGCAAACGGGCACCACTTGTTTCAAAACACTCCATCTATCAATGCAATCTTGGTCTTTCCTAGCTTTCAGTCTTTCTTTAGTTTGTACATATCTCTTGGTTTGTTATTCCTATTTTCAATAAGTCAGTCTATACACCAATCAGCTAAAGCGTCTGTATCCTATCAATGTTCCAAACTTGGGGGAAATCAATGTCATATCCTATGGCCTCCAATGTATCTTAGACGATTCATATCCAATCATAGTTCTTTGAAGCTTTATCTGAGTTAATCAATTAGTCTCCTCTTCAGAAAGGATTTTGCATCTACAACAACACAACACAAACATCAACACGAAATGAAAACAATCTATGCTTTTACATGCTTTTATCTCCTTGTATGCTTACTGATTCACATTGAGATTTTTGCATATTTTTTTCCCACGAGCTCTTCGATGATGTCCTTTACAGGATTTAGAGAGTGATGACTGGGGGTGTTGGCACTATATAAATTTTTGAGATTTGCTTTTGCCATGCTCATTTGTCCCTCATTTTTTGCATTTGTGTGCATATGCGAGAAGGATGTTTCTGGGTCCTATCATGAGTGGAGAGTGATTTGACACCTTTCATATATCCCATTGAGTCATCTTGAGTCCTTAGTCCGCATCTTGAAATGGGTTTTCACCAGTTTGGTTCTAGGAGGTCTTAGGATCAGAAAAGTTGTGTAAAAATACTTGGGAAGGGGTAGTTTGTGCCTGAGTATAACAAGTCCTGTGGAGTGTCATGAAAATATGAGCTTGGTGTCTTGTTTTACACATTGCATACTCTCTATGTATCAGGTTTTAGGCCTCTGTGATAATTTTTGACCCCGTTTATTCATCCCCTTCCGGAGGTGTTTTCTTGGATCTGCATCTTGCACTTTTCATAGTTTTGTCGGGAGCCCTATTTGTGAAGCTATATCTGATACCCGGTGATTGGTCAAGAAGAATTAATGATGGATCTGTATTGTAAACATGTTTCTCTTTTTTCTTGTCCATTTTCAGCCCCTGATGAATCCGTTTGACCCATTTCCAAAAGCAAATCCATTTGCAGTTTTCATTGTTTTACTAAGGCCTGAATATGCATTTTATCCGGAAGCTTACTTTGACAGCTTGTATCTTGCACCCAGGTGATCCTAATCTCAATCTGTTTGTGTTTCTATGATCTATGCATAAAATACTTCAATGCTCCAGTATTTTGGGTCTTGACCAATCCATTTGTTAGTTTTTCCAGGCCCATTCTGTTTGCAAAAATTGAAAACTGCCTAGTTGTTCTGAATTGCAAAATCCCAGGAGCCAACTTTACCTGCTTATAACTTTTGACCAGTCAAGCCTAATGTTGAAATTCTTGTTTCCCTACATTATAGACATAACATACTACTTCTAGTTTCAGTTGGGACTCTCTGCCAATCCACCTTCTCAGTTTTTGAAGTTGATTCCATTTGCAATTTTCAGTACTTCCCTACATGTCCTGAGTTTACTTCTACAAGTACCTATTTTCAGTGAGCTATATCTTTTGTCTGAAAGATGCCCAGATCGAATCAGTTGTGGATTTGGGTTGTAGACATCTTAACATACTTGCATGCCTGTTTGTGGCTCCTCCGGGGTCCGTTTGCTATCTTTACCAAGATGGTTGCAGTTGTAGTTTATTATTTTCTAACAGTGGGTTTGCAGAGCAGAATGAAAGTACCAACATTGAAGGTTAATATCTTTCAGCTCAGTTGCATTCAAGAGATGTCATTTTGCAAGATGTTTGTTTGTATGACAGAGAATAGGCTCGTTCAGTGGCGGCACCCAATCAGGTGATTGTGATAGTTTTTAGGGCCAATTTCTGGGCCTGTTTTCATGGTTTTGTTTTCGTCAAGTGAGGAATCCTGATAAACAGTGGAAAATGAGAATTTTCAAGGTACCATGCCAGATATTGATGGACAGATTGTATACATCTGTGATCACGTCTGTGCCTTGGAGAATGATATGTTACTGAAAATAAAAATAGTAATATCTCGATTTGATGTGTGGCCTAACCTAGAAACATATGTAGAGGATGCATATAATAAAATAACTTCAGAGCTACATGGTTCACCTGATTTGATTATTGGTGACTACAGTGATGGAAATTTAGTGGCATCTTTGATTGCAAGAAGCAAGGATTGTGTTGGACAAAATGAAAGCCACACTGCTTTCACTCTTCCTAACATACACATTTATTTTTATACACAGATCAGTGGCACCGCCTTACTGCTTTGTGTGGCTCTATTGAAGAACTCCTATTCAGTCATGAACATATAGTAGAGCACGTAGGTGCATTGAGTGACAAGAACAAACCTATTATCTTTTCTATGGTGATACTTGATTGGTTTAAAACTATGACAGAGCTGGTTGAATGGTTTGCCAAGAGCTAGTATTTGAGAGAGCTGGTGGAGCTTGAAGACTGTTAGCGCATAGTGCTTATAGATCTATGCAAGAATTTGGGGGCTATGAGGATTAAAATGGGCCTCACGCTAATGAATGGATACCAATCAATGCATAAGGGGGCTGTCGGCAATATCAAATACTTGTGCATCCAGCATGAACATGTATGGTGGCTTACATGAAGACCAGCTGCTCATGCACATGGGGAGACACCAGCATAAAAGATATGGAGCTTCACGCATTCCTAGCGTGAAGTGATGAGTGACTGTTGGTGTATTGGAAGTACTCATGCAAATAGGGGATGCTTGCCTTGTTGCGCAACAATGGAGCATGCCAGGAGGTTTCTTAAGGTAAGTTTGAAAATAGGCTGGCATCGCATACAAGATGGATACCAGTGTAATAGGGAACCTACATTATGCACAAATTTAGAATGGGGACCCATGCATTGTAAGGATGAGGCATGTCACTATAGAAGGTAGCTTGCAAATAGAGGCCTGCAGGGCAGGCGAAATGTAAAAAGTGGTCTTGCGCTAGTTTGAGAGGTCTCACAAAACATTTTGGAAGCCCATGCATGTTTCATAGGGGGCGGCCAACACATGAACTATAGCTAGTGTATTAGTTCAGATGGAGCCTCATGCATAGGAAAAGGATAGCAGTGACTTGTGCAAGCACTAATGGATAGGGCACTGCAAAGGGAGGCTCACGTGCATTTGAAGGGTGTGAGCAACAATGAGACAGGCCAGTGCAAGTGATGTAGGCCCTGGAAATTAAATGATGGCCCATGCAGTATAAGTATGGACTAACCAGCACATGGTGAGAATAACACCAGTGCTTGAAGAAATAGCGAAAGGGACTGCCAACAATTTGAAGAGGCACTCACGTCATATGTTGAAAGTCCCTTGGGCTAGTTATTTGGAGGCCCTGCGCAGTATGGAAGCCCACGTGAAAATGCAAAGGGGGCAGGTTTGTTTGTGCAAACAGGAGAGGGCCCATGTAGATAAATGGAAGCCTACGTGTTTAATAAAATGAACATTGCGTGAGCAGCTAGTCGCATTATGGCTTGTGCAATAAGGAGGGAACTCACGCATGTGTAATGAGAAGATACACAGCGAATTGTGAGAGACTAGGAAATGCATAAAAGATACCAAAGGGAGGCCTCACGTTAAACTAAATGGAATTCAGCATATACATTAGAATGGCTGCGTGATGTTTCATTCAGCAAGCCACTTGCGTATTGAAAGGGCTACCAGCATATACACAAGACAAAGGAGCTCAGGTTTTTGAAAAGGGGTAAACTACTTTATCCCACATGCAGTGCGTAGGATACTTTTATAGCATTTATATGCGCAAGCCCTCAATAGCAATGTAAACAAAGAGCATGGAGGCTCTTGGCGGGCCCTCTTAGCTGGAGGAATGCAGTGCGTAGTGGGGTCCACTAATTTGGAACGGAAACACCTAAGAAGTCTTTAAAAACTAAAAATGATATATCCCACATTCATGCCAATGGGGATATATGAAGTTCATATAAGCAAGAACACAAACAACATAAAATAAGAATGAGTGTTGGAGACTGTGCACGTGACCCCATGTGCACCTGCCTCAATTTCTGTGCTGGTGGGCCCAAAGTAAATTTTGTAGAGATGACACATGGTGACCATTCGTGAGTTCGCCAGATTAAACTAGCGGTCAAGCAAAGTTTCAGCGATTCACAGATGCAGTCAACTAACCACCAGTCGTCGATTCGTTGAATGCTAGCGGTCAATGCCAGATAATTTTGTGACTTGGAGAACACTCATTCGCCAATTTTCCAGTTAGCTGGTGGTTAAGCCTAAACCGTTCTATGATTCAGAGAATGGCTTATCATGGATTCGCTGAATAAGGAGGCGGTTAACCAAATGATTCCATGAATTGGAGGTAGCAGTCATTCGCCAATTTGCCAGTTAACTGGCAATTAACCCAAATATTTCTGTGATCACGCGAGCCTTGGTCGCCAGTTCGCTAGAAAACTTATGGTTTAGTAGAAACATTCCACGAACTGGAGAATTCATGCAGTTGCCAGTTCGCTAAGTTATGGGTTAATCTTGAAGTTTTTTTGTGCATGCAATGAGAACTTGACACATGGCGCTCCCTGGTGCATACTGTGGGTCCCGCAGTTTGAAGAGGAAATGTGACATAAAAGGATTAAAAAATTTAGAATTGAGGACTCACGTGACATTTCAAGTTGGATAAAAATCAAAGTTAAAATGATAAATTCCTATAGTGCAGACTATTGTGAATAAATTCAAAAATTTAAATCACAGACCTGAGAAAGAAATTAATGGCTGGTGGCTTCAGGTTTGCCCAAGATATCAAGTATTATATATCACCGGAAAGGTGAGAGAACGAGGAATCCATTTCTGAGATCAGATTTGATGCAGGTCCTGTTGGTTTCAAGATATTTGCAGTTGAATGAAATAGGGGCCGAGGAGATATTTTGGAAATATCGGAGTTTGTTGAATTTGGTGATTCACAGTTTGTTTGAGCAGAGGACAGGTGCTTTCAGGAGAGAATGATGCAAATCAGATCTTCAGTTCAGAGGGGTGATTCAGTAGATGAGCAATCCAACAAGTGTCCTCATATGATTCCTTTGGAATGTTCTCCCCCTCCTTCTTATTCTGCACTTCTTTCTGTGTACAGGGTTCCATCTTGGTTCTGAATTTTGGGTCTCCCAGGGAGAAATCCAATGCAAGTTCCATTAATGCAAGCTTGGTTCTGAATTTACTATTTTAGCCTAAGTGTAATGTTAATTTGAGTGTACTAAAATAGGTTTTATCAATAAAATATGACTAGAATCTCATTGCAAGTATTCTAATGTCTCTGTGTGTTTTGGAAGTTCTTATGAATTGGATTTGTAAGGCAATGTCCAATTTGTCATTTACAAGGTAGACTGTGAGTTTGTCCATAAGTTTCCTTCAAGGGGGGAGTAAATCTAGCTGGATAATCTCTAAGAATTTCAATAATGCATAGATTTGATTATCATGTGTTTGTAGTGAAAATGGTAGTCTATAAGGCAGGGTATTGATTTCAGATATTTTTGAATTGATGAAGTTTTGTGGATGTTTTCTCAATTTGACTCTGCACCCTAGGATAAGGCACTAGTTTTACACCAGACTTGCATCCAAATCTTTAAAGTCAATTGACCTTTTTCCTTTTTTGTTTTAGTGTGTGGAATGATAGATCAAGTATGATGGGCTAGAAGCCATCCCCTAATTCACTCAGAGTAGTGAATCCTTTCACAAGACATTAGTGTTCTGTCTAATCCATGTTTATACACGCTTGTGATTTGTAGAGAAATCATCATTTGAAGCATATGTTTGTAGGTGTACCCACCTGGGTCCATGGAGACCGAAGCAAAGAAGGATTCAAATCCTTGTTGCATTAGCCTTTCTCTTGACTGGACAAAGAGCGTAAAAGGGAGAGAGCACTCTGGTGTTCTAGTTGTTTCTCCTACAAGAAAAAGAGCTAACAGGGGGCATAATCTTTTCTTTGTTTTCTACTTGTATGTGAAAATCTAACAACTTTGGAAATTTTGGATTGAAATGGTGTCCAACTGTAAGAGCCTCTATCTCGAATTGGATGGCCATGAGTACCTCGACCATTGATACCCAAAAAATTCAAGGAAGTTTGATCTAAATATTGTCTTTTTGAGTGAGTTCTTTCTCCTACTGTGAAGCGTGATCTTACCTAAGGATGTGAATGATAAAGGGTCACTACAGGAAATTCACATTGGATTTAGAAGGATCTCTTGACTATTTGATGTGTTTGTTACACAAGGCGTATTCTGGTCATCATGACATCTATGTTTTGATGCTCATACAAATTGCTATATCAAAATGGACATGATATTCAGGTCATCTTGGCGCATATGCCTTGGTGCTTATATCTAATTCAACATTCTGAAAATAAAATCAATATTCATATGTCCATGGTTGCCTAACCAATGGGTGTTGTATTGATTCCTGTGCATACAAATCAATATTCATATGTCTATGGTTTCATAACTAGTGGGCATTGTATTGATTTATCCGGTTACCTAAAAAGTTCAATGATGATAACAAATCGACACATGATCAGTGAGTAGGTCCTAGGTCCTAGGTTTGCATTTCATTTTGCACTTTGCATGATTGCATGATCTCACAAATTATTGAATTAAACTTAAATGCTTAAACGATTCTTCAAAAATGCTAAAAACATATCATAAGAGTTGAATCTCACATGAAGATTCATCCATCAAAACAGCAAGTAGAATCCTTTTTCGAGATCAAAATTGAAATCTGAGTTCGTGTATATTATTCACTACTTGCATAATCAACCTTCAATCATCAAAGAAATCTAGAATTCAACTTAACTGATTATCTTACATCAAACTATCAAAATTTCAACTTGGTTAACCATGGTCAACTCATGGTTAAACCTAGTCAAACTTGGTCTTCTAGACCTCTAAACGATGCAGAATGTGTTCCTGGACGTGTATAACCACTTCTCAAATCAATTAACATGCTTCTAAACCATAAACGCTAACTTTTATTGTCAGATTTCAATTTTAATCCCGAAGGGGGCACGGTATTGCACATCATTCAAAGTTTGTAACTCAATTCTTTCAATCAGTCTTTCCTCAGTAATCAAGACAACAACCACATCTAGTTGCTGATTCATCTAAAGTCCTCATCGCTTGGGGAAAATATATCATCTCTTGGGGCATATCAGATTCATCTAGTATCCAAATCTATCTTGTAAACTATATTAGCTTTTCATAACTATCGGTTCATTAGTGTTATTTCCTTGGTTCTTCATAACTGATGGATTCAAGATGTCATACCAATATGATTCATACAAGGACATTGAGGTCTGGAATCAGTCACTCACTTCTTCACAATCATAAGGTTTAGAATTAGGTGTTTTGGCACTTTTTCATAATCACCAGTTCATTGTTGATATAGCTAACATCATCTCGATTCCTGGTCATTCTGGGCCTGGGTCAATATCTTTCAATCTTTAATCTTTCAAATTAGTTTCATATGTATATCAAAACATAGACTATTCTTTGAACCATTACGCTTCGCACAGTGATTCAAAGAGGGGCAAAATGTAATACCCCAAGAATGGGCTATAGGTTCATTAACCTCCTACATCTTCAAATCAAATGAAATCGACATCAAAGTCCTAACCTAAGGCACATCTGCACATTATCGAATCCTAATTGATTATCCTAAATTCTGCATCAGGGAATATTCCTAGCAATATTCCTATTTATTCTAATTATCTTTAATTTAATTATTATTTGGCGATGAATCCTATTTATCCTAAAGTTGATTAATTGAATATGATGAATATTTAATTAATTAATTTAATTCTGACACTTAATTATTTAATTAGATTTAATTCTATTTATTCCTAATTATATTATTTAATTTTGACAATAAATCAAATCTCCTACGAACAATTGATTAAATATTTAGTTAATGGATTAAATCCAAGTTGTCAATATTTAATAATATAGTTTTGAATAAAAGTTTGATTAAAATAATTGATTAACCCACAAATCAGTTATTTTTAAATTTAAAATCAGTTAAGTTGAAGGTAAATCACTTTATTTATTTAATTAATTCATGATTACTTGTGCACATTCAAAGAGCAGTTAAACTTTAAATCAGAAAATCAATTCAAGTTGTTATCTTTTCGAAACTCAACATCTATTTTGAGTTCAAAGTTGATCTAAACTTCTAATTTGAGTTAAAAAGTTATTCTTGCATGATTTTGCATGATTTTATGAGTTATCTATTTCTAATTTCTTGTTAACTCAAAAATCAACTTGAGTTCATCAAGAGTGATTTATGACTTTTTCCATGCACCCTCAAGCCCTGGATTTCTATAAAATCAAGGCTCAACTCTTTACAAATCATCCACAGAATTTGCATACTTACTCTGGCAAATTGACATAAGAGGAATCATGAAGCTTCTTGTGAATCAACATTTTGTGAGATCAATCTTGTTTTCAATTCATTCTAGTTTCATATTTCATATCATTGTTAGCTTAATTTGCATATCATTTCAATCCATTTAGATTAATTTATTATCAGTTTTTCTCATCTTATTGCATCAAAAAAAAAGAAAAAAGATTAATTTGCATTCATATTTTATTGCTTTCATCATTTAAATCCTTCGTTTAGGTGTTGCATTGTCACTGATCTCGGTCTAATTTGAGAATACCATACTCGCACCTACTAGAAGGCAGTAAATCGTCTGGTTAGCTATATTGTTCTTATTTGCATATTTTGATTTTTGCTAAGCTCTAATGTTTTACTGAAGTGTTGTGTTCGTAGCTAGGTACAAAATTCACACACACATTTCATTTTGCACTTTGCATGATTGCATGATCACACAAATTATTGAATTAAACTTAAATGCTTAAACGATTCTTCAAAAATGCTAAAAACATATCATAAGAGTTGAGTCTCACATGAAGGTTCCTCCAACGAAACAGCAAGTAGAATCCTTTTTCGGGATCAAAATCAAAATCTGAGATCGTTTATATTATTCACTACTTGCATAATCAACCTTCAATCATCAAAAAAATCCAAAATTTAACTTAACTAATTATCTTACATCAAACTATCAAAATTTCAACTTGGTCAACTATGGTCAACTCATGGTTTAACGTAGTCAAACTTGGTCTTTTAGACCTCCAAACGATGTAGAACGTGTTCTCAGATGTGTATAACTACTTCTCAAATCAATTAACATGCTTCTAAACTATAAACGCTGACTTTTCTTGTCAGATTTTGATTTTCATCCCAAAGGGGGCATGGTGTTGCACATCATTCAAAGTTTGTAACTCAATTCTATCAATCAATCTTTCCTCAGTAATCAAGACAACAACCACGTCTAGTTGTTGATTCATCTAAAGTCCTTATCGCTTGGGGAAAATCTATCATCTCTTGGGGCATATCAGATTCATCTAGTATCCAAATATATCTTGTAAACTGTATCAGCTTTTCATAACTATCGGTTCATTAGTGTTATTTCCTTGGTTCTTCATAACTGATGGGTTCAGGATGTCATACCAATATGATTCATACAAGGACATTGAGGTCTGGAATCAGTCACTCACTTCTTCGCAATCATAAGGTTCATAATCAGGCATTTTGGCACTTTTTTTGTAATCATCAGTTCATTGTTGATATAGCTAGCATCATCTCGATTCCTGGTCATTTTGGGCCTGGGTCGATATCTTTCAATCTTTAATCTTTCAAATCAGTTTCATATGTATATCAAAATGCAAACTATTCTTTGAACCACTACGCTTTGCATAGTGATTCAAAGAGGGGCAAAATGTAATACCCCAAGAATGGGCTATAGGTTCATTAACCTCCTACATCTTCAATTCAAATGAAATTACCTAACCTAAGGCACATCTGCACATTATCAAAATCCTAATTGATTTTATCATAAATTTTGCATCGGGGAATATTCCTAGCAATATTCCTATTTATTCTAATTATCTTTAATTTAATTATTATTTGGCGATAAATTCTACTTATCCTAAAGTTTGATTAATTGAATATTCTAAATATTTAATTAATTAGATTTAATACTGCCACTTAATTATTTAATTGAATTTAATTAAATTATTCCTAAATTGTATTATTTAAATTTGACAATAAATCAAAAATCTTATGACTAATTGATTAAATTCTTATTTAATTAATTAAAGTCAGTTGTCAATATTTAATAATATAGTTTTGAATAAAAGTTTGATTAAAATAATTGGTTAACCCACAAATCAGTTATTTTTAAATTTAAAATCAGTTAAGTTGAAGATAAATCACTTTATTTATTTAATTAATTCATGATTATTTGTGCACATTCAAAGAGCAGTTAAACTTTAAATCAGAAAATCAATTCAAGTTGTTATCTTTTCGACACTCAACATCTATTTTGAGTTCAAAGTTGATCTAAACTTCTAATTTGAGTTAAAAAGTTGTTCTTGCATAATTTTGCATGATTTTATGAGTTATCTATTTCTAATTTCTTGTTAACTCAAAAATCAACCTGAGTTCATCAAGAGTGATTTATGACTTTTTCCATGCACCCTCAAACACTGGATTTCTATAAAATCAAGGCTCAACTCTTTAAAAATCATCCACAGAATTTGCATACTTACTCTGGCGAATTGACATCAGAGGAATCATCAAGCTTCTTGTGAATCAGTGTTTTGTGAGTCAATCTTGTTTTCAACTCATTCTAGTTTCATATTTCATATCATTGTTAGCTTAATTTGCATATCATTTCAATCCATTTAGATTAATTTATTATCAGTTTTTCTCATTTTATTGCATCAAAAATAAAAAATAAATAGATTAATTTGCATTCATATTTTATTGCTTTCATCATTTAAATCCTTCGTTTAGATGTTGCATTGTCACTGATCTCGGTCTAATCTGAGAATACCATACTCGCACCTACTATAAGGCAGTAAATTGCCTGGTTAGCTATATTGTTCTTATTTGCATATTTTGATTTTTGCTAACCTCTAATATTTTACTGAAGTGTTGTGTTCATAGCTAGGTACAAAATTCACACACGTAGTGCCCTCCTCAACCAATCAAAATAATCTGTGTACTATTGAATCAACTGTCCCTCACTATGACAATATTGAACTACACCAATC
Source organism: Chamaecyparis obtusa (assembly GCA_027943335.1). Taxonomy (NCBI): domain Eukaryota; kingdom Viridiplantae; phylum Streptophyta; class Pinopsida; order Cupressales; family Cupressaceae; genus Chamaecyparis; species Chamaecyparis obtusa. The sequence goes on along the minus strand of BSBK01000750.1, from coordinate 2,750,632 downwards.
AATAATAGAACAAGCATCACAAAGTGTAGCTCCTGAAATTATCAATTGCTCCTCAACTAGAGATCTCTTCACACATGTACCTACTCCATCATGATCTCATTTCCCATGCCCAACTTTAAAAAAATCCAATTATGAGGTACACCCCTCTATGCATTTATTTTACTCAACCAATAAAATATACGAGCATTCTTGAGTAGACCTATGCAGTTATCTGACCAAATGAGATTTATATCCATTATAATATCTTTTTCCTTCAAGAAATTAAAATAATTCTCAAAACAATGTTACACATGCTTGCAAGATTGAGATCTATCATCACTCATATAAGAGTGTTACTATCTAATTATCTTTTTGTCCTATTTTGTACTATTAGGGGAATGTCTATATGTTATGTGGACAAAAATAAAAATATAAATGGAATTGTAATACTGAGCTTGCAACTCATTTTTTGGTTGTAATGTGTAGTTTCTTGTGAAGTCAACCCCCAATATAATAGTTTCAATAAGGAAAGACTCCTTACACATCTTGAATTGTCGATCCAATCACTATGACCTATGACTGTGCCTTGCATACTTGTAGAAACTATTTTCCTTGAAATTTGAAGTAAAATCAATAACACTGCATTGTTTTGTAACCAACTCACATTTTCAACCTTCACCTCCACTCTTCAAAGTATATTTGAGTATCTCATATATATTTTTTTGAATAATTTTCTTTCCAAATTTGTGTTCTTTTCCTTCATGAAAACATGAAACAAATTTCAACAAGCCACTACATTGTGAGCACTTATCATTTAAGCAAGCATTTCTATAGAACAAACAACCGTCATCTCTAGGAAATAAAAATTAATCTAGAAAGTCTCTTGATGATTTCAAAAGATGACTCACACCACAATCCTACAACATTTTTATTAGTAATCAAAGTAGAATGAATGTAGTGTAATAGTTCATGGTGCATTGAAAACTCCACATGATATTCACAACAATAAGTGTTTCCAATCTTAAAAGGTACACAATAAAATGACTTTAAGTATTCAAAATCCCTTTGTGATATTTGAAATGTTGGATGTGTATCACAAATTTTTTTGAACAACATTATTTGACCTACTTACAAATAATGTTTAGGATGTGGTGTGCAGTCTCGGTCACCAATTCTTAACTTCAAGACATCCTTAACATTTGATGACACTCTTGAGTTAAGGTGCCAAAATAGTTGAATTTATTCCATCACACTATCGGTTGGCTTATTATAAAAATGTGGAAGCCTCCCACCATAAGCCCATGTATCATTTTGAAGAGGATCCTCAAGTCCTACTCTTCTTTCAATTGCTCTATCCAATGTTTTACGATTTATGTTGAAAAAAAGACAAGTTTGTCTCATAAAGTGAGTCTTTATCAAATGATGACTTAATAAGGAGGTTGTAATAACCCTCTAAGAATCTCTCTTATATGTTTCCTTTCTATTATTCTCAATACAATTGAGAGAAGTAAAATTATTTCTCATTATAATAGCATTTCTCTCAATTTTCTTGTTCACACGAATCTTCAATTTCACTAGCATAGGTCTCATGTTTTGCATCTTTAGCAATTGTACAAAAAGTTGGCATCTCTCAATCAATGTCTTCTTGCTAGAAAATTCATCAAAAAAATTTGAAGCCCACAACCGAATGGTTCTTGTTGATCTCTTGCCTTCAAAATTGCTCATAATTTTCTAATCAATTTCAAGTAACTATTTTGGTGTTTTTGAAGGTCTTGAATTTGAAGTTTTTCATTCTTCCACATAAGGGACTTCATTTCTCATGTACTTTTGAGATGTATAATGTTCATTTGGTTCATCAACATTATTTTCTATTTTAATCCCAAATGGAATACCTTGTGCAATATTTGCATGACCAATCTCTACATTTTCATTCCCAAATTGAATATCTAGTGCAACATTTTCATTCTGAACATATTCATTTTCATTCTCATTGTTAAAATTATACTCAATATTTTCAAATTTGATCTCCTCTTCACTTGAAATAAAATTTACGGGTGGACCTAGGGCCTCACCTTCACCAATATTTAACATACATTATCTCATCTTCCTATGGTTTTCCCTGTCTCTTTTTCTATGTGCTTCAATTGCATCTTTTGTAAGTTTTCTCTTTTGTTTATGCTTTTGACGACTGTTGATCCCCATCAAAACTACAAAATGATGATGGATAATGATTGCCAATGAACAATTTATGAAAAATATGCTACAAAAAGCCTTGTTTTGTCTATTGTTGTCTAAAATGGCATGAATGTCACCTGCAAAAAGAATGTAGGGTCTATTACATCACCAAAATGGCTCATTGTCCTATTTTGTATATTGGATATTGGATGTCAAATAGGTATCTAATATCGAATACCTATTTGATATCAGATACCACTAGTATGCAAATTTTCAACACTTTCTAATGACGCCAACATTTTACCATTGGTGCCATTGTCAAGGTATCATGTATATCGAATCCATATTTGATACCACAACTATGAAAATTTGTGAAATTTTCTAATGGTGCCAACATTTTACCATTGACAACATTGTTAAGGTATCAAATATTGGATCCATATCTAATACCTCTATTATGAATTCTAAACTTTAAAATCTTAATGCATTATATATGTAATGTAATGCATTGCATTACATATATAATGAATTATATTACATATATAATGCATTATATGTGTAATGTAATGTATTATACATATAATGCATTACATATATAATGCATCATATATGTAATGTGTTACATATATAATGCATTACATGTATAATACACTATATATGCACACACACAGAGAGAGAGAGAGAGAGAGAGAGAGAGAGAGAGAGAGAGAGAGAGAGAGAGATTATAACATATAATGTATATTATAATATATAATATTATTTATTTATAATATTGTAACATATAACATTTTACATTATAATATATAAATATATAATATTATATATATTAAATATTATATATTATATATTATATATTATATATTATATATTATATATTATATATTATAATATTATATATTATAATATTATAACATATAGTACTATATTGTATATTACATGTTATTATATATTATAATAATATCTATTATATATATATATATATATATATATATATGATATCAGATACCTCTAACACAAATCTATGACCTAGATATTTTCCTCGAGATTTCTATAGGTTTTGGCTTGAGAATGCAAAACCTAGAAAGTCAACCAAAAAATGTGTTCTTGAAACCTCCTTGTGCTTCTAGACTCTGACCATGTAGCTGGTGGTTTCTTTAATCCTAAACCAATGTGTCTCTTGTCACAATAGTAACAGTTCTAATTTCCTTAATAAAAAAAACTTTTCTTTTGTAAGCTAGGGCTAGAGATCTCAAAAATTTTGAGACAGTCTCTCCTTAATCCAATACACCACCATCACACCTGATGCTACAAAATATTTCATTTATCTTTAGCATATAAGAGTTGATGTTATCACCCTCAAACATTCTCAAAGATTCATACCTTCCTTTCACAATTTGCAACTTGGCTTGCTTTACACATGCATCACCCTCATGTAGGGTTTCTAGCTTTGTCCAAATTTCATGTGCAGTCTCTAGCTCCATCACATTTGTATACTTTGTATCTGATAGGGCACTTAGCAGGGATTCCTTAGCTCTAATATTGCACTCAAACAACTTCTTCTCATCTGGTATATCTGTAGATAGATCTTCAAGAGGTGTGTGGGATCTCTTTGTGATGGTCCAAAAGTCATCTCCAATGCATCTTAAATGTGTGACCTTTTGTCCCTTCCATATAGGGTAATGTGTGCCTTCAAACCTAGGATTGTCCTTGTAAGCTTCCATATTGGATCTCCCTCAATTTTTTAGGCTTCCTTTAAGGGACCAATGTTCGGATACCAACTGATGATAATATGGAAGTGAAAAACTATGAGGGGGGGTAAATTAGTTGTTCCCAAAACTTCAATCTTAAAACCCTTAACCTGTGTACCCTTAAATCTGATCTGATTAAATAAAATATAAAACATGCATGCATATAAAAATCAAAATCACATCCACACAACTTGACACAAGATTTTTATCATGGAAACCTTGTTAAGGGATAAACCACAGTGGGTTGATTACCCACAATAAGTAAACACCTTTTTAGAAGTAAAAACCTATTATAATATGTTGGGAATGCACTTGCATTCAGGATCACTACCCATAGCTCACTGCTCAAATAAAAAGTCTCTGGCTCTAACCTTGAGGAAGGCTCACTGCCTTAAAAATTGATCACACAATGATCTGAGATTTTGTGAACTGTGTAAATGGCATCTACCTCATGTCTAATACAACTCCAATGTAGTATAATGTAGATCTCTATTCAACCCCTTGTTGAAACACTTCTAATTATCACTTGATCAGGCTCTGCCTCTGCAAAAATCTCTAGTATTTTTATCCAAGATCTACACACTCATTTTTCCCTAATACACCACCTTATATCAAGAAGTAGGTTGTCAATCCCTAATTCACCTTCTCTTTAAATCATCGCCAACGTGATTTACCAACTCAGTCAACCAAGAACAAGAATAACAATAATAATATTATTATTGACCAAAAATTCCACCAATCTTATCCTTTTAATCCATTTATATTGCCAAATCATAAAACGCATACTTCAATAACATCATGTAGCATCATGATAAACACTCATCTACAAAAATCCACCATAATTATTGGATTTGGAAACCCTTTTTTACCTGTTCCTCAAGAACATTGTCACAAAGCTATGAGATAATAAAAACATGTCATGTAGACCTCTGAAGTACTTACCCTTTGAGTTAAGGACACCTGAGTATTTTCCAAACAAACTCTTAAGTGGGATCCAAAAGATTCCAACTTGACTTAGTACACAATACCTCTTTTTGTCTTCCTATCAACATGTGTCACTCTATTTGTTAGTCACCAATTCTGACTTTAAATCATACTCAAATCTTCATGATATCTTATGAAACTTAGATTAAACTAAGTATTGACCTTCATCAATAATATCCCACATGTGTGACTTGATATCTTCAATAACCAAACCTCACTAGACCTTTAAACATCATATTCCACTAGCTCATCTACAACAGTTTAGTTAGCATCCAACAAATAGCACTTCTAATCAATTCCTCTGACATGTTGACATCCATATGATTCCTTTGAAATCTTGACATCAATGAAAACAAATCCAACATGCCAATATTCCAACAACATTAGATGCATTCATTACATCAATTTGAAATGGTATATGTTCATCACGTTTGTTAGCCCATTTTCCTGTAAAATGCAAAATCCTAAGAAAATGGTCTTCATCCTTGCAAAGCCCTAGAAAGTTGTCATGTCCTACTGCAAACTTGTTTTGATCAGCGAAGAAGATTTATGATGTTTTATGGCTTGCAAACTGAGCCAGGGATAGTTCAGGGTGTATGCAAGTTTTAGTTCAGATCGCAAGAATTTTGGTGCAAAAACTAGTGAGATATAGAAATTTGAAGGTGTGAAGAATTAGGGTTTATCCATGAATAAGGGTTTTCAAAATTGTCTAAGTCCACAAAACCCTAGCTTGTTCTATTTCTTTGTTACCTTTTTTCTTGTTCACTTAAGTCTTCTTTGTGCATGTGCCTTTTTCTTTTCCTTGTCTACGTGTTCTCAAAGTTCCTGAGTAGTTAGTCATTTCATCTAGCGATCCAATGATAATGTGGTCTCTTATTCTCCTGATCTTGGTGGTCATGTGCTTAACATCAAGCGATCTAGTGAATGGTTAAGAATGATGTTGTCACTAGACCTAGTAATGAAGCAGCTAAGTTACTAAACATTTGACGAATTGGCGAAGATCGTCGATGTTGATTTTGATCAACAACTGGTGTTTAATTGCAAGACATGACTAGAGTTAAGTAAAATATCTAGCAATCACGAGTTGCCTTTGATCGCTCATTATCCTAATTTGACCCCAATTAAGGATAACCTTTAGAGATCATGAGAATGATGTCGTTGTTGGATCTCTAGATCGAGCATGGGTTAAAGATGAAGATTAGAAGATTAAACAGGACTGTTGATGCAGATGAGATCAAATAGTTGGCGCTTGTTCTCCTGATGAAAGCATGAGTTAAGTAGAAATCAAGAGATCACGAGATTGTCTTTTGTCACCCAATCTCCAAATTTGACTAAGGTTAAGAGAAATGATCCAACAATAATGAGTTCCTTCAGTCATGTGTTCACCAGGTCAAGGTTGGGTTAAGGTAAAGGCTTAGAGATTCAGCGTGAGTCATGGATGTGGATGTGATTGGATGGTGGTTGCTAGTTCGCTGAATGAAACCACATGTCAAGAAAAGATTATGTGATCATGCAAGTGCTTTGTTCGTGTGATATCTAGACTGAGCTTGGGTTAAGTAAAATGTTTTGAGACCTAGCGAAGCCTTCAGTCACATAATCTCTGAATGACTTAGAGTTAAGGGAAGCTTGCCGAGGATAAGTTGGGTCCATTGCCAAGTGTTTTTGAGGTGTTCATTTTGAATTGGTCACCAAAGGAAAAGATGATGTGGTTGAATATTTTTCAAAGGCTTAATTGATTATTGTCAATTAATAAGGACCATCTGATGTGCTGGGAAAGACTAAGATCAACTACCATGTTTTAAACTAAAGCAGATAGTCGTTGTTACCAGATGTTCAAATTTTATTAAGGGTTTTCTACAGAGTTTGATACAGTGAACTAGAAATGACAAGATGAAACCGATTTTTATGTTATAGGGAGCGCTTTGAAGCCCAGAATAAGATTTTTCAACAGATGAAAATTGATTAGATATTTTAACAGAAAGGAAGGAATATGAAGTCACAAATGCAAAGGCAACACTTGGTGGGGTTTGAACTATTTTTGGAAGTTGTTGCACAAGAATTGGTGCTCAAATTAACCTACACTTTTAAAAATTGCAATTGAATACAATCTTTGTGTGCTTTGTGTCCTTTGTCTTATCTATGTAATCTTTGATATTTTCCTAAGTGATCTATAGCTTGTTTGCAATCATTCTTCTATAAAAGGATTTCTTGGATCATTTAGAAGGACCGGAACTTGAATTATTTTTGCTTCCAAGTTTTGATTCAAGGGTATAAGCAGATTATGTTAGGTCAATTTTTATGAGAAATAAATAGAGTTGTCTGATTTTAGCCATTATTGAGGTGGTGTATATTTGAAATCTTAGTGTATACAGGAACATGGTTCAGTAAATTTGAATACAAAAATCTAGGATTTACTTCTCTCCTTGTGTAGCATCTCTTTGAATTATGAATATTGAAATTCATTGCATATGAGTTCCTCTATGTGTATGTTGTTATTCCTTTGCACTGATCAAGGATCAGATTAAAAGACTTTGGATAGGACATAGATTTTTGGGGGTTTGCATGGGGATATAAGTAAGTAGTGTACATTCAGAGATATTTTGATCAATATCATCATAAGGTGGTGATATTAAAGGGATCATGAATCAATAGCTTTGACTGGTTTCTGTATATTTTCTTTGTAGAAAAGTATATCCCAATGGATAAGGCACTGATCAGAAATGAGTTTTATTTTGCAGTAATGACTGCCTAATACAATTTGGTTGTATTCCTATCTTTGATATAAATCTGTCTAAAATATATCTGAGGTATTGTGACCTGCAAGTTGTGTCCTATTAAATGGTAATGGAGAATCAATAAATGAATGGTTATCATTTAGTATTTTCTTACCATTTATCTATTGCATTAAAATCCAATCTGTGATTATTTAAGTAAAGTTTGTTTCACTGGATTAGGAGCACCCTCCTTGGTTTTGCAGAGCCAAAAGTGCAGAGGGTAGTCTTGTCCCTATAGTTGGTCCAATTTCCCAATAGACCTCACCACATTTGGAATTAACCTTCCCTTAAAATCTGTCTTTAGGTATGCCAGTGTCTCTCTGAGTATAAAGTCCATTTTGAGGAACCAGCACGTTCATTAGGTGCATTTGTCACATGCATTTGAATTGTTGTATTTTGATCATTTTCATTAGGTTCATTAGGACCATTCATCATGTCAATTTTAATTACATTACATGTTCATCATTTTCATTAGGTGCATTAGATGATGTACCTTCACGTAATCTCCTCATACACTCCCTTTGTCTTTCCTTTGCTGCCTCTCGTTGTCCAATTGTTCCTATCTTGTTGTTTCTCACCATTGATATCAATTGTCCTACATAATATAATTAACAATAAAAATAACTTCAAGAACAAAGAAAACATAATATCATGATGAACATACACAATCGGTTACCAATAAAACTATAAATTATCATCATTTTGTTATAATCAAAAGTATTAACTCTAAAATAACTTCAAGATCAAACCAATAAACAAGATAAATCCATCATTTGAAATCATATGTGACAAAAAAATATGAAAACCTATCTGATATTGTGGCAGAAAGACATGAAAACCTGTAGTGGGCCCTAGCAACAAGTTTCAATATTATTTTTTAGGTCATTGAAATTATCTTTAGCTCAATAGAATGTGTATGAGTTATGTTTAGTCAAAACCCAATCAAGTTCTATTGAGATAAAGGTGCAATGTTCATATTTGTGTTAAATTTTCCATGTCCGTAGTTTTATCTAACCCATACGCATTTCTCTTATCTAAAAATGTTGCTTCTCCCTAAGACATATCCGAAATAACATTTATTATTTAAGTTAGGATAGATTAGGAAGATAGAAGAGTGAGGAGGGAGATGAGGTAGACAAAGAGAACACATTGAGAGAGAGAGAGAGGGGATTCGGCTCCAAGATTTGAAGTCTATCTTTCATCCATCCATTCCAAGGCATATCTTTTATTGAATGTGTGAAATTATTTCTCATGATGGATTAGTAGAGGAATTCCCAATTGAGAAAGAAGATCTACGTCCATTATTTTTTCATCTACTTCTCCATTAAAACATACATACATACATGATCTATGATTTGGGAAATTATTGATCTATTTCATTTTTTAATACACCCTACATTCTATCAATATTCATTCAACCAAGAAAGTATTCATCTTTGTGGATATAGCAGACCCGAATCCATCCACAAGGGTTTGACAAGCAAGGTAATATTTACATTTATCTTGTTTCATATTATTTACTTATTTAATTTCAATTTTATTTCCTATACAAGGCCTTGACTAAGGTAAGTCTCTTTCCCCCAATAATTTCCCCTTTTCTTGTGCACATGTGAAGATTTGCAAAGTTTTAGATTCAAAATTACAGATCTAGAAGTCTAGTTTTAGTCATAGTCTCAAGACCTTCAGATTTAGCCCTCTAGGGTATAATTTGAACCACCTTTGACCCATACTGATATAGGTCAAACTAAGTTTGACATTATCCTACAACACTCATATTATCATAGAAAAAAGTTCCAACCTTCAAGTTTTCAGATCCTAGTCTATTTCTAGTTTCAATACACTTTGACAGGGTCTTTATAGATCCAAAGTTGTATCCTATACTAACCCTCAAGGTTAGTACAACTTCATCTTTCTTCTTCCATATCACTTACTTTGATACACTAGATCATATATCTTTTTTTCTAGCATTGCATGAGTGTTTGTTTTACTTACTTAACTTTCACTTCCTTACCTTACTTCCTTACATAAATAGAAAGAGCATTAAAATAACACATCCTTTTAGAATAGATCATGAATTAGAATCCCTTCATCTACTTGGGATATGATAAATAAATTTATTCCAAAGGGGTCACATTTTAGGGCCTCTTCCAATGTATGCGTAAAAATTGTGTTCCATCATTGATCACCATTTTTACCCATTATACTTTTGGTGAACCTGACTTATTATATTTCCTCTTTTGATCTTGGTGTTGGATTTCCTTTACATGATTTTAGGTTCACCCCATTACATTTTGGTGAACCCACCACTTTCATGATTTATATCTTTTGATTGGGTAGTTAGATCTTCTTTGTGTGATCTCCTTACATTGTATGCATAGATTCTCCTTTTGCATGGTTCTTGATTTTTAGGTTCATTTGGTGTTAGATTTTATTTCATATCTAGCTTATATGCATTTTGATAGTCTCTATTTACATTAGATATTTTCTAATTTTTTTACATTGCATTTCATCTTCCTTCATTTTATTCCTTTGTGTATGAGCTTTATCACTTTGAGTCCCACCTATAGTATTTCAGTTGGAAGAAGTCGTAGACTCATAGGTTCCTTTGATCCTAAACCTCCCTTCCTTCCTAGGAATCTTGATGAAAGTAACATGCATCCTAATTATACCCATCCTATTATGGATAATAACTCTTCTCATTCTTCTCATGATGAAGATGAAGCATTAAGAGTTTCTCCCACCCTAGTGCAAAATCTTACTCATGAATTTAAAAAGTTTAAACATTGGTTAGCTCAAGATAATCACAATCATGAAGCTCTTTCCATTGTAGAAGGTTTAAATAAAATCATTCATAATTATTAACATGGTCTTCACCACTTGCGTAGAATTTCCCATCTTATTGATTCTAATGTTAAATCTATGATGGAATATGCTCAAGAATTAGGCTATGTTCCACCTACTAAATTTTTTGAAACTTCTTCACCTATATCTACTTCCATTCGTAGAATTCCTACTTATGTTGCACCTCTTATCACAACTCTAATTCAAACTTCCAATCCTACACATGTGAGTCTCCCTAATCCTATTCTTCCTTCTCTTCCTACAAGTATTCCATGTGTTCCATTTCCTTCATCTATGCCTTTTTTATATCATAGTGTTCCTTTTTCATATCCAAATTCTATTTCCAACAATGCTCCTAACATGCTTCATGCTTCTTCAAATGTTCACTCTATTTCAAACAATATTCCTAATATTTCCAATTTTTCTCCTCCTATCATCTCTTCCACTGATTCTACCATTAATAGCTTAGCTCAAACTGTGTCTTGTTTGCAACAACAACTTGCTTCCTTGACTTAGTCCAAGTTCAACATTCCTACATATGATATTTCTAGTCCTTTGTCCATGGATATTATCTGAGCTATTAGCTAAAAAATTATCAAGGGATTCCTCATCTTGAGGTATACAATGGTAAGGGTGATCTTGTGATTCATTTTAAACCTTTTCAAACCTTTTTTAGTGATTTCTCTCACAACTATGGATTCATGACAAAGTTGTTTACTAGAAATTTTAGGGAAAAATATTTGCAATGGTATTTTTCTTTGCCTCATTATTCCATTCATTCCTTTCACAAGCTTGCTAATGCTTTCATCCAACAATTTCAAAACAACATTGGTCCTCAAACTTCTTTGATTGATTTGATGTATTGTAAAAAAGGTGTTAAAGAAAAGATTAGTGACTTTATTGGTAGATTTAAGAATTTTCATTCTCAAATTTATTATGATGTTCCTAATGTTGATATACAACCTATTTAATTTACTAATTTACAAAAGGACATCATAGATAAGATTCTTCTTATTGATTTCTCTTCCTTTTCACAATTGTGTGTAGTGCTTCATCATTATCAACTTCAAGTAGTCAATTTGAGAGAAACACTCCAATGGCTCTTTTTTCCATTGATAAGAATGATGTTGCATCCAATTTCAACAAATTTTAGAAACCTAACAACTACATCAAAATCAACAAATCATCTAACACAATTAATGAACAAGTGGCAGTAGCATCCAAAGGTGTGACTCCTTTGTTCTCTATTTTTAGACCTTCTTGTACTTTTACTCCACTTTATGAATATTTTCATAATGTGATATTCAAGTTAGTAAATGCAAACATGATTAAACTTCCTCCTATCAAACCAATTGACCCATCCAAACCTCCATCTATATTCTTTGATCCCAAAGCTTTCTGTCCATTCCATCGTCAACCCAATCACGATACTGAGAGATGTATTTCCTTGAAAAAATGTGGTGCAAGACCTTATTGATTCTAATTCTATATCTATATATGTTGATATCAACCATGAAAACAAATCAGTTGCACCTCCTATCCAAAAATTTCAAATCAACACTAATCATTTTCCATCTCATTCAACCAATAATATTGAGCAACCTTCATCTTCCATACACATTGATTACGATGACAAAGTTGATGAAGCCACTCATATTGTCAACCAAATTGAACATGTTTAGCCTCAACCTAAACTTCAACCTAAACCTCAACCTCCACCTCAGTCTTGCATTACCTTTTATCCTATTGAAATAATTAAGGCACCTGATGATTCTCTTTACATTTTCACTAGGGTTGATGGTATTCCTTCTCATGGTACCCTTGTTGGTCCCACTTGCATGGTGAATGTAATAACTTAAGAGCATATTTTTGGTAAATGATTGCATAAATATTTCTATGATACAGATAATGTTTTGATTCAAACTTGAAATGGTTTCCTTTATCCTTCCCATGGTTCCATTTCTTTTCCTATGGAAGTTGGTGGTAAAACTTTGGATACTAATTTCACAGTTATTCCTACTTTCGATCAATTTCAAGTTAAACTTGGTCTTCCTTGGCTTACCTCCATGAATGTAATGGCTTCTCCTATTCATAAATGTGTTAAATTACCTCATAATGTAAATATCATGACTGTTAACCATAGTCTTTTTCAGCCTTCCATGCCTCAAGAGTCTGTTAACCTTGATTTTTTTTGGCCTTCCATGCCTCAACCAAATAAAGTTCATCTTGATTATCTCTTTCAATCAATACCAAGCCTACAAAATTTGAAATATTTGTGAACTTAGAAAACCTAAGGATGAGACTATTGATCTTGATAATGATTTACTAGGTATACTTTCACAACAGTTATCTATCACTCTTAGTAATGATCATAGTGACCTAAATTCACAACATGGTCCTTGTTTGGAATTGGATATTTTTCCTTATGTCATGCTTGATGTTGCTCCTCTTGTGAGTTTCCCACATTCTCTAAACACTATAGACCAAGATAGGGGAGCAAGTGATACAATTAATTAGTTCCTCTTGTGTGGAGGATTTTGTGTGTTTGATTATCATAATGTGCGCCTCTCATGATGTGCTTCTTGTTTTATGTTTAGTCTATATTTCTTTAAATGACCCTTATTTCTTTGTTGGCACAAGGTGATAAAGGAATTACAAATGTCATAACCATTCTTCTATTTGTATCTCACTTATTCTATATGTTGTTACATGTTATGTTATACATGTACCTTATTTGTAAATGTTCCATTGTTTTGTCTGCTTGGGATGATGCAAAATGTTAGGACCTATTCTTTTTGGTCGTCATGATGCCAACCTAAAAAATACTTCTTCTTAGTAACTCTTACGTGGCTTTCTTCCATTGTGTTTTAGTTCTACTTCCTTTAGGGAATGATGATATATTTTTCATTTTGACATAATACATTATATATTATTATATGATCATACTAACCCCAGTGTTTGTCAGTCCATTTTGTGTTCTCTTTTTTCATATCCTCATTTACCTTGATTTGTCCTTTCTTGGGGTCATTTCATAGTGGAAACATTTCTAATGGATGCATGTACACTTTGTTAAATCCATTTCTCTCATTAAGGCATTTGCAATAGTTGTAACATGGGGGCATACAATTCAATCACATTTTTTACACACACAAACACACTATTTTTCAATGATTCTTTACATCTTGGAACCCTTATGGACATACAATTCTTAGGGACTGGTCCCTCTTTTTCTTTCAATCCTTTATGGATAAATAATCCTTAAGGATAGATCACTCTTTGTTGGATCCCTTATTGACACATGATCTTTAAGGAAAAATCCAAGATGGATTGACTAGCATGGCACAAAAACCTTGCTAGAAATTTCAATGCCACCTTTTGTGACACTTTTTTTGTGTGATTCACAATAAAACAAACAATCTTATTGGGACTAGGTAATTTCACTCCTTTCTCTTTCTCTTTCTCTTTCTCTTTCTCTTTCTCCTCAGTGATGTCTCTCTTATCTTAGTTTTGGATTTGATGAGGACTTAAGTCACTTGAGGGCTTGATATTTTCTTACCTCCTTAGATTTGATGAGATCCTCTTATGCATTTGATCTACTTTATTATGAGCGTGATCTTGCCATATACTCCTGCTAAAGTGGGGGCTAAATGTATAGTCCTAAAAATTTAGCACCCATTAATTTGAAATCTTTGGGACCTATTGGGCCCCATTTTAGTGATCTCCTTAATTATAGATGTATTTATGGTTGATTTTACCATTTTTATTTCTATTTTTATTTGAAATTCTAAATGCTTCTCGGATCCTACAAATTCTACCTCAAAATTAACCCTTCTAGGTATAGGTCGAACTTGGTTTGACCTATACCGGTATAGGTTGAACCTAGTTTTATCTATACCTTAGGGAGTTAATTTTGGGAGGTTTTAGGTACCGATACAAATTATTTTTATTTTCCTTCCTTGTGCAGTCATCCTTTACGAATTTGGACCCTGAAATCACTATAAAAGAGCCCTCTTCCTCTAATTTTGCACATATTTTCTCATCCATGACATCCATAATTACAAGACATCTCAAGCAATCTAAGTGAAAGCAATAAAATCCAAGGTGAATTCAAGAGCTTTGTGGTGATTTATAGCAAGTAAGAAAGGATTTGGCTCCAAGATTTGAAGGTTGTCTTCCATCCATCCATTCCAAGGCATATCTTCTATTGATTGTGTGAATTCCTTTCACATGATGGATTAGTAGAGGAATTACCAATTGAGAAAGAAGATCCATGTCCATTCTTCTTTCCTCTCCTTATCCATTCAAGCATATATACATTAATGATATATGGTTTGGAAAATAATTGATCTATTGCATTTTTTAAGACATCCTACATTCTATCAACATTCATTCAACCAAGAAAGTATTCATCTTTGTGGATATAGTGGACCCAGATCCATCCACAAGGGTTTGACAAGAAAGGAAATATTTACATTTATCTTGTTTCACATGCTTTACTTATTTAATTTCAATGTTAATTCCTATATAGGGGCTTAACCAAGGCAAGCCCCTTTCCCCCTAAAATTTTCCCTTTTTTGTTTGTAAGTGCATATTTGTGAAGTTTTAGATTTGGAATTACAAATTTGGAAGTGCGGTTTCAGTTATAGTCCTAAGACCTTTATATTAAACCCTCCAAGGTATAGTTCAAACCACCTTTGACCTATACTAGTATAGGTCGAACAAGGTTTGACCTATTCCTACAACACTCATATTTTCACTGCAGAAAGTTCTAGCCTTTAGGTTTTTAGATCCTAGTTTGTTTCTAGTTTCAGTGTAGTTTGACAAGGTTTTTACAAATTTAAATTTGTATCATCTACTAACCCTCAAGATGAGTACATATTCATCTTTCTTCTTCCATAGAACTTACTTTAATATACTAGATAAGATATCTTGTTTTTTATCATTACATGTGTGTTTGTTTCACTTACTTTACTTGCACTTCCTTACCTTACTTCCTTACATAAATAGAAAGAGCCAAAATAACCCATCATTTTAGACTAGATCATGGATTATCATCCCTTCATCTACTTGGGTTGTGTTAATCAGATTTAGTCCAAAGGGGTCACATTTTAGGACCCCTTCCAATGTATGTGTGAAAGAGGTGTTCCATCATTTATCACCATTTTTACCCATTACACTAGCATAACACACCTTGATAGACCATTCAACCTCTAATTACATAATTTTTTAAAAAGTTGACTAGCATGCACTAGACAATAAACTCCCTCTTTATACTCTCTTTGAAGGGTGGAACTAGCATAGCATAGTTTACTGGACCGTTCCCCCCCTCTCTCTATCTCTTATCTATCTATCATGGATCACCTAGCACAACATAATCGCATAGCATGTGTCATCCATGCTTATCTTATTCTCTCCTCCATAATTCTATAACATAACACACTTTTCTATTCAATTGAATCATGGAGTATTATATTATATTTTATGCGTACTCATGTTATTTTTCAAGTGACCACTTTTACTTTTGCTATAGCTTTCTAAGCATAATGCTAGTGGTTGAGACATTTTATATAGTGAGGTCTCTTCAACTAGTTGATTTTGAATCTTAATAATCTTTTGGCTTTTGCTTTTTTTAATGTGTCCTTGCATATGGATGTACAATTTAAAATCCTTGGTTTGGGGGCTTGTGTCCTTAAACTTAGCGATATCTTATCTCCTTGCAATTTTTCAATGATCTTCATCTCTCTCTCTTTCTTCTACTTTATTGTGAGCATGAGGTGGGCTCATAATATTAATAAGCTAGGGGATAAATTTATAGTCCTAAAAAGTAATAACCCTTAATTAGGTGCTTAATTGAGCCCCATTTTAGTATGTATAGGTTCCCACATTGATTTCACATTTTCATAGTACTTATTGGACCTTTAAATTAACCTTATAATTCCTATAGTGACTCAATTTCCTCAAAATTAGAGGTTAGCCCTTATTTCTGAGTGTGCTCCTCTATTTTTCCTCCAACTAAATAATTTATTTCACCTTCTAGGACCTATCTTTCCATTTATGGCCTTTTCATGCTCTCCCAAACTCAGAATGAGTTGTACCAAAAGATTTCACATCTACTAACATATCTAGACCCACAAACCAAATTTTGGCATGTTTAGGGTGGGACAGATTGCCTTGGTGATGAGTCCTTGGGTTTTTAAACCCAGATTTGGGGTAGGGTTTTGTCTCAAGGTTTTTACAAGGTATCTAGATCTCTAGTTAGCCTGCCTGAGTTTTAACCCCTGAAATGATGGATTTAGTATATATAAACACACTATCTCTCCTCATTTTTATATTCATTATCAAGTGAAAACATTCCATATAAATTTGTTAATAATTCATGATCAAGAAAGAAAATTGGAGTTCAAGATCTCTTCTTCAATCAAGAATCCAAGTCTTCATTCCTTCTTCTTTAGTAAGCATTATGGAAAACTAAAACATCCATCATTCAAGGCTTTGGTTTAATGATTTAATTTTGGTTTTTTGTGGGGACCACACTATTGCATCAACACTTGTGATCACATCCAAATAAGCATTGCACCATTAAAGTATAAGGTGATTTATGTTTCAAATCTAGCTTATATTTCATCTTTCATTATGAAACTTAAAGGTTGATTCCTAAATAGGGGTTTGACCAAGGGAAATCCCTTTTCCCAACCTTTATCCCATTTTTTTGTGTGCAGGAACAGGTTATGAAGATACAAATTTAGATCTGGGTAGTACAAGAATAGTTGTAGATTCTATTAAACTTTTGTCTAAAACTGCCAAGAACAAATTGAGTTTTCAACCTCTCCCTGGGTACATATCAACTTTTCTCCCTATCCATACCATTTTTTTATTAAAATTTGGTAGGAAGTCAACTCACAGCCTTCAAGTCTCATATCTACAATTATAACTCATTTTGGTATTTTGACAGTAAAAAATTTGGGTTTGAAAGTTCACTTCTTCTATTATATTTCCTAGTACATTCAAATCCTCTTCCATCCTCTTTCACATCAGTTTTCCCAATTGATTTATATTAGATCTATGCTTATTTATTTTTTTGCATACCAATATCAACCCTTTCTCTTTTAATCATAAACAACAAATGAATCAAAACCATTCAAGAAAAGCTATTGCATTGGCATATCTCAAGTGGTGTTGATCATGCTTGTCTTGTAGTGGTTTTTCATTCCAATGTGTAATATGAATTCGGGAAAATATTCCCTTTCACATGATCCCCATTTTATAATATACACAAGGAAAGAAATCCATTTCCCTTCCCAACCAAAATTCTTAAATTTACACCAACCCTTTACCTTCCCATTCAACCAATACCATTGAGTCCATTCCTTCTTCATATACCCATGTTGTTGACTCTCCTACCATTGTGACCTATGACATTGAGTGTACAGAAGACAATAATGTTGTCAACCTTATTGATCTATCTAAACCTAAACCCAAACCCAAACCTGATCTTTGCATTACATTTGATCCTAGTGAGACCATTAGAACACCGGATGGTGCTCTTTACATAGTTGTTAAGATTAATGATCTTCCATCTCATGGAGCTCTTATAGATCCTACTTGCATGGTGAGTATTATAACTGAAGAAATTGTTTACACTAGATATCTCCAATGAGATTTCTATGACAAATATGATGCCGAATCAAAAAATTCATCTATTTCACTTATCCTACACATGGTTCCATTACTTTTCCATAGAATTTGGTAAGAAAACCTTAGATGACACATTTTTTGTCATCCCAACATTTGAATAGTTGTAAGTTAGACTTGGCCTTCCTTGGCTCACATCCATGAAAGCTAGTCTCTCCTATCCATAAGTGTTTAAAATTTCCCCATTATGAAGAAATTATCATGACTAACCATAGTCTCTATCATCCTTTACATACATGAGGGAAATTTGACCTTGATTTATTTTGACCTCTTCCATGCATCAACTAGTTCAACCTCATTAAAATAATGATTTCTTATCTTATCAAAAAATCAAAATCAAGAAGATTTGTCAACTTAGCAATTCCTCTGCTATAGTTCCATCTCCTTGCCTCAAACTTGGACTTCTTCCTACACCTTCCAAACCTCCTCTTTATGCTTTAGTTCTACCTCCTATACCCTATAAATGCTCTGAAACTTCTATCTCTCAACCTAGTGTGTTGCTTTGAGTTATTCCTCCCAAGAAGAAAAGGATTCAACATTGATATATCCTAAACCAAATCAAATTTTAGCCTCATTATGTGTAACCTCAATACATGCCACAAAAAAATCTCTTATATCATCACATGGATCTCCCTTTTTCTTATACTTGTCAAATTTGGACATCTCAAATTTTGAGGAAAAAGTGGCATTTATAGTGACTTGTTGAAATAATAAGGGCATAAGTCCTCCAATGAGTATGTCTTCTTTGTGCCAATAGTTTGGAGATTAGACATTTGTTGTTGAATATTTTGTACCTTTTGTGCTAATATCTTAATGGGTGTCAATAGAACATGTGTGTTGAAACCTTGAATGGGGTCCACAAAGGGATTTGTGTTTTGATACATGGGGGACTATTATATGTGAATGTATATTGGTAGTTAAGGTTCATGTTAGAAAAAGATACAAATGTTAGTAGAGGGATATGTGTGTGTTGAGATTTTTTCCAAACTTTCTATGAGGTGAAATACACGATTGTGAATTTTAGTTGGGAGAAGGAGTTAGTTGGAACTTGATTTGATTGTGATATTGTACTAATATTTTTCCCACGGGTTTTGGTTTGAGGATATGCCTTGAGAGATGAATTTTTGGAAACTAGGGTTCTGATTTGATGGTGTGCCTTGAGAGGAAAATTTTTGACAACTAGGATTTTGATTTGATGACATGCCTTGAGAGATGGTGTAGTCTGAGTATTGGTGTTAGATCCCAATGAGAGAGATGTTCTTATTTGAATTGGCATTTTTTTTTGTTGTTGTTGTTTCTATTGTATAATAGGGTATGAAATTTATATTTATCTGCAACATATTGGAGGCACATTGGGACCTTGGTTTTGATTATTTGATGAGGGTACATTTTGAGATGAATGGATGGTGTTGCACTAAAAAGAGGATTGGTATATTTTAGCCCATAAGATGTAGTTGATGTTGTGACATGTGTAGTATTATGAGACATATTATTCAAAGGTATGCTAGTGGACACATGTTGAGAGGATGATTCTTTAGTTACCCCTATTGGTTCTGTTGTGGTATTTGTTCCATGTTCCACACTGATAGATGTGTCAAAAACTAATGGTAACTTTGCTCCATTTTGGGAAAGTAAATAGAAATATCTATTAGGGTCCATAGATAATAATACATTAATAAAAATGAGGACCTTAGGATCTTGAGATTAATTATCTATTTGCTCTTGGGTACAACCCCTTTGAATGTCTTCCACTAAGATCTCACTATTAAGAGGGGGAAAAGAAGTCAGTCCTCTAGGAGGTCAACATGAGATCATTGAAGTTTCAAAGTTCATCATGCTAGTGAGGTTAAAATTGGGATTATATGTAGGGTCCATTTATCCTTTTTGTTTTTGAGAAAGAATGAATGACATCTAAGATGCAAAGATGAAACTATGCTATATTTTTGTGATTTTGATTTTGGGAATGATTAAGACAATGCAACTATTATTAAAATGATTTGAGATAATTTGACCATAATGACAATTAGGCAATAAAATATTTTTTTAAAAAATTTCTAGGAAATGATTGAGACAATGAAACTATGATGAAAATGATTTGAGAAAATTTGACTATAATGGTTCAACGAGGCAAGACAATCTTTTTTTGTGATTTTTTATTTTGGGAAAATGATTGAGAAAATGCAACTATGATGAAAATGATTGACACAATTTGACTATAATGATGAATAGGAAATGAAACCTAATTTTTTTAAAAAAAAATTTGGAAATGATTAAGAGAAATGCTACTATGATGAAAATGATTTGAGGCAATTTGACTGTAATGACAACTAGAGAATAAAATCTATTTTTTTCTAATTTTTTTTGGAAAATACAACTATGATGAAATTGATTGAGAAAAATTAAATATAATGACAACTAGGGAATGAAATATATCTTTTGTGATTTTTTATGTTGGGAAAATGATGGGACAATGCAACTAAAATAAAAATTGTTTGAGACAATTTTACTATAATGATGACTAGATAGTGATAATGTGCTCTAAGAAAATTTTCAAAAAGACAAAAGCACAAATATATGAATACAAACCTAAGTAATTAAAAGGGGAATATAGAACTCAAAGGAAAAAATGATGTGGTGGAGGTTGACAAAGTCTTACCCTTCACTAGATTATTGAGCTAGGGTTTTGACTTGTCGACAAAATTGGACAAAGAGACTATTGATGTGATGAGATCAAGATATCCTAGCAATGACAAAAAAAAAAATTCAAGTTTAAGAGTCCCAAATTCTCAAAGATTTCCATAAAGATCAATGTACAAACCCTAGTAGATGTAAGTTCTATGTTAATGATTAAACAATTTGGACTATTGATTGACAATACAAGGAATGATGAAACCCTAATTACAATTTGAGAAATGAAATTGAATGCAGATCTAACCCTATAACAAAAATTAGAAATTGACCTAAATGAAAAAAATTGGAACATTGATTTCATGTAAAGTGCAAAACCTAATGCAAATTATAAATGAAAATGAAATTTTTTTGATGCCAATTGTAATGTTCAGTTTTAGACGTACTTAAATTGATGTATTTTGACCTTAATTTTTTGTTTATGTTTTCTATTGTGGAAACACTAATTTTTAAAGCAATTATATTATTAATTTTATAAATACAGTGGCCATTATAGATTGATGTATATAAAATGATAGTTGTGAAATTTATACTACCAATCACATTATTCATAGTGATAGTTACAATGAATAATTTGGTAATTACAATGTTTAATCTGATATTTATGATATTCTAATTGATAACTTTATTCTCTCTGATTTTTGCCGAGGGTTTGTTTCAGTTTAATAAATTTGTGATTGCAAACACTCAAAAAGTAGAGCAAAAGATATGACTGTTGATTTTGTGAATATAGCAGGGTATGGTTGAGGCTTGTCAAAGCCCAAAATTTTACTAGCATTTCACAACAAAAATAATTTCAAACACTTGTTCACATCCTAAGGTCAAGGCCCACTACATAAAAATCAAGGCTGCAACTTGATGTTTCTTCAACCCTCATAATATATGGAGTGCACAAAGATGGGAGACCAAAAAGGGAGTATAAGATGCCACTTTTTTTTCTTTTTCTTTTTTTCTGAAATCAGCAAATTCTGAACATCTATGAGAAATTAAAGATACTTAGACTCAAAATTTCAAGATGTGACAAGAACAAGAGTTGTAGTACTCAAACTACTAATTTATTTTGAAAATGGTGGGGATTAAGGCCCTCAAAAAGTGGGAGCACAAAAAGCGGTCCTATTTTTTGTGAAAAAAACATAACATAGCGCATGGTGTGCTCCCCCTAAAATGTTAACTTTTTTCTTTAATATTTTTAATCACTTTGGTGAGAAGTTAGCTAACACCATGTAGTTTATCCTGGATTTTTTTGCTAATTTTTTGATGAATGTATGAATTTTTACGAATTTATGAAGTGCACACATCTTGAAAACGTGAAATTTGTGTGTGCTCCCCTTAGAAATCATTGAAAAATAATCAAAAACCAAAACTTCTTTTTCTTAAAGTGTGTTGAATGGAGTCTAATTTTTTTTTAAAAACTTGTTTCAAAATTTGACAAACGCCAAAATCTATGTCCAAAATACTACACGTTGGTTTTTGACAAAAATCAGACATACTTTCAAAAGAAATTAGAGATGAAAAGATTAACATAATAACAATTCAAAATAAATTATATGGTTAGATAGCTAACAAAGAAATCTAGAACATCATATTATCTGATTTTATCATTGTTGAACCATGTGCAAACTTAATAGGGAGCACACAGGAAAAAATGTGATTTTTTTGTATGTTTGTTGGAAAACACATCTCAGACCTATTTGAATACTCCAAGCCTTTGGTTTGGATGCCTAAGTAAAATCCAAGCCTTAGGCTTGGTGGATCCCAATGCAATTAAAAGAGTACACACCAAATAGCATGCACACCCTATAGGGTGTACATGTTATTTGGCATGCACCTTATGTGGCAATAAAAACATATAAAAAACCTTCCAAATAGTGTGCATGCCCTATAGGTCATACATGTTATTTCGTGTGTGCCATATGTGGAAATAATAACATGTAAAAAAATACTCTAAATGTGCCAATAAAAATCTAATAGGCCCTTCTAGACCAATTTCAGCACCAAGATGTATATACTTTTAGGATGTTTGAGAGTGGTTTCAACTTCATAGGAGTTAAGATAAAGATTTTGGATTTTGAGGGTTTTAGGAAATTTTAGACTTAGCCAAATTTCAAGAATTGACATATTATCTTCAGCATGATTTTGAGTGGACTATTAATTATAACCTTAAGCCCTTGACCTGTGCATGATCATTTGAGGATCATTACTCATTGTATTTTTTATGCTATGGTTAGTTTGGTAATTAACATGTATGTTTAATCATGTTAGGAGAGAGAGAGAGAGAGAGAGAGAGAGAGAGAGAGAGAGAGAGAGAGAGAGAGCATTCATTGTCATAGAACACACTTTAGGGTACTAAGTGGTTCTAATGTATCATAAGGGGTCATAATGGGTCCTAAGTGGTCATATGACCCTATAGGACCCATTATGACCCCTTAGGACACATTAGGACAAATTAGGATGCCTTAGGACACATTAGGACCTCTTAGGACCCCTTAGAACATACTAATCATCGTAGGACACACTAATGGGTCCTAATGTGTCCTAATATGTCCTAATATTTCCTAAGGGATTTTAATGGGTCCTAAGTGGTCCTAGGAACTAGTATGACCCATTACAACCCATTAGGACTCATTAAGGTCCATTAGGACCCCTTAGAACACATTAATAGTCGTAGGACACACTTTAGGGTTCTATTGTGTCCTAACATGTCCTAAAATGTTCTAAGGGGTTATAACAGGTCCTAAATGGTCCTATAACCACTTAGGGCCCATTTCAACCCCTTAGGGCTCATTAGGACCTGTTAGGACATATTAGATCCCTAAAGCATGTCCTATGGCTATTAATGTGTTCTAAGCGGTCCTAATGTGTCCTAATGGGTCTTAATGGGTCTAAAGGGTTCCTATGACAAGTTATGACCCATTACAACCCCTTATGACACATTAGGACCCATTCGAAAAAATTAGACCCTTTAGTGTGTCTTACGTACCTTAATGTGTTCTAAGGGGTATTAACAGGTTCTAATGTATTCTAATGGGTCCTAATGCATCCTAAGGGGTTGTAATGGGTCCTAGAACTACTTAGGACCCATTATGACCATTTACAATACATTAGAACCCATTAGTGTGCCCTATAATGGTTAATATGTCCTAAGTGGTCCTAAGCAATCCTAAGCAATCCTAATGTGTCCTAAGGGGTCCTACAACCACTTAGGACCCCTTACAACCCCTTCAGACACATTCCTATGTTATACGATAGTTAATGTGTTCTAAGGGGTCTTAATGCATTCTAATGTGTCCTAATGGGTCCTAATGTGTCCTAATGTGTCCTAAGGGGTTTTAGAACCACTTACGACACATTAGAACCCCTTAGGACACATTAGGACCCATTCAGACACATTATAACCCATTAGTGTGTCCTACGCACCTTAATGTGGTCTAAGGAGTATTAATGGGTTCTAATATGTCCTAATGGGTCCTAATTAATCCTAAGGGGTAATAATGAGTCCTAAGGGGTCCTAGGACCACTTAGGACCCATTATGACATATTAGGACACACTAGTGTATCCTATGACAAATATTGTGTTCTAAGGGGTCGTAATGGATTCTAATGTGCCCTAATGTGTCCAAAGTGATCCTAATGGGTCCTAAGGGATTGCAAGAGCACTTATGACCCATTACAACCCCTTTAGACACATTAGGACCCGTTATGACACATTAGAACCCTAAAGTGTGTCCTATGATGATCAATGTGTTATAATGGGTCTTAATGGGTCCTAAGGGGTTGTAATGGGTCCTAACAATTCCTAGGACCACTTATGACCCATTAAAATCCATTAGGAAATATTAGGACACATTAGAACCCATTAGTGTGCCCTACAATGATTAATGTGTTGTAAGGGGTCCTAAAAGATCCTAATGTATACTAAGGGGTCTTAATGTGTCCTAGGAGCACTTAGAACTCATTATAACCCCTTATGATACATTATAACCACTTAGAACCCTAAAGTGTTTCCTAGGATGATGAATTCTCTCTCTCTCTCTCTCTATGTGTGTGTGTGTGTGTGTGGTGTAGGAGCATCTAGGGATTAGCCATTAGCCCAATTTTTGATATGCAGAAGACTGTACATAGGGTGTTTCTCTGTGGTTAGAAGATGAGTTGCAAAAGGAAGTTCCCAAAAGACATCGGGAAAAGTCATACCAATGAAATAATCGATGAAGCAATGCCCATAACAATTGAGTACAAAAGCGAGTTTCCAAGAAGCATCAGGAAACATTAGGATGACAAAGTAATCAACATAGCAATATTGATCATCTGACCGACATAGCTTCCACTAGTGGTGGATCTCATTTGGAGTCAGACCGATGGCCGATGAGATTTCAGGTTAAGTCACGCTGAAGTATACATCGAGTGGAGTTTCGTCGAGCGAAGTCCATCAGAGTAACATGCACTAGCAGTGCAGGGAGTTGGAGTCAGACCAATGGTCGATGGTGTCATCGAGTGGATTCATGCTAACAAGAGTCCATCAGTGTGACTTGCACTAGCAGGGAAGAGCCATGTGAGCTAGACTAATCCACGATAGAGTCATTGGTATGGGTGTGGTTGATGGATGGATGACCAACTAGTCTAAGGTAGTAGGCTAGGACATGCCAATCATCGGCAAAGCATAATCTAGCGGAGCAACCGAGAATCGGTTAGACCGATCCTCGATCACATCATCAGGATAGGTTACGTCAATGAGTAAATTTTGACAAATGTACGCAAGATGGAGCCATTTGGTTCTTGTTCGGTTTTATTTCTTTTTGTAACTGATGAGGCAATTTTTCCAAATGTACACAGAATGAAAGAAACTGTTGTTTCTTGGTTTTTAGTGTTGTAACCAATCCAAGGTTGATATCGGCCCTTTGGATTTTTGGTTTGTAAAAAGGGGAGCAGATGTATCTCTCGAGCTAGAGAGAGAGAAGTGAAATGCAATGCTAGCATTCACTATTGTACGAACCATAATAGAGTCCTTGTGAATACAATGTAGTTTTTGATATGTTTAGCATTTTCTTTGGATATGTTTTACATTTAAAACTACAATGTCTTTACTGTGAAAGTGAGAGTTTATGCACTAATTGCTTACTGTAAAAGAGTATACAGTGTTCTGGTATTTTATGTGACCATTGTTCTTTTTGGTATTGATTCCTTGCAAGTTTAAATAGTTTGAATCATGTTTTGCAGTTTGAATTGGTGTGGAGTCAAGTGGAGGTGAGAGTTAGTGTGTGAACCATTGGAGGGTAGTTAATCAGTGGGTTGGGTCCTAACATTGAGCCCTATTGAAGGGGTTTTTTGAATGATGTTAGTCTAGAAAGGAGCCATTAGAAGACTCCTCAGAGAAATCTCATAGTTTTCTATTTCCCTTTGCATCTCTCTCTCTCTCTCTCTCTCTCTCTCTCTCTCTCTCTCTCTCTCTCTCTCTCTCCATTTCATATCCTCACTATAGTGTGTACACCCTATGTAAAATACTACAAATTTGATATTGCACCAAATGCAACTTTTTTCAACATTTTGATTTACATAGGACACACTCGCTATGGCTTGGATTTCCCAAGCCTTAGGCTCTGACAATCCAAGCCATAGGACATGCACCCTATTGCTTTTGGGGGACCAAAAAAAATTGGCACCTTTTTGGTCTCCCATCTTAGTGCATATACCCACATACCTTAATGTAAAATAAAGGATGTGATATACTTGAGTATTTTTGTGGATAGGACAACTAGGGATGGGGGGATACATGAAGAACTTACCCTCTTTTTGGAAGCTATATTGAGATTTACACATTATAAAATTCCTATCTCAAACCCAAGGAAACACATATGAGGACTAACTTCAAGAAATGATGTCATTCCCTTGCACTAAAGTTGACACAAAAATTCAATCAATAAGGGCGGCCTCTAAAAAACATGGTTCAAATTTGTGATTCACATACTTAACACCTAAACATTCAACAAAAAGACACTTAAGGCTTTAACCAACCCTACTAGGAGCCCAATATACCACATAAATAGAGTACGTCAATTTTCTCAAGTTGGCATTGTTAGCAAAGGATGGCCAAATAGACTCTTTCTTTTGCTTTTGTATTTTATATAGCATCCCAAAGGGAAAATTGCTTTAGGTCACGCCCTGAGGTAATAAAATCCCTATAAAAAAAAAGAAGACATCACAATTTCTCTTACACCCAAGATCACATGAGCACATGAGGGGAGACGATACTTTGGTAATATCTTGGGATCCTAGCTAAACATGTTGTGCAAGTGCAACATGGACACATAGGCGAGATGTTATTTAAGCCTTTTGGAAATTTAAGTGTTATCTAACTACCAAATACACAAGGTTAAAGACTTTTCCTTTTTAAACTCTTGCAATTTTATGCCACACGGCTAAAAAAAGACTAGTAACCAAAAACCTAACCTAGAAACACAAAATTGCCAAAAATAAAGAATTCAAATGATGAAATTTGAAAATTATACCCTTTGTTTCTAACAAGAGCTTTCAACATTTTATCAACAATAATGATGTAGAAATGGACATATGCGGCTATGAAACTATCAAATGTGGTGTTGGATCCTGCACTTGTAGTATAAATCAAAGCAATTGCATTATATAAAATAACATATGCATAGGAGATTTATTAGTTACATTGCACAATATGACATATGTGTTGAATTAGATGATGATTATGATAAAGATTCTAAAAATGCATCATTTGATTTTAGAACTTGTAAAACCCAAAAACTCTAAAGATATGATCAATTAGGTATGATTCATGTCAGGTTCACCAAAATGAGAGATTCAAAGATTATGGTTATCCAAGATTAGGAAATCAAGGATGATTCTATAGATTTCATAACTTCAACGAACCATTGGGATTACAATGGATGAGATTTGACAAGACAAGTTGATGGTGATGAAAACAAGGTAGAATTGACTGCTTAATTTAGAATGACTGACTTGACTAAGATAGAAGAGGCTGCATGAATGAGATAAGTTGAGAAAATTAGAGAGACAAATGGACTAATTCGGAGATGGCTGACTGCATGACAAGAATTACAATAATTGATTGACTAGTTGGACTAATAGTGAGTGATAGTTGGGGAGGTGGGAGTAGAAGACTTAATTAGCATTATATGAGTAATAAATAAAATAAATGTTTTTTTAAATTTTTATA
Source organism: Chamaecyparis obtusa (assembly GCA_027943335.1). NCBI lineage: Eukaryota > Viridiplantae > Streptophyta > Pinopsida > Cupressales > Cupressaceae > Chamaecyparis > Chamaecyparis obtusa. Next base: position 2,722,550 of record BSBK01000750.1, on the reverse strand, counting down.
AGTAGTTTTTATGAAAATAGAATAATTAAATAAATTACAAAATCTATTTAACTATGGAAGGCATAGTTAATTAAATAATTATTTAATTATGGGTGAAAAAATCAAGCAAGTAATTTTTTTTGCTAAATAAGGGGCCGAAGCTGAGGATTTGTATTAAAATATAAGATCAAAATACAAACCAAAAAGAACATAGAAAGTTTAGAAGTTATCCACAAAAGATCATATTGGCAAGATTCTATTCTAGCCAGATTGAAAATTCAAAATAAGAACTAATGTAAACACTAAACCATGAGCTAAGAATTTTAAGAACAAACATCCTTAAGATAGGCAACCATGTTGCATATAATAATTCTAGCTATATCATCCTATACTAATAATGTCTTTTGCCAAAGGAAACTAAACTAGTATCTTATCCGAGAAACAACAATAAAATGGACAAACATCCATGATCAACTCTGCTTGTGGTGCTTTGCAACTTTCTCATTCTTCTCTATCTCCATCGCTAAGGACGACCCTTCTTCAAGCCTGGTTCCAGACTAACTAGTTAGGGCTATGGATTTCATTTTTTTGTTTTTCCCTACCAACTCTTTGACTGTTTCTTCTATGCTTTGTTTTACTAGAAGCCCTTCTTCTTCCTCCTCTACTTCTGAGGAATCTTCACTTCCTAGCCCATCTAAATTCTCATCATATTTGTAATTGAATACCCATTCTTCCTCCTCATTGATGTTATTGCCATTTGGTTTGCCTAAAATATCTATTATGCCAATTACTCTTTACATAAATCTTAAACTTCTCTTCATTGTATTGATCCTTAGCTCCTTAAATTCTCATTCCCACCTAGCTAACAAAAAATCTCCTTGTAGGGTCTCCATAGGACTTCTTCAAACTCGAGCTCCAAAATTTGGCATTCTTTCATCACCATTGTGTAGTCCATAGGGAAAGGAGCCAAATCTTCGTCAATGTTGATTATTGCCTCATGAAGAACCTACAAACATTTCTTTTCATACAATTTGTTGCAAATTTCTTCCACCACAACCTTGTCTTCCCTCTCCATGAAAATTGAAGCAAGAAAACCAGAACAAATGTTTGAGTCTACCCTAAGCCTATGGTTTGTATGGATGTAATTTAAAAACCCAAAATTCTCCTTATCGTATGAACTATCAAGTGATGCTTATTAAATAATAAATATTATTTAAGGTTGACCAAATGGATTAATTAAATAATTAAATCATTTAATTAATATTTTAAAGATAAGAGATGCCTATAAAAAGAGATATAAAATCTCTCAAATATAATATATTTAATAAAATCTTCACATGGACCAAACACATAAAGCTTCACACACATTTTGTATTTGAGATTTTTTATTGTTAGATCATTGACTTAGTGTTTTGCCAGCTTTCAAAGCATGGTACTGACATTTTTTACCAAACCTCTTATTAAGAGAAATTTCATTCATCTACGAGCTCTTTTTCGGGCGTGATAGACTAAAATAACACTTTCATATTTATGAGAGTTTTTTAGTCCCCCCCCCTCCCCCCTCTCTCTCTAAGGGATTTCTATTGATTTTTCTCCTTCGAACTTCGTTTTATCAGAGATTGCACTGTACTTGAGTACCTCATTAGGCCTATTTGTTGACACCTAATTTCTTTAAGCCCACCTGAGCTATGGTTAAGGGGGGTGTTAGCATAGGATTTAATCATTCTTAAGAGTGCCAAGAAGCTACATGTCTATTCTTAGCCTTTTGCTTTTTTTTAGCTATATCTGAATTAAGTGGTTACATGCCTAGTTTTAGACACCATTACTTTTAGACAATTACCCCTCTATATGTAGATCCATTTTGGAAGTTAATTCATCTCTTCTATTTATTACTTTGCACATTCTATATTTTTCATTAATCTAATATGTACGAGTGTGTGATTGCTTGATATTTGTGACATACTAGGTACTATCATTTTATATAGAGATCTCAACAAATTTTACATCATGTTCCATCAAACATAGCGTTGACACACGTGTGTTGCATAGTCCTATTGGTTGGCTGATCACATCACATGTATTTTACTCATGTTGAATTGTGGGTGTTAGACTATACAATTGTTTACTTTGAATTCACACAAACATCACAAAGACTCAAAATTCCAATTCATTCTTTGACTATAGAACATAATTTGAAAGATTAATGCTAAAAATTTCAATTAATAAATCTAAGACAACATTATGAATATAGATTGTAAAAATAAAAATTACCCTCTTAATTACCTATTTGTTAAATATAAAAGACAATTTTTTTTAATAAGATGCCATTTGTTTGTATCCTTGCCCCAAATGTATGTTAAATAATGAATGAATGAAGAATTTTATGACGTCCACAGGACCATCAATCTAAGGGACCACAAGAGCACAACCCTAAACTAACTCCATAGTCTTTTCCATAGTCACTCTCGTGCTGTGAATCTTGACAATCAAACTAGCCGTCTATTTGATCTTATTCTCCTCAAATAAACTGCACGTGCTGCCCTCTTTCAAGATGTATACTGAACTCGAATGTCATCATAAGCCGTGCATCCGAAAGAAACCTAACCCAATATAAGAAAAAACAAAACACGGGAGTGTTTTAACGGTCACCTTTATCCCACCACAGTTTTGAATTTCCCGGGAGCTCCGTAACCTAAATATACTACACCGAAATTAATAATGCTTACAGATCCGAACTAATTTCATGGCATATATCGACGACAACCATTTTCGTTTTTAGAAAGTTTGCCGTCAAATCTCAAAATATGGCAGTCTGTAGTTACGTCGAGGAACAGAAAATTCGAATTTCCGCAACCCTTTTTGAAGCCTCCCGGAGCCTGCATTTTTGTTGTTATATTGCGGTCATGTAACGAAAAATTCGAAAATTTGCGAAGCCTGCGTTTGCTGCAAGTAACGCGAATTTCGCAATAGTTTGTAGTTGGAGCTCATATCTCAGTTTTTATGCGGCCGTCATTAATTTGGATTTCTATGCTTTTCATTTTAATTTGCTTCTTCATATTCTGTTATTGTTCTTGTGTTTCTCCATTTTTACCCCTGGTTATTTTGGTTGTTTTATTTATATTTCTTGCCACTGTTGCGGCATGCTGTTGTGAATCGAAAGCCGGGGGATTGGATTCATTCTGATTTATGTTGGTTTGGTGCAGAAGAAGGAAGGGATTTAAAAACATTGCGATCTTCTGTTTTCTTTCTTTCGAAAAGATTTGGTGTAGGAAACAGAAAATGGGGTGCTTTCTTGGACGTTTTCGTTTTAAAGACAAGGAGCGCCGGGGAAAAGTTCAAGCGACCTCAAAGCCAGCCAAGGTACTAGTATACATGGTTTTCTGGATTGATTTTCAACTTTCAAATAAATTCCGAAAATATTTAGAGAGTTGTGTTTATTATAAGCTTAGAAAGAGATTTTAGAATCAATGCTTTAGATAAGTGAAAACATACTGCAAATATAGGTACATTCTCTGGTCAGCATTTGAAGAGTCAATTTTGACAGGGTTTTATTTTATGTTTTGGGCGTACAGATATATTTTTGCGCGTGTTTGAGATTTGTTGATGTGTGGATTTTGGATGTTATTTAAAGATTAGATTTTAAATCGTGTTGAGTGAGTGTGGATCTTCTTCAAGTATTTTGAATGGTTTATGGTCTGTATTTTGTATTTTTTCTGACCTTGATCGGCTTATATTGTCTATAATATCTTGATCGGTTTAGAATCGTGTTTTATAGCACAATTGATTAAAGGATTAGCTGTATTTTTGTGTTTTAGCCGCGTAAATTCAGTTAAGAGAGAAATTGTTCAAAGTATTTATGGCAATTTGGCTGCAAATCATTGAAAGTTTCTATTTGAGCTGTGCAAATTTGTCTGTGCACCGTTTGGAATGTGGATTTTACCACTATTTAGTACTCCCGACTTATTGGGGGCATAGGCTTTATTTTGTGTTTACAGGGCGTAGATATATTTTTCTGCATGTTTGAACTTTTTTCAATTGTAGATTTTGATATTTTTAGAAAGATTTATAGATTGAGATTTGTGTATACTAGCAAATATATTTGCAGAGTACCCTTTTTTAGATTGGCATTTGTGTATACTTGTAATTATATTTGACAGTAACCTTTATTAGATTTCCTTTTGGAATCCCGATTCCAAACACGACATTCAGTTTGTGGATGCTGGCTTGGATTGTCAATGTTTAATAGTCCAAATGTATTTCCAGGAAATACTTCATTTTATGTTTTAGGCATGTAGAATCGAACTATTTAAAGGTAAGGATGTTGGCATTCATGGCCAGTCATGTGTCTTGGGATCTCTTAAGTGCCCTTGATAGGTTTAGAGTCGTGTGTTGCTACTGCAGATTATTTGAAGCATAGCCATTGTTGTTAGGTTTAGTCTGGTAAATTTCCTTTTCAAGTTTGCATGTTATGCACGCCTCATCTAAGGTAGCAGGGCAATCTGACAGGGCTGAGTTGAGTTGTTGGTAATTCCCTAAATTCCATGACTATTAATTGTAGGATTTATATTCATTTCATGCTAGTTATTGTGAATCATTATTCATGAAATATAGATTGATTTGAATTGGCTCTAAATTATGCATTTAAATTCAATGTTATATAATGTTCTGGTTTGAATGGATCATAAAAGTGTGTTTTGAAATTCAGGGTAGGGTAATAGATTTTTTTGACACCTTGGAGAGTTTATGACTGAATTTGGCAACGAGCGTGTTTCTAAGTTGTCCAGACTCCAGAATGGTGGATTCTCTATTTATTTGCCTGAGAAATACCATTGGTGAAAGTCCAAGCCATCGTAGAGGAATGCTACTGGTAGTATAGTGGAACTGTGGACTTTTGTGTGTGTTTCTATTTGAAGGTGGATTCCTATCATTCAATATGAAAAGTTTACAAGGGGTTCTCTCTGTGTCAGAGTCCCTTAAATGGATCCCTATGCTAATTCAGCATAGTAATAACTTATCCCTAAGCTAGTTGAGAACAGTATCAACATGTCACTCAACAGCCTGTTTAATTCAAATCTTAGTTTTATTACCGAATGTTTATGGTTAGTTGAAAGCTTAGGTTTGTTCTTACTTTAAACAGTAAAGCTTAGTATGGATGTTCACAAATCTGAGTAAATCTCTGTTTGCCTCTAATCAGGAAGTCACAAATTCGAGCACCACTCAATCAAGGCATTTTAATGTTTCTTTCCAAGATGCCCGAGGATCACCCTTCCTTGAAGGTAGGCACTATCTTTAAAATATTAATATGCAAATGTTATTCACGTTATTTGTATGTAATTTCTCCACACTTTGCACTGGCCAACTGCTCATAACCAAGGAAAGCAGATAATCTAAGCAGAAAGAATAGTAGTATCAAGTGAAATCAGGAATTGGTTAAATCATCTGAAGTTTCTACTGCCCAGGAACCTAAAGTTTCTTTAAATGGTCTGAGTCTTGAGTTCATCACACCAGCTGTAATGTCTCCCTCCTAATTTGCCCATCACTATTGCAACAAATTAGGATTAGGTTACATCTTACCAATTAAATATCCAATGTTCCACCACCTGTTCAGGACGGGGTGACAGAGAGATGGGGTGAGGGCTCTCAGGGATGGGGGGACAAAAGGCTAAGTTCAGGGATGGTGGGGGGACGCTAGAGGGGGCGGTGGTGAGGGGTGGTGCTGATATACATATAGTACTAGAAAAACTAGTTGTGAAAAGATGTATAAGAATTACATTTCAAATGAAACTTTGACAAATTAGTAAAATAGAAAAATTGCAATTACTAAATTCTAAGATATGAATTGTATGTGTCAAATATGTCTGCTGATTATGACTGATGTTTTTATGGACAGTGATACTGTCATTCACCACTGATTCTATGAAACTCTTATACATTGAAATTAACCATTTATGAAAATAAAAATGGATAATGAATTGTTGGATAAATATGACAGTAGCACCACATGAATTGCAAACATGGAAATGTTGTAATGTTTTCACACCATTGCCCCATTGCAAATGGGGACCCCGCCTTTTGCTTTGCCAGTAGGTTTAGATGGTTTTAAGAGTCTTGGGTAGCAGCAATTTCCAAGTCATAGCGAGGGTGTGAGATCAAAATTCACTCGAGTCCTTGACTTTGGGCTTAGTCTTGATAAACACAATAAGGTAAAAATGCTAAGTTTGGGGTGTGCACGTGAATTAAGGTATTTGAGCAAGTAGAGGGAATTTTGTGAAGTTTGATGGAACAAGGTTTGTAATCCTTAGGCAGGGCCGGAATCTGCCCGATTGAGGATTTAATCCTCTTCTTACTCTAAATTCTGCCCTAGTTTGGTTAGGAAAAGCAGATCAAATGGATAAGAGGCGACATTTTGGATGGCAGAGAAGCACCTTTAGTGAGAATTTTATCCTCAAAACATCCTAATTTCCGTCCAGCATTATAATGCAATCCCCTACCCCCCCTAATTTCCGCCAATCCTTGGACTACGTAAATTTCCGCCTTAGTGAAATGGTTTGGATGATTTCAAAAGGTCTAATTATGAACACATATTGAGGACCAAATTGAAGAAACAAAGAAGGCTACAAGTAAGTTTGATAACAAAGGAATTCCTCAAGGGAGGGCGGATTCCGCCCTCCTTTGAGGATTTTATTCTCTCAGCTTGCCAATCTCTGCCCCACACTACAAATAGAGTCCTCGCACAATGCATATCTCCGCTGAGGAATGAAAGTTTTGAAGGTGACTTTGGTAAGAAAGGGAGGCGACGAAAGAAATCAGGAGTTAAAACAAAAGTAAACTTGAAGTGGAGAAGATGCTGAATATAAATTTTAAACACAAAATTTGTCCTCTAAGGAGGGCGGATTCCGCTCTCCTTAGAGGATTTTGTCCTCTTCATAGTACAATTTCTACCCTCAAAATCCTCTGATTTTGAAAATCTCACCCCTACAAATTGGGTGAAAGTTAGGATGCCTAAGTGCAAGACGTTTGAAATTTGGGATCAAGGCGATGAGGTGGAGGGGTTAAGAGAGATTTTCTTATCAGTCCACGTGCATTAATTCTGGGCAGAAATCCTTTGACCAAAGGATTTCCGCCAACTATTACTATTCCTCAAAACATAGAAATCCCACCCCTTAGTTGTTTTGGATGGTCGAAGGCAGAAGGGTAGAAAGCATTTTGGTTTAAGAGATGAAGCAAGAAGAGGAGTGGAGGGACAATTAAGCTAAAGTTCGAGTGAATTGAAGATTCCTCGAGGGATGGTGGAATCCACCATCCCCCGAGGATAATATCCTCTTTGTAAGAGAACTTCTGCCCTCCCTTCATGAATACAAAACTAGATCTCAAACTCCTCCACTTGTGAAATGGAAGCTAAACTGTGTGGGCAATGTCAGAAGGCAGGGAGACATCGGGTGACAACGATAAGGATAGTCAACGTTAAAAGAGGAATCCTTTGTCATCGTTGGATTTCGCTGGTATGTGAGGATTCAATAATCCTCCCTTTTAGTCGGATTCCGCCTTGATGAGAGGAGACATTAAGATTCAATATGACTCTTCCCTTAATGCATAAATGGATGAATACTTAGAATGTGAGGATGGTGGCGAGAGTTGGATAGAAGTCACCAAGGGTGATAAGGCTCAAACTTTGTCTTGGGCCTCCAATTCGAATAAAATATGAAAGGAGTATAGAAATGAATTTGAAAGACGAAAGAGTGTATTTTGCTGAAAGACAAAATCCCTGGACTTCTCTTGTTTCCACCTTAGGCTAATGTTTCTTGGTATGCAATGCAAAACGAAAAGGGCGGTGAGTGTTTGGGATTGGGATTGAAGATGAGTAGAGTCAAGGATAAAATCCTCTGTCACGATGAATTTTTGCCTCTATCAAAAGGCCCGATAAGGGGGTTATTCATAATGACTTGTATTAAGAGGAGGTCGAACATTTGGTATTACCTTTTCACCCTAATCATGTCAGCCTATTAAAAAGAATTAAAGAATTAATTAAATATTTTAATTGGCCTTAAGGTGTAGCAAGTCGGTCGATTTGGTTAAAAAATGATTTAATGAACATTCCTTTATGGGCCCAATTCCTTCCAAAGTCGGCCTCAACGTGGGCATCCACCATCCTCTATATAAGGGGAGAAACAAATTTATTTCAACATTAGAACAAAGCGAACCTTCTTATTTGGCAGTGAATGACCTCTGAAAGTGCTATAGTGCGAAGCTTTTTTTCATTTCCATATTTTATTTTGTTCAAATTTACAATTGTAGATTTGGATTGCTTAACTAGGCATGCTAAAATGATAAGTGTCTTGGGAGAAATTTGTAAGATGGCAATGAAATTCGGTTTTCATCTCAAGTCAATCTATCTTCAAATTCATTTTTGTCGCTTGGTTTGAATGACAATTTTATGAATGTTTTTTGAAGTTTAATACATCTCTTCTCTCTTGTGTTGCAAAGGAAACCGTTGAGAGGCTTGGAGATGCTTGAGATTTCAAGATTGCAAGTAGGATGCTTCAAGCTCAACCTCAAATGTCACAAGGGATTCTAAACAAGAAAGATGCTCGAAGGTTCTGAATGAGAGGGAAAGTCACACCAAGGTCACCAAAGATGCAAAGTTAGATTGGGATCAAGGTGGAATTTAGGAGAGTTAAAATGATCCAACCTCATGAAGACATCATCAAGGAGTTCAAGATAGATCAAACTAAATTCAAGTCAGAGCCATGAGGAAATTTTCCAAGGGATGGAGAAGACTTGAAAGATGAAGCAACTTGGGAATATGAGCCTTCACAATCATCCTTAAGAGATTGATAGTTTCAAAAGAGTTAATCAAAGTTAGAAAGATGGACAATGTTGAGTATCAAGAGATATTTTCTCTTCATCAAAAGATTAAATAAATCTACATGATAGGGATGATGAGGTGGCAATTGGTTGTCTTCTCGAATCAGAAAAATTCCAGATTCAAGCATAGTTAATCACATTATGCCAAGTGTCCTATTTTCTCATTGGTTGGAAAAGTCATTGTAATTTTCTCATTGGCCCATGAATTGGTGCCCTCATGTAATTGGTTGTAAATTTAGTAACCCTAATTAGGGTTTGTGGGAAGAAATCTTGGCCCTTGATCTTGGATCGATCTTGGCCATTCGTTGTAATTGGACACCTATAAAAGGCCAAGGCCTTCTCATTTGTATTACAATCCTCTTTCATTGTTGCTCACAACTATTGGAATGCTCCCTTTTTGTTATACAATCTGATTTCTACTTGTGTGATATCAGATTCTGTTATTCTTGATGAAGTATTTTGATTAATGCTTTGATTAGATGTGTGATGATTAAGAGATTGCTGCCTAGATTGATGAGTCATGATGTAATGAGTGCGGGTTTGATATATTGGTGAATTGAATGTGTGCTAATTTGATAGAGTGGTTCGCTGTTTGACTTGATAAATGATGCTTTGGTAGATTCATGAGTGATGATTCATAGGTGATCCTTGAATAATTGGGATAATTTCTTTTATACTTCATTGGTGAAAGGGTCAGTACCTTCCATAAGACATGAGTCACCACCCTCCTTGCTGCCCTTTGAGATCCAATTGATATCACTTGAGTCTCCCTGAAATGAAACCTTCTTCCCTTTATATCTTCCAATGTAAGGGCAAGTTCACATCTCTTCATTCTTTCTGCCCTTTGAAAGAGTCACAACATTTCACAATTAGCACCCTTTGGAAGACCACAAGCCTTCATAATTTCTGTCCTTTTGAAATAGTCTCTTCCTTATTTACTTCCCATTTTATCAATCCTTGCTTGATTCACATGTTCCTTCCTTCATCCATTAACTCTTTCTTGATTCACATCTTCAAACCAGTGTTCCAGGACTCTACGAGTCCCGAGTCGAGCTAGGCTCGCCGAGGCCAGCTAACCCGGCTCAAGGACTCGGTCGAGTCCTGGGCGAGTCTGCAGGACTCGCCGAGTCCTTGGACTTTGCGGACTCGCAGAGTCCTGTGGTTTGGACTCTGTGTGTCCAGCCACATAAAAAAAAAAAACATAAAAAACTAAAAGCTTTTAATCATTCTTTTTTGCAGATATGTCTTCTATTCGACCTAAAAAGGTCATTCTATCATTTTCAAAGGACTCGGCACGTCTAAAAGCAAAAACTGAATGTTTTTAACTGATTTTAAGATTTTTGTTGGTAAGATGTTGTCATATGCGGTCATTTTTTCACTCCGGGGCAGGAGGATTTATACAAATATAACATTTAAGTATAAGTAACATTTGTTTATTTCTTATACTTTAAGTTATATTTGTATAAATACATTCCAGGATGTTTGAGATAGGTTTCAACTTCATAGGAGTTAAAAAGCAGATTCTAGATTTTCAAAAAATTCTGACTTAGCCAAATTTCAGGATTCAGCATGCCTTCAGCAGTGTTATCTCCCACAACTGCTCCTGGCTTTTTGAGGGCAAATTGAAGCTGGAACAAGGATTTTCTAATGATTCTAAGACCTAAAAAAGTCATTCTATCATTTGCAAAGACTTAGAAGAGAGGAAAAAGGCTTGGGAGAAGAATATAGGGGTTTTAGAAAATAGATTAGCAAATCGATTGGCTAGAGCGCGAGGAGACCCAGTGGAGGACCCTGAGGCTAAGAGTGAGGGGTCTGAGGATGATGATGATTATGAGGAGGATGAGGATGATGAGGATGCCACTGAGGTTGAGCCTCAGACACAGGGACAGAAGATGGCTGCAAAATATTCCATGACCTATCTTAGGCGTACATGTAGGAAGACATAGGGCCTTAGTCTTCTAGGCTCTAGCTTTTATTTTGATATATGTTTTGAACTTTTCATTTCATGGATTTCATATTCCATGAATATTGTAGACTTTTGACAATGACACTATTTATATTTCAGATTTCTATTGTGTTATTTAGTAACTAGTTTAACAGTTAATTTATTTCCTTCATAAATTCGCATTTATACTTATGTGATCAATGTAAACTTGTTTATGTGTGCAAAGTAGCTTCTATTTATCTCAATTATTGTGTCTTTGATGTTAATTGACTGAATCATGCATGAAAAAAGTTTTAAATCCTTAAAAATCTTTGAATTTCTTGGGTTTTTCAATTTGTCGAGTCCTTGCCGAGTCCGGGCGCCGAGTTTGAGTCCGAGCTCGAATCCAGCTTGCTGAGTCCGAGGCGAGTCCGATTCTTGTAACACTGCTTAAAACTATGGCTTTTCTTAATACTTCTCCATTTAGTTTGCATATACTTTCCTTCTCAATTTGCATTAGCATATATTTTTATATATGCATATATTCCTCTTTTATATCTGAATATACTTTTCTTACAATTCTGCTATAAACTCTTCTAACAGTTATGCCTTCAACTTTTCTTTGATGATCTTCCCTTTTATCTTCTGATTTGTGGATCTGATATAAACTCTTATTCCCCGTGCTCCCTTCAAATGCACTTCACAACTTCTTAATATATCTTCTCAAAGAGAGGTGTCTCTTCCACTTTCTTGATTGCTCCTTAACTAATCTTAACTGATGTTCTTTATTTCTAATTCAGGTTTATTTCTGAATTCTTCTCCCAATCCAACCTGATTATTCCATATTTCATTTTTCAATTTTCCTTGCTCCATCCTTTTTTCCTTTCAAGTGGACTCTTCTCCCTTTTATATCTCACGTTGAGGGAGTCACAACTCTTTATTACATGCCTCTTGACCTTTTGTTAAACTCAATTAATTTGTAATTTTATATTATTATTTAGTTGAATTTCTTAATATTTTAATTTTATTAATTGTTATCTATTATTAAATCCTATTTCAGAAAGGGCATGTTACACCAGCTGCGCGCCCTGGTGCTTTGGCCAATTTGATGGATCTGTTTTCCAGTCTTGTTCATTGGCTAAAATTTCCAACCGCCCAACATGAAAAAATTTCGTCCTTGTGTACAAATATCGATGATAAGCCTATATTAGGTTGCATGCCAGTGCAGAACTCGCGATCCATATCACCAGCAAAGTCGCCATCAAGTAAAAGTAGTGGAGACTATGACAGACCCATTCTGGGTTTGGTTGGTGCTTATTGGAAAGATGATGTTCAACTTGCACATACCAAGTGCTGGGACGGAAAGGGTATACCAAACTCTACGAACAAGTATAAGGAGGTAAGTTCGTATCCATTAGAACCATATAGTTTCCACAGTCCATAATTTTAGATTTTCTCATTTCTGGATTAAACTGTGTGAAGTTTTTCATCATCAACTTTTTGGATTATACTGCATGATCCATCATCAGGAGTGAAGTTGATCATGTAGTATGATCTGAAACGTTGATGATGAAAAACTTCACACAGTTTAATCCAGATATGAGAAAATCTATGTTTGTATCCATTTACACAAAAATAGATTACCATGCTTTAAAATGACGACTAGTTTTATTCATGGAATCTTGCTTGTATAATTTAGCTGTAAATTGACATCTGCTAAATTTGCAGGATCAGAAGGTGAGCTGGCATTCCACACCCTTTGAAGAAAGGTTGGATAAGGCATTGTCTTCCGAAGGACTTGGTGGGAGGTATGGTCTCCAGAATGTGTTTTGCTTCATTTCTTTTTATTGCTGGAGAAAACATTTATATAAAAATGGCAATTGCTTATGACTCAGGAGGTGTACAAGTAAGTTTAGCTAAAAAAGTTTCCATTGCTGAAAAGTTGTGTGCATAGACAGGCAGTGACTGAGCATCTTTTACCAGATTTATGGGGTGGCTCTGTTGTCTGCTAGAGTATCCTACAAGATCCTAGTGTATGGATATGGTGAAAACTGAATAGGGTATTCTATAAGATTTCTGGAGAGGTAATAGTGATCTATTAGTTAGTATTATCTCATAGTGTTGATATGATTGACTTGCATGGGTAAGATATGAATCCATTGTACATGCCTTGGGTGTGTATACGGACACTTCATTTTCTTCAGGTTTTTTCAAATGAAAACATTATGTCTGGTCGTTTTAATATATATTGGTTCATGCAACCGATTAAAGGAACTTAAATGAAAGAGATAACACAATTGAGACGGAAAATTCCTGCATTTATGAACTACAGTAGAAGCCATTTGGTGTATGGTCTAACCTTACTAGAACTATGCCTTATTGTTTGACTTAGTTGCTTTGATTATAATCCTTCCACCTTGTCAGACCTTTTTGGAATATTGATAAACACAATAGTATATATTTACAGTATTTTCATTTCTTCTAGTTACAAAGGGCTCAGACTTATATAGTCCTTCCACCTAGTCAGACCCTTTGAAATTTTGATGAACACCTTGGTATATATTTTGCTGAGTCCCATTTTATTAAAAAAAGCCTTAAAAGATCACAATTTAGCTGACAGAATTGTGTGAATTTATTTCATTAAGAGAGAAATCAAGATAGTAACCATGGTATTTCAAATAAAAAGTACACATTAGGCCATTTGCACCTTTGTCACATCCAACCAGAGCAATGAAGTGAAACAATCAGGCATAGTTCTGTTAAGGTGTCTCCATGCACCAAATGGCTTGTCTAGTGGCTCAGATGTGCAGTGATTTTCTGTATCGTGTTATCTCTTTCATTCAATTTTCACAAACCAGTAGTATGAAACAATGCAGATCGGAATGAACAGACATGATGTTTTGACTCGAAAAAGATATGCAAATGATAAAGTATCCATATACATACTGGAGATACGTACAATGAACTCAACTTAAGAAACAACAAGTTGAAGGTGTCTACTAAATTATAAATGAATGTAGGTCCGCTGAGGCAAAAGAGTAGATCTGGAACTAAGAGAACACAATTCGTGAGTCCTGTCTTTACCCATCCGTAATGGATTATTTAGAATTGTCTTTGATAGATTGTTTTCCCTCCCAATGTTTGTGGTTGTTTCCACTGGCATGACATGGTATCCCCGAACAAAAGAGTAGATCTGGAGTTGAGAACACAATTATTGATTCCTGCCTTTACCCGTCCATAATGTATTATCTATAACTGTCTTTGATAGATTGTCTTCCCTCCCAATGCCTGTGGCCGTTTTCACCTCGCACGGCATAGTAGTATCCCCAAACAAGAGAGAAAATCTGGAGTTGAGAACACAATTCTTGATTCCTGTCTTGACCCCATCCATAATGGATTACCTAAAACTGTCTGATAAATTGTCTTCCCTCCCAATGTTTGTGGTTGTTTCGACCTGCCATGATATAGTATCCCCAAACAAACTTCAACTTCTATTTTAATGTTTGTGGTGTTTGGATATGGTATGCCCAAGCGGACTTCAATTTTTATTCCATTATTTGTGGTAAACTCAGCCTGAAATTCTCAGGTTGACATTCTTCTGCATCCACCTGGCTTGATGATTTGGTTTACAAATTTTCCTTAAAACAGTGGTATTGTCATTTTTTCATACCAGACTTGCATTTATGGGTTCTGTTGAATATTTTTGTTTAATGTGGAACAGTATAATGTAGTTCTATGTTATATGAGGCTGGTAAAGGACTGGTGTTGCTGTGACAGGGAACTTTTTTGCTGCAAAGCTCACAATGTCTGAGTAAACCATGCAAAGTGGCACTATAATTTCATGAATAGTCTAAGGTGTCCTTTTCAGTATCCTGTACACTCAGAGCAGAGCTTATATTTTTTGCATGTTTTGAGATTATTGTGTATATAAAATCTCTAAGGCCTCTTTTGAAATGTGAGATTTCAAAGAGAGTTTTTTCAAGATTTATCCACATTGGTTCGGGAAAGGGGTACTGTATTGTTTTCTGCCGGCAGTTCCATAATATAGAGAGGATTTATTCTCTCATGCCGAGGAGGAGCGTTACTCTTGTACATTTTTTGCAATACCGAGCAGGGACATTCTTATGTAAGTGTTGATGCCAATGATAAATTGACATTATTTGTCAAGCAAAAGCAAGAAGTGAGATTGTATGCTTCATATTGCAAATAATATGCAGTCTAATTTGTTAATCTGTCACCGCTTTTCTATATTTACACCAGAAGAATGATACAGAATACAGTTTTAGTAAACTTCATAAGTTTTAAATGCATGTTTCATCCTTGTATCATTTTTGACAAGTAATCTGCATACTCACTTGCATGATGTGCCAACTTACAAAAACATGAAATTTCTTCACATCTAAAAAGTGTTCATTAAATTTTTAAATGGGATTTTGGTAGATACACAATGGCTTCTAGAGGGGTTTGTGGCCTTTCTTCAATTGAATTTTATCACAAGCAATATTTTTTATTATAAAAAGATAAAATGATAATATTATTAAAAAACTCAATTTTGTCAGGGTAAAGAGATTAACAACTTAAAGATGTCCTGATTTGTCTTGTTTATTCTGATGATGGATGATGGATTATAGTGTACAATGCTGATGAAGAAAAATATTTGCATGGGCTAATTTAGAAATTTTTAACTTGAAACTAAAGTTTATTTAAATTTTTGGGAAGTCACCGCTTGCCAGCATGCCAAAAGTCTCGACATACTCTATCTGGTCACTTTGAACTCTAAGAACCAAAACTGTAGAAATCAACACTGTTAGTCTACCAAAGAACACTTCAGGAGTTGTATGTACTCAAAAGATAATTTTTGCTGAGTCAGATGCAGTCCTTGATAAAAGCCTTCAAACACAATCACTGAAAATGGACTTCCTTGATTTTCTCATGGTAAGTGGCTTGAACCATGAAAATAGTTTTTAAGCCAATTAATATGCAAGCAAAGTAAAGCAGTCAATTCAACAGGCAACATACTCATAATGAAACTCCAAAATCTGAGTCCAGTTGAAACCATTCTGAAATAGAGCAATGAAATAAATAATACGAAATTATACTCAGTTTCATTTCCTAAAATATAGAACCATGGATAGCTACTTTCTCTGGTGTTCTAGGAACATTGAGGCTGACATTATGATAGAGAAGCATAATCTAGATTCTACTTTATAAACAATAGAAATTATGGATAATCTATTGGAGTAGTTCTCTATAGTTTCTAGGGATTATTTTAGTGAATGAAGTCACCCTTCACTTTATTGCAAAGACATTTCAAGGCTATTTTAATCATTTAGATGAGTAACTTGCATAAGATGAGTTTATAGAGTTTGCAGATCATGAAATGTGGATTTTCTGACCGGCAACTTACATTTATAACCAGGTTAGGACTTTGTCCTGCTGCTGCTATCCTGATTTGGATTTTGATCTGTACTTTTGAGATTAGTGCCCCAAAATTGGAGTTTAATGAAGCAACAAACCTTGACCTAGGGAAAGTACATGTTTGATGTAACAGAAGCTGTTCACCTCTCTTGAATTCTGTCTTCGAGTCAACACCCATCCAGGTAGGTCAAATCCTTTTGCCGGGTATGTGGGAATGAGACTATAGAGCCTTTACTGTTCATAGGGCTGCATTCATGGGCTGGAGTGATTCCTCTAGTAATTTAGAGTGTTACCCAGATTGGAGAGATCATGTTTGCAAACAGCTACTAGATAAGCATTCACTGGATGGCAGATTAACATGAATCTCTAGGACAAATGAAGAATGTTGTAGGTGCATATGAGCCCTGAGCATCACCAGTTCAATATAAAAAACGAAAGCAAATGATTATTGGAGCATATTTAAGTAGGTATTGAGTGACAATTTGAAATGATGACTTCATAACCCTTTGATGCTTAACGAATTGTACAGGGAGCTTTGTTAATATCCAGAAGCCAAAAAATATTATTTAAGTTGCCAAGTTGCATACAGAGACAACAAACAAAATTGTTGAAATCCAATGTCTAGTTTAGGCTCTATGGGTGCACAAAAAAGGGCTATAAGGACTATTGGTACACTTCCCTTAGCTAATAATTTTAAAATAATAGAATTTATGTTTAAAAATTTAATTTCCTTTCCCTTTCAATAAAAAGTGATATCAGAGTGAAATTGAAGCTGAAGACATTTATGGAAAACCACACTTAAAATCCTCGTCATCTTGCAACACCTCAAGCAGTTCATAAGAATAATAGAATGTGATATAAAATCTGCATGGATCTGAATTTTTGAGCTAAAAGAATTCTAATAAGGAAAGAAATAGGTGTGTCTGTTGTAGAAAGGTATAGTAAGGGAAAGAACCCAGTATGTGAATGCATGTGTTCTAATGGTTGTGATAGTAGTTGATGATTTAATACCTACATTTGTTGATTTAATAGCTATACTAATGTCCAAAATTTTTTTGACAACATTGCACCAATAGTTGTGACTCTAAAGTTGTTTTCGATTAAAGGCAAAATCAGATTTTGAAGGGACTTGAAACTCTTAACAACATCAATACATAAAGATATTCAAAGAAGACTCCAAAACAAAACGTTGCCAAAAACCCAACAAACATCCAAAACCCAAAAAATCCAAAAAACCAATAGAGACGAAACGACCAACAGAAACAAACAAAAGGAAAAAGTTAGGAAAACAACACTAGGCAAGGTCCTTGAGAGTACCCAACACCTCCTCTTCAAGCTTAGACATCTTTTGAACAACAACCCTAAGATCTAGAATATCCTTAGGATCAACATAAGCCTTCTTTTTCATACTTACTCTACTCCTTTTCTTAGGGCCAGTACTTCGACCGACAACATCACGAGGATCAGAAACTAGATTCACAATTGTTTTCTCACAAAAAGGGTCTTCAAGCTTACCCACCAAAGTTTTGAGATTAGCCGCAAAAGTTTTTGTGCTATTATGACTATGTTGGAGGACCTTCTTCATAGTATTTTCCATTTTCTCCACTCTAGTGCACAACCCCTCCAATTTCTCCTCAGCAAGCTAACAAATTTATTCTCAGCCATGGAGTTACCCACTTGAAGACCCAACTCAATGTTCTCAAATTTAGCTGAAAGTGCCCTAAACTTCAAGTTAAAGCTCTTGATCTCATGAAAAGTCCATCTGTCTGGGAAAAATGAATACATGGACATAGCTTTGGCCATCTGTAGAACCCCCAAGGTAGGTTCTCTCTTATCCTACAATTCCTCCATAAGAAGTTGCACATTAGCCTCATTGGGGTCAGTATCCTGCATAGGGGCTTGCTCACATTTGGAAGCTTTGGTCGACTCCTTAGTCTCTTCCAGAGAAATAGGCATGTCATGATCCACCAAGTTGGCATAATCAATCAAAATAGGAACCTTCTCTTCCACAATACTCTTATTCTTCTTAGAATCCATAGAATGAGGGCTTTTCTCTTTCACAGGCACATAAGACTCTATCTTCTGCTCCTTAACAGTCTCTTGCAGAACATCAACCTTAACAAGGACATGATCCAACCTATGAAGCACAGGAGATTGCTCCTTACCTAAGACAACATTACCGACATTTCTAGGAGTACCCATATCCCTTTTATCTTCATAATGTTCTTCCTCCTTCTCATCTTCTTCATCCATTCCCTCCCCCTCGTCAACTTTTTTCTTAACAAGGTATTTAATGGTGCTTCCTCTACATCATCATCGTCTTCTTTGGTATCCATATCCTGCTCCTCATCATACATTTTCATATCTGGGGTAGACTTAGGCTTTTTAAGGGCAACAAGAGACTTCAAATTAAAGTATTCGCTACCTGACTCCTCCATCCGTCTGTTCCCTTTCTCTCTCTTGATATCCATAGACTTCTGGACCACTTCAGGAACTTTATCACGCACATGCTCATAGATGAGATAGATGAGACCTTCATGAAGCACCGGGTTATGGGCTTTCTTCTTATGATCCCTAATGTTGTGATTAAGAGAACAAAGAAGATAATGCTGAAAAGAAACACACATCTTGTGCCTAAAATGGTTCAAAAGAACAAAATGATAACTGTGTGCCCTCATATAACGACCAACAACAATAATATAGTCCATTAGGGAAATGAGAACCTTCCTCCAAATGAGCTTAATATGATCCACATCATAGAAACCAAAAGTACTTTTGACAATTTTATCACGCTCAACACCTTTAGGGAAAATCTTTACAGCCCTATCAGAAACTTTCCTATCCCTAAAGAAGTTCATACCTCTATGTTGCAGGCCTGTAATCTCCGCAATGAACTCTTCATTGAGGACAATCTTCTTTTTGCATAAAGTCATAGACTCATCCTTCTAGCCATCCACAAACTATTTGGTAATATCCACATCGAAGCCATGGAGTCTCTCAAGATAAGGCGTAATGCCCCCCTTCAATTTTTTCCAGACTTTCATCTCCTTCCATTTTTTACAGCTAGGTGGCTTCTCACGTTTCAACCCACCTCCCATGGTGAGATTCTCAATTCTGAGAAAAACTTGAATAAAAAAACTTTGAAAGAGCCAAGCTAAAATAATCGCCCACAAAGTGCGATGCTAATAAATCACCCTAAAAATTTCACGTCTTTTTGGACGATTATAGAATCCTTTGTTGTACCCAGAGCGCTTATGTGTCATTATCATAATTACTTAAAATCACTCCCTCTTTACCATTTGTCTTATCAAACTGTAAGAGGGATAAAATGTCCTCATTAAGATCCTTTTCGCCTTGTTGAATAATAATTTCAAGTGATTTGACACTCAAGTTGGCAAAGGCGTCTGCCACCAAGTTACCTTCTCTATACACATGTGAAATATGATTTAATTATCAAAAGAATTAATGGTAGAGATGGCTTCTGTAATGATGTGATTAATTGACCACGATGCCTGAAATTCCCCTTTTAAACATTTAATGATGTTGTTTGAGTCACCCTCGATCCAAACATTCTTGTATTGAAGATCTGCTAACAATTTGAGAGATTGAATAGCTCCCATGGCCTTCACAAAATGATTAGTTTGGATTCCCAGAGAATAAGCAATGACCCTAAGACAGTTACCATAGTGATCATGCACAATGTCACCACAACTAGCATGACCCGGGTTCTCCTTAGCCACGCCATCAAAATTCAATTTTACCCAGCCCTGCGGAGGAGAAAACTAGTCTCTCTTTCTCTTTTTAGAACATTTCCAGCCCTCAGATATCCACCCCTTGAAAATGTTGTGATCAAGGTCTTGAGAAGTAAGAGTTGTAGACTTTAGAAAGCACAAAAAGTTTTCCTTTAGACCTCTTAAACTTTTTTCTGAGACCACAAAAGGGGAGGAATACTTCTCCCTAAAGATTTTGTTATTGTGCTCTTTCCAAATGTTCCAAATAACATGGGGGATAGTCATAATCCAAAAATACTTGTCCATAGAGATATCAACAAAAATCTACTGAGTGAAAAAGTCCTACAAAGATCCAGGAAAAATCAAGCAAAGATTCTACTTTTGAAGAAGCTTCGTCCAGACCTCCCAAGAAAAAGAATGGTTGAACATGAGATGATTCACTGATTCTTCATTATCCTTGCATAAGTAACATCTATTAGGCATTATAAAACCTCTTTTGCGGAGGCTATCAACAGTTAAAATTTTATTTTGAAGAAAGAGCCAATAGAAAATGTTATTCATAGGAATAAGATGTTTAACCCAAGAGTGCGCCAAAAAAGGGGGTCTATCAATGATAGGATTCAACAAATCCAAACCTGAAGAAACATAATACTTTCCTGAAGATGAAGCCGCCCATAGAAAAGAATCTTCAAAATCCATTCTAATAGACCGAGCCTGAAGAGATCTCATTATAGGACCAAGAGAGATGTCAATCTGAGATAAATTAACCCATTCTTGATTATGTCAATAGGCATGAACTAGGGGACCATCGCAAAGTTTACTCCTTTCAACAAATTGGCTAAAAGGAAGAATATCACCCAAAGGTCTATCCATTATTCATCTATCTTCCTAGAACCGAATGTAGTTACCATTCGCCATGATCAATCTACTACCCTTAGTTGCCAAATCTTTAGCTTGCTGAACACAATTCCAGATAAAGGTGACTTTAAAGTTGTTATTGCTACGATGACTACCTATAATTGAATGAAATGTACCCTTAGTTGTAAAAACAAACCAATCATGTGATGCCACATCAGCTACAAAATATGGGTATCCTTTTTGCACAACCATTGGTCTCAGCTTTTTTTGGGTGTTGTTTTGGACACCTTGGCAAAAAGCATGCTGATATGGCATCATATTTGATGATGTGACACTATTTTAGACTTGCCAAGTAAGCTGGTACAAAAAAAGAGTGATTTGAATTTTTCATGTAGGATTTTGAGAAGCATGAAATTAAGATGCTCAACTATTGGATCATCTCCCCTAATTATAAGAACAACATACAGTTGTGAAGAGTTGTCTTTATAAATAGATTTTATTTTTTTCCAAAATTATAACCTTATTAATAAGTTCACATTTTAAAAAATTAGTTCAGAAAAAACACAACAAATCATACACATAAAAGTTTCAATCTAAGGTAAAAGAAAAGATTTTAATGGATGAGATTTCAGAAAGTGCAAGGAAAAAGAAAATAATGCTATACAAATATTTTCCATAATTTTCAACAGAATTTTATAATTGGAAAAAATAGAAAATGATCTAGGGATTTAAAAAAAATCAATGAATAACAAAACAACATAGACTGCAAATGGATCCAATTCAGAGGATGACCAATGCCTAGCTACAATGCAACCAATTTTTATGAGTGTTTAGGTCCACAAGACATAAATCACATGGCTGGAAAAATATCCACAAGAAGGGCACACATATTACTGGCTATCAAATTAACAATGTAATGAACACAACAAAAAGGAGTATAGAAGACAATCCAACTGTGAGCTGATATATTCCATTTTTTCATTGTAATAATAGTCTACAAATGACATTTTATATTCTTAAACAAAGAAAATCATGATGGATGATGATTGACTTTGTTACTATAACTGATGGTGATGATGATGAAAATGTCAAGTGATATAGTGTTACTAATCTAACATTTCTAATTTTTTGACATTTCTAACTAATATACAAGATAGTAGAAATGTTAGATTAGTTATTGTCTTGTCATTGATGTCAAACAATTGATTTTAGGTTTATATTATGTTGCCATATCATTCGGTATATGATATAAGTTGAATGAGTTGAGAAGAAGAAGAAATGAGATGTGAAGTTGAAGAACTTAAATGAGAAACTGATACAAATTGGACAATGTTAAGATTATGTTGATATAATTATTTTCTACCTAACATATGATTATGTTAAGTCGGTAAAGAATGGTAATGAAAATTTGTCAAGTAGGTACGTTAAACTGTTTTGGGTACCGAGCAAGAAAAGTTATTTGCTAAACAAGAAAAGTAATTTGGTAAAGAGAAGAGTATGTTTCGGTAAAGGAACTCAAGGCACTGAACATAAATTTTTAGGCACCAAGCGAAGTTAACCGAAATATAGAGCTATCCACCAAGCAAGGCACATGAATTAAATACAAAAATTAGAATGACATTTAATGATTAGCTATGATGATCACGATGACAAGAAAAGTTAGTTAGTGAGATCTATGATCAGGAAAATTCATGATGATGATCTACGACTTAGATCTAAACGGTTAAAACATAATGAACAAATTTCAAGAAAGTTCAAGTTCTGAGGTGAAGAGAAAATGTGTTACCGAGATCCAGATTCAATGAATACATTTATGAAATGAATTGAACGGTTGAGATTGATCAAAGGAAAATGTAATAGAGGAGATTTTGCAGCAAAATTATCTATATAAAGGATGGATTTGTATGAACAAATGACTGGCAAATTGAAGAGTTTATAAGTCACCGTCTGATGCAGTGAAGAAGGAATAGAGAGATTATGAGTCAGAAAGCAGAATCTGATGAAGTGTTGAAGCCAGTGGAAACTGAAGGATTGAAGTGAAGATATAAGAGCGCACAAAGGATTTGGTTAAGAAAAGATAGTTGCAAATTTATAGGTCAATATATTTATTGTTTCTTATTAGCATTTGTAACAGAGAAATCTATTAATAGAGTAGACCTAACAGTCTTATTGTAAAATCCTTGCAAAAGGTAACTGACAGTCCCAACTGGTGCTAAGAGGGGAGGCGTGAATCAACACCTATAAAAACTTATAACAAATCTGATATAGTATACTATAACTGAAAGCAAAAACATATTTCAACATAAGAATAGCAGCAAACAATCAACCACAAAGCAACACCAAATTTATCACGTGGAAACCTAAATTGGGTGAAAACCACGGTGTGAGGAAACCTCACAAATTTTGCACTCTTCTGAAGTGCGTCGCCTTGTTAGGAGCCTTCCCTGTTAAAGGATTACAATGCACTGTTAGATGCGACCCGGTTAAGGGATTTGATACAATAAGGCTTGTTAATGCCTGCCTGGTTAGAGGATTCAGAACCAATGAATAGATGTCACTCGGTTAAGGGATTTAGTACTGTGTGTGAAAATTGTACATGTTATTGGACACAATACTTCAATAAAACATTATAGGTTAATGATCATAAAATGTGCAATAAGGACAAATGTCATTAACCAGTCGATTTATAGGCTTCTAGTAGATGCGAGTATGGTATTCTCAAAAAATAACTGAGATCAATGACAATGCAACACCTAAACGAATGATTTAAATGATAAAAGCTATGAAAAATGAGTGCAGATTTAAGCTATGTTTTTGGATTTTCTATCAAATATGGATGAAAACTATGTAAAAATAATCTAAAACCTTGAAAGATGAATTGAAATCTAATCTAGCAATGGTATGAATGCAATGAAATGAGGAAAACAATGGTTAGCAAGAGTCTCAAAAATTGCACAATCTCCAATTCATCAGATTGCACGTGCAAGGATTCTCCAAATTCGCAGACGTTTGTAAAGGACTGAGGCCTGTTTATATAGAAATCCAGGGTTTTTGAGAACTCATGGAAAGCCAAAAATCTCTCCCTGATCAACTCAGATAGATTGTTGAGTTATTAGGAAATTAGAAGTAGTTATCTCACAAATCATGCAAAATCAACTTTTTAACTCAAATTAGGAGTTCAGATCACTCCAATATGCTTTTCAACTCACAATCACATGTTGAGTTCAAAAAATTAATAAATTGAATGTAATAGTTGATTTGGAGTTTAACTGCTTTTCTGATTTGTGCATGGATAATTAAAAATTTATTTAAATTTCCATGTATATTATTCTCAACTTAATTGATTTTTGAATAAAAATAACTGATTTATGGGTTAATCAATTTGTTTTAATCAAACATTATCCAAAATTAAATCATTAAATTTGACAATTTGAATTAATCAATTAAATAAACATTTAACCAATTATTTTTAGAAGTTTGATTTATTGTCAAATAAAAATAATATTAATTAGGAATAAATTTAATTAAATCTAATTAAATAAATTAATTGGCCAAATTAAGTTTAATTAATTAAATATTCAACATATTCAATTAATTGACTTTAGGATAAATAAAATAATATCATTTATCGCCAAATAATATTTAATTAGAAATAATTAGGATAAATTAGGAATATTTAGGAATATTCCCCAATGCAGAATTGAGATAGGATCGATTAGGGTTTCGATGATTTGATGTGCAAATGTGCCTTAGGTTAGGACTTTAAGGTCGATTTTGATCGATTTGTCGATGTAGGAGGTCAATGGTACTGAAGCCCATTTTTGGGGTTGTATGATATAAAATATGGAAGGGGTCTAGCACAATAGGAGTTTGCCCATAAAAGAGACCCCAAAACTGATATTTTACACATACATGAAATTATAATGACATGGAAAGTATTTATAGAAGACTAATATTGAAATGAAGAAATAAAGGTAATTACCTCCGAAAAAGAATCGTCTGAAAACCCTATCAGATGGTCTCAAAAACTTTTGATTATCACGCTCTGGACCAGAAACTGCAAGATCTACAAAACCCAAAAAAAATTTATTTTCTGAGTTAGGTTGACCTTGATCCAAGGATAGGGGTAAGATCTTATCCCAAGGCACAATCTTACCCCTTTATTTCTGACCTTGACTTGCACTGCTCCGACGAAAATTCTATTCCCAGATCCTGAAAGTTCCTCGAAAAGGATATCCAGATATGAACTGTAATTCATTGTTTCGTACCTGTACCTCCAAGAAAAATGGTTTTGTTTGTTGGAGGGAGGGGTTTGCCTTAATCAAACCCCAATTTAGGAATTAACCTTGAAATTCAATTGAAATTAATTAGAAATATTTAGGATAAATTAAGAATATTTAGGAATATTCCCTGATGCAGAATTGAGATAGGATCGATTAGGGTTTTGATGATTTCATGTGCAGATGTGCCTTAGGTTAGGACTTTAAGGTCGATTTTGATCGATTTGTCGATGTAGGAGATCAATGGTACTGAAGCCCATTTTTGGGGTTGTATGATATAAAATATGGATGGGGTCTAGCACAATAGGAGTTTGCCCATAAAAGAGACCCCAAAACATATATTTTACACATACATGAAATTATAATGATATGAAAAGTAAATATAGAAGACTACTATTGAAATGAAGAAATAAAGGTACTTACCTCCGAAAAAGAATCATCTGAAAACCCTATCAGACTGTCTCAGAAACTTTTGATTATCGCGCTCTGGACAAGAAAATGCAAGATCTACAAAACCCAAAAATCTTTTTCTTTTATGAGTTAGGTCGACCTTGACCCAAGGATAGGGGTAAGATCTTACCTTGGGGCACAATCTTACCCCTTTATTTTCGACCTTGACCTGCATTGCTCCGATGGAAATTTTGTTCCCAGATCCTGAAAGTTTGCCGAAAAGGATATCCAGATTTGAACTGGAATTCACTGTTTTGTACCTGTACCTCCAAGAAAAATGGTTTTGTTTGTTGGGGGGAGTGGTTTGCCTTAGTCAAACCCCAATTTAAGAATTAACCTTGAAATTGAATTGAAATTACAGAGATAAACAAAGTAAATAGAACAATTCATCTTGCTTATGTTGAAAACCCTTGTGGAAGATTCGAATCCTTGAATCCACAAGTATGGATGCTCCAAATGAATGTAGAATTGAATGTAGGATGTCTCAAATAAATTGTCTTTAGATCTTTAACACCAATCTTGCATGGATCTTGGAATAGGAAGAGGCTTGAATGGATGGATGGAGAAATCTTCAACAAGAGGGCTCCATAGAGCTTGAATCCTTCAATGGCTACTAATGGATCTCCTTGATGAATTGGATCTTGAATGCTTGAATAATTGAAGATGGATGAATGCTTGAATGCTTACTTGAGATTATGAAAAGATACGATTGAAATGAGAGAGGAAGGCTCCCTTTTATAGTGATCTAGGGCACAAACTTCTAGAGAGGCCCACATAGAAAACAATAATTAAGGGTCCATGGCACAAAATTTTAGAGAGGTGCACATGGAGAGGAAATTAAATTAAAGTCTTGACACAAAACCCTAGAAAGGGGTCCACCCTTAAGATAGAGATAAAAATAATTATTTAAGAGCCTTGTCACAAAATTTGAGGTAAGGTCAACCCCAAAGTTAATTTGAGCATTAGGCACAAAACTTGAGAAAAGCTAATCTCAAATAATAAATTAGGAATCCTACACAAAGCTTGAGAAAGGTCCACCTCAAATATTAATTTGAGAATTCGACACTTAACTCAAGAAATAGTGGCCCCGAAGAGGGAAAAGATAAAATTTTGACAAAACCCTGAAACTGGAACCTAACCCCAAGGACCCTGGACCCTAGGGTCAAGGTCAAGGTCAACCTTGACCCTGAGGTCAAGAATCTCAGGTTTTCAATTCAAGATGCCATAATTATACCAGGAAGAAGTGGAAAATGGGGCAAAACAAGGGAAAAAGCCAAATCCAAGTCAAAGACCCATTCAAGGCGTTTGACATGACCCCAAACGACTTATTCGGAGGGCTAAACCAGTCCTAAATAAGTGCTTCCATTTTTCGACGATACAGGGGTATTACATTTTACCCCTCTTTGAATTATTGTGCGAAATGCAATGGTTCAAAGATTAATCTATTTTTGATGATGTCTGGACTCAGTTATGTGGTGGAGAAACTGATCTTGAAAGATTGACTGATTCAGAGACATAAATTGATTGAAAGATTTGAAGATGTTGATCTAGGTCTTGGTTGACCAAAGAATCGAGATGATGTTAACGGTACCAACAATGAACTGGTGATTACGAAGAAGTGCCAAAATGCCTGATTCTGAACCTATGATTACAAGGAAGTGACTGTCCTGACTCCAAACCTGATTGTCCAAAGGAATCGAAAGGATGCCAAATCCGAACCCTTCAGTTATGAAGAATTAAGGAAATAACACCAATGAACCGATGGTTACGAAGAGCTGATACAGTTTACAAGATTAAGAGAATACTAGATTGATATGAATTTTTATGAATCTGATATGCCCCAAGCGACGAGGACTCTTATGAATCAACAACTAGATGTGGTTGTAATCTTGATTCTTGAGAATTTGATTGACATATTTGATTAATGATGTGTAATACCATGCTCCCTTTGGGATTAAAATTGAAATCTAGCAAGAACGACATCGTGAAATGATTAGAAGCAATGTAATTGATTGTAGAAATGGTTATACACATCCGGGGATGTGTTCTGCATCATTTAGAGGCCCTGTTTGACCAAGTTCAACTAGGTTTGACCATGGTTGACCAAGTTGAGATTTTTAGAGTTTGATGTTAGATAATCAGTTAAGTTGAATATTGGATTTCTGTGATGTAGTGAAGGTCGATTATGCAACCAGTTGGCCATCCTAGGTCCAAAAAATTTAAATCGCATTTTTGACAATGTAAACGATCTTAGATTTCTATTTTGATCCCGAAAATAGGTTTAGAAAGTCAAAATTAGCCAGGGGTGCAATTTTCACGCAAAACAGAGCACTTTGAAAAATTAGGTCTAAACCTATATAAGGCCGAAAAGGGTAATTTTCAATTCATTTCAAACATTTGACTTTAGAAACTTTGTGGAGCCCTTTGAGAGAAAAATGAAGGTTCCAGTATCTTCGCATCATTTTGAGCACTCTAGATGGTACCAGAGATCGAGACAGTATGGTAATCTGGTAAGTGGACCTCTGTGCCTCTCTGTGAATTCAATTTGGCATCTTTTTAATGTTTTCTAGGATTTGTAGCATGATTTTGAATTTTTTAATAATTGATTCACGGGATGTCATACGACAACTTGTGGGGGATCGTACGACATTTCAAGTCCAAATGAATTGTCATGTCCATCTTAGTATATTGTCGTATGGGAAAGACCCATCTCTCATACGACATTTTGTCAGGTCCCTCAAGTGTCATGCGAGAATATGTAGAGTGTTGTATACCCATCAAATATCGTATGGGTAGCTGTATATTGTCGTACAATAATTGACGCTACTTTTGAATTTTTTGAAATGTCATATGGAAAATAGTGAACATTTTTGAGGTCCTTAGGCAAATTTTTCAAATTTTTTGATTGTCTATCTGAATTCCATAGCCTTTCATGCACTTACTGATATGCTCATTTTCTCATTTTGTGTGCATGTATCCTTATTTTTGACAGAATTATTGATGGTCGTCCCATTTTTTGTGCGTTGTAGGTTAAGTACCTTGACGTCCATGTCCGCATTTCACATCCTTCTACACAGAGACTTTGTTTGGCATTACCGAATCCTATGAGGGTTCACCTTGTAGCTTGTGGGTTCGAGTACCTGGTCAGTTTACCTGACATTCGAGTGAACCATGGCTTGATCTCCGTGCTTGTAGAGCATTTTCATTTTGAGATGCAGACATTCTATCTTCTGATAGGGGAGATCATAGTTACACTCGAGGATGTCTACAGGATTCTTCGGATTCCATTTCATGGCCCTCACCTAAACTATCTTAGTGCAGGTAATACAAGTTTGTAGGCATTCTATACATTATTCA
Organism: Chamaecyparis obtusa; assembly: GCA_027943335.1. NCBI lineage: Eukaryota > Viridiplantae > Streptophyta > Pinopsida > Cupressales > Cupressaceae > Chamaecyparis > Chamaecyparis obtusa. The sequence goes on along the minus strand of BSBK01000750.1, from coordinate 2,693,688 downwards.
GAGCATATTGCTCAACGGATTTCATGGGAGGTGCTCGTGCAATGGTTCAAGCAGACACATAGGCTTGAGTGTATCATCATCAGAATGATTAGCGATATTATCATGTCTGAGCATCAGCAGAACAGTCTACTGATGGGTTGGGCTTTGATGGTTCAACGGTTGATGGTGTGCCTGGCAGAGTTCAGATGGGGTCAGTGTTTACTAGCTCACATGTTCGTCAAGATGCACAAGATTGTCTACCATGAGGGTAAGACATTTTCATCAGGAGCTATAGTACTTCAGATCTGGGCATGGGAGCACATTCCCATATGCAGGCCCATTTGCAGCGATGAGAGGCAGGCTCAGGAGCCTCTTATATACAAGTACTCTGGTTTTGTTACATAGGTCAGGATGGGGTGAAAAGAGTACTGGCGTCAAGTTTTGGATGACATGATTGTTGTGGTCTAGAGACCATATCTGCAGATAGAGATGTGGTCGATGGCGAGGGCTCAGTTTGACTACTTCTGCCAGAGCCAGATTTTGATAGGGCGCTCTACCACCGTCCTCGAGAAATTTTTGATTACACAGGTTTGGAGATAGTACAGACTCATCTAGGATGAGCCTCAGGAGTTCGTTGCGTACGCACGATAGGTGTGAGATATCAGCTAGGATGGTCCGCGATGTTATCTTTTGTAGTGTGTAGCCTTGAGTATAACGGGTTACAAAGTAGGGACTGGGACTACCGATCCCAGGGAGCGGATGCAGGTGTTACTGATGCTTATATAGCATATCTAGCGGAGCATCCTATTAGGTGATTCACTGATCCAACATAGATAATTCCCACAATGGAGGAGGCTGAGGATGTGATAGGTGCCCCTATGGGCAGAGGACAGAGATGCAAGGAGGTGCAGATCCTTATTGTGCAGCCTATCCCACCGATTATGAGAGCTATAGGGACCCCCTGAGACCAGAAGGACAGATGAGACCTCCCACCATACCATGGGTAGTTCCAACATCTAGACTGATATTTTTGCAGTGTTGGTACAATAGAAGTGAGGGTGGCACACTAGGTGGCATTAGCAGTACCATAGGTGTTGAGGAGGTGTTGGGTGTGAATCAGGATGCACCCATGGACAAGGAGCAGGAGGTGCCATATTTTGATTTGGGAGTCAAAGTTTGACATCCTAAGGTGGGAACTGATATAGGTGTTGATGGTGATGAGACTATGGAGGAGACATAGGTAGCGGCGGAGGTAGATCCTGGGCTGAGAAAACACCTCAGAGCATTATTAGGCGGGTATGTCACCAGCTCCAAGACCAGAGATCCCATAGCCTAGCTCTAGAGGTTCAGCTGCGAGAGCGTGATAGGCAACTGAGGGAGAAAGATGCTGAGGTTAGGAGATTGTAGGCTGAGGTGATCCACCAAATGGGGCGGGCTCTGTACTATGTTTCTATTTATTTTTCAGTGGTGCCACCTAGGCAGAGAGTTAAATCATACTCTCAGTATATGTTAGCATCTGAGGGAGCCCGAAGGCCACGTGTGGAGCCACCACCTGATACACCAAGAGGAGCAGCGCCTGATGCCGAGGACCAGGCTGACATCTGATACTTTGTGTTCCTCATTTTTGACATTTTTGTTCATTTGTATTGGATAGCTCATTGTAGCTCATTTTTTGTATCATATGCACTCAGTGCACCCCTTGTATGATATCAATATTTATATATATGAGATCAATTTTATTGGTTTTGACACCATAGCACTTGTCATTTCGATTTAAGATTTTTATCATGTGATGCAAAATGTATGAAATGTTTCTCTTTTACTTTTTGGATGTATGAATATGTAATGGATGTATGAATATGCAATGAATGCTTACTTTAAATGTATGAATACGCAATGTGAAATGAAATGATAGATGGTAGATGAATAATGCAAATGGGTGACTTTATTTATTTTTGGATGGATGCACATGTATGTATGCAACGAATATGTGAAACATTTATGAAAATGAGATGTTATGCAGCGATGCATATGATATTTTTGCAGGTATATGAAGATTTCAAGTGCTCAGTCGATTGTCAAAGTATATGTTTAACCCAGAATGACGAATGTTTGCTGATTAGTTTGTAAGGACCTTCACACGAAGCTCAGTCCTTGTGATGTGTTTTTAGTGTAATTCAGAGAATAAAAAACACCATGCTTTATTCAGATCATGAGAAAGATGCAACCATGTAAAATGAAATATGCAAATGAAATGCAAGACCTAGGACTTAGTCACTGATCATATGTCGGTCTTTATCATCACTAAATATTTTTAGGTAATGTTGGATAGTCGATACAATGTCCACTGGTTAGACAACCACGAGCATATGAATATTGACTTTTAGTTTGAAATGCCGGATTTAGATATAAGCATCAAGGCACAAAAGCCAGGATGACCTGAATATCATGTCCATTTTGATTTAGCAATTTGTAATAAGCATCATAACATAAACATTTTGATGACTTGAATATGTGTTGCGTACAAACACACCAAGGAGTTGGGGAGATCATTCTAATTCCAATGTGAATTACCCACAGTGACCCTTTATCATTCATGTCCTTGGGTAATGTTACATTTCACAATAGAAATAAGAAATTACTCAAAACATAAAGTTAGATCTGACTTCCTTGAAGCATCCGGGTATCAATGGTCGAGGTACACGTGGCCATCCAATCATGATGGAGGCACTTATAGTGGACACCAATTCAATCCAGAGTTTCCAGAGTTGTTAGATTTTCACTTACAAATAGAAGACAAATAAAATATTATGCCCCTAGTCATCACTCTCTAAATCTTGTGAAAGGACATCATTGATGAGCTCGAGAGAGCATAATATGTAAAAATATTAATGTGAATCAGTTAGCATACAAGAAGATTAAAGCATGTTGCAGAGATTGTTTTTGTTTGTTGTTGTAGTTTGTTTGTGTTTTTTTTAGGTGCAAAATCCTTTTCCGGTAGGGAGATAGACAAACTAACTCGAATATAGCTTTGAAGTACTTTCACTGGACATGACTTGGCTGAGGTATACTGAGGACTATAGGATATGACATTGGTTGCCCCCAAGTTTGAAACATTGATAGGATGCATACGCTTTTGTTGTTTGGTGCACATACCGACTTTATAGAAAACAGGACGCGAAAGCAAACAAGGAGATATGTACAAACTAAAGCAGACTGAAAGCTGGGAAATACCAAGATTGCACTGATATATAGATGGAGCATTTTGATACAAGTGGCACTCGTTTGTTGGATTTTCACCATCTTGGCAAAGATTCTATTTTTGCTACCAAGACGCTTGTTTACCAGGTTTTCACCAAAGCACTTTTTCTTTTTCTTCTTTTTTTTGTATTTTTCATCTTTTCAATTTTTTTGTATTTTTCCATTTTTTAAATTTTTTTGTATTTTTCCATTTTTATTTTTTTTGTATTTTTCCATTTTTTATTTTTTTATTTACATTTTTCCATTTTTTATTTTTTTTTGTGAATCACCAAGGTGCCTATTGCTAGGTTTTCACCAAGATGTTCATTTTTTAGGACTTTTTCTAAATTTTATACTTTTTTAAGGCATTTTCGCAGACTGAATGTCTTAGGCATAAAATTTCTTCAAATGGAGAACGTTGATTGGTTCTCGGAGCTGTTATCCTTTAGTCGTTGAGAGTTGATAGGCTCCAGAGTCAACAATAGTAGTGATAACAAAGGGACCCAACCAGTTGGGTTCAAACTTCCCCTTGCGTTCTTGATAGGATTGATTTTTAGTGTTTTCTCTCAAGACTAGATCGCCAACCTGAAATTCTGTGTCTGACTTTCTTATTGTAGCATCTAGACATTCGTTTCTAATATACTCTAAGATGATCATATGCAGCTTGCATGCGCTCATCTAGTAGTTCAAGATCTTGTAACCTCATTGGTTACTAGACCATGCATTCTAATTCTAAGTGATGAGATTTCAACATCAATAGGTAGTACCGCTTCAACCCCATATACTAAAGTGAAAGGAGTAGCCCCAGTGGGTGTTCTGATACTTGTCCTATAGGCCCAAAGAGCTGGATTTATCATTAGATGCCAATCTCTACCTGTCTTGTTGACTGTATGGTGTAGGATTTTCAGTAAGTTCTTGTTGGATGCTTCAGCTTGTCCATTCCCTTGTGGATAGTAAATGGACGGCCAATGTTGAGTGATCTTGAATTTAGAGCATAATGAATCTAGGTCCTTATTCTTGAATTGGTCTCCATTTTCTATTATGATGGAGTGTGGTATACCATATCGGCAAATGATGTAATTCAGAATGAACATAGAGATTTGTTTGCCAGTTTCTTGTGTCAAAGGAACTGCTTCTACCTATTTTGTGAAGTAATCTGTAGCTATGATTATATGGGTATGACCATTTGATGAATGTGGATAAATAGCCCCTATGAGATCAAATGCCCACTGTTGGAAAGGCCATTGTGTTGTAAAGGGAATAAAATCTCTCCTTGGCACATGAATCAAGTTACCATGTACCTGACATTTCTAACAATTCTTAGCATATTTCACGACCTCTTTTTCCATACCCATCCAATAGTACCCTGCCCTAATGAGTTTTTGAGCTAGCGTCAAATTGTTGGAATGTGATCCACAAATACCTTTGTGGACTTCCTCTAATGCGCGTTGTGACTCTTCACATTCTAAACACCTAAGAAGTGTACCATCCAGACTTCGTTTGTATAAATCATTACCAATGATGACATACCGTGATGCGTTTCGAATAAGGTAACATTTTTCATGATGGTTAAAGGTATCAAGAATGATTTGGTCTCAAAGGTAGGAGTATATGTTTTTGTAGCGGGAGGAATGATGACCGACAACGGTGAAGATCATGCAGGTTTCTGGAAAATCATAGGCAGGGAATGATAGTGCTTCCACTAGGAACTCATAGTGTAGCTCATGTTCGGGTTGTTGTAGTAAAGACGATAGCATTTCCATAGCGCCAGCAGCCTTGTTCTCCATTCTAGGAATTTGTTCAAATGTGATCGTTATGAAGTATTTCTTTAGATCATCTACCATGCGCTTGTATGGAATGAGTTTCTCATCTTTTGTTTGATACACATCACTGACTTGGTGTATGACCAATTGTTAGTCTCCATGAATATGTAGTTCTGTTATTCTCCATTCAATTGCTATCTTCATGTTGTTTAGTAAAGCTTCATATTCAGCTATGTTTTTGGTGCAAGGGAACTTTATCTTGAATGCCTTTGGGATGGAGTAATCCTGTGGTGTTATAAACAATATGCCAGCTCCAAATCCGTTCTATGTATAGGATCCATCAAAGAATAAGTGTCATGTTCTAGAGGATATGTGCATGATAGAAGAATCAAGAAATTTCATTTGTAATGGTTGATCATCGAACATTGGTGCTTCAACTAATTGATCTGCAATGACTTGTCCTTTGATAGATTTTCTTTTAACATACTCAATGTCAAATTCACTTAATAGCATTACCCATTTTTCTAGTCTACCTATGAGGGAAGGTTTGCTCAATAAGTACTTCAATGGATCAATATTTTCTATCAGATGTGTAGTATGAGCTAACATGTAGTGTCTGAGTTTTTGTGATGCAAAGATAACAACTAGACATGCCTTCTCTATCATGGAATAGTTATTCTCATAAGCTACCAATGTTCTGTTGATGTAGTAAATAGATCGTTCCTTCTTATTTTCATCATGTTGTGCTAGTAATACCCCCAGTGATGTATCTGTAGCGGAGACATACAATATTAATGGCTTCCCTTGAATAGGAGGCATGAGAATTGGTAGATTTTCCAAATATTGTTTGATGTGATTGAAGTTCTTTTCACATTCCTCGTTCCACATGAAAGTCACATCTTTATGTAATATTTTTGTAAAAGGTTTTGATATATCTCTAGCTGAGATATGAAGCATCTGATTGATTGTACTCTTCCTTGTAAGGTCCTCATTTGACTAATGTTCTTAGGAGGTTGCATCTCTATGATTGCTTTGACTTTTGTTGAATCCACTTCATACCTTTCTTTGAAACAATGTAACCTAGAAGCTTTCCTAAAGTGATGCCAAAGGAACATTTCTTAGGATTTTGTCGGAGACTAAATTTTTCCATTCTATCTAGTATTGTACCCAAGTTAGCTAGGTTTTCAGATCATTTCATGGATTTAGCCAAGGTGTCATCAACATAATCCTCCATGTTTTTATGCATCATATTGTGAAGGATAGACGTCATAGCTCTTTGATATGTAGCACCAACATTTTTAAGACCAAATGGCATGACGTTCCAGCAAAAAGTACCTCATGCACAAGTAAAAGTTGTCTTCTCTTGATCTTCTAGAGCTATCTTGATTTGATTGTACCTAGAGAAACCATCCATTAAAGAGTACATTCAAAGCCCACAATCATGTACACTATCATATCGATGTTTGGTAGTGGAAAATTATCCTTAGGGCATGCTTTGTTTACATCTCTGGAATCTGTGCATACTCTAATAGATTTATCTGGTTTCGATACTGGAACTATGTTTGAAATCCACTCTAAGTAATCTATAACTCGAATAAATCCAGCTTTTAGTAGTTTCTCTAGCTCAACTTTGACAAGGAGTGCAACGTGAGGATGCATTTTTTGCAAATTTTTCTTGATTGGTTTAACTCCTGGAGTGATAGAGAGATGATGCATGATGAGATTAGGATCCAATCCAGGCATATCTGAATACTTCCATGCAAAATTGATTTTCTTTTCTATTAAGAATGTGGTAAATGCTTATTTTTCTACTTCAAACAGGGATTGTGCTCCATGAATCATCTGTGGTTCCTTTGTTGTGCCCAAATTGATAGGCTAAGTTGGTTTTATCAAAATTGGAGATCTGTCCTATAAATGACTCGAAAGGACATCAACTATCTCATCCTTAGGTGCCTTAGAGAGGTTTTCACATTCAGATGCGTCTTTTGTTTTTACTATTTTAGGTTCTGAGACTACTGCATAGTGGTTTTCACCCTTAGAACTCTTTTTCTTTTTGATTTTATTCTTTTGACTAGGATATTTTATATCTAACTTCGTCATGCTAATGCTAGGTTCACTGATGGAAGTCATCATAGGTTCTACTACATTCAGGTAGCATACAAGAGTGTAGTTTGTCTGAAAAGTATGGACGTCTTAGTGTGGATAATTGGATGTTTGGTCAATAAGTTTGGGATGTTGGATAGTAAGTGTGGGAAAGGATTGGCTGATGGTGTTTATACATACAGTGTTATCACCATTGGTTCTGATACAACTCTCAAATTCAAGGATGATATTACTACTTAGAATGTTCAATTTGTTAAGTGTCTCAACGTCATTGTTGGATCCTGTGTTAATGATAAGTGACTCATAGTCATGAGGTCTGTCATTTCATTCTAATTTCAAATGTAGGTGCGTATCGGTGAATGACATCTATGTATTTTTCTATTATAAGCTCATCTTCTTCTGGAACAATTCCCCATTCATAGTCATTTGATTCTTCATCTAGATCCCTGGGAAAGTCAATAATATGTGTAAAATGAGGACGAATACCCCAAGAAGGGTTACCTTCAGAGTCTAAGAGGAATTCATATTCGTGGGAGTCTGTCTCAGAACCACTATTGTGTCTCAAATGTTTAGCTATTGTGAGAGGTAAACCATCTTCTTCTTGTTTATTTTGAGGATCAGTCGATTCTTGTGTTGCGACTGTCTCTTGTTTAGTAGTAGGTTCTTGTGTGTCTACCACGTTGATATTTTTAGGTTCCTTTTCATTTTCAAGAAGATCTAAGATATGTTGAGGTATACGTTCATAAGGAAAAACATTAGTTGTGTCTGAATCATCACTATCTGAGTGTTGTGTTTTATGTATCTGTTTCTGGTTCTATCTATTCTAGGACATGTGTAGAGCTTCCACTGAGATAGAAAGGTTCCTTATGATAACCTATTCATGTTGTATCCTTGGTTGTTCTCCCACAGTGTTCAATGGGTTTGATGATGCCTTTGTGTCTTGTTCCTAGAGGTCCCTTTCTAGTTATCCCATTTTAGACATTAGTTTCTGACCTGGTCCATATGATTTTATAGGAATCTTAGGTATTTTAGAATCACATTTTTGAACTGTCTGTGATTGAGACTCATCTTTGTATAGCCAGGCTAATATGGCCTCTTCCTCATCTGATTATTGTTTGGAAACTTGTTCTCTGATGAAACTCCCATCGAAGATAACCTGAGGTTCTTTGGTTGTAGGTCTTACTTTCTCTGAAGGTTGTCCATAAGACTTAGGTGAAAGCGGGAGAGATGTGAGAGATAGGATGAGTTCCATTGTGTATTCTCCCATGCTCGTGTCTTTGATCTTGACTCTTTTTGATGTGTCTTCCATTTTAGATATAGATGCTATGTTTATTTGTTTGGTAGAAGACTCTTTGTTATGTGGAACAAGTTTATCCGGACTTTCCTTCAAAGCATTGTAAGATGCTAACGTGTCTACAGGTATAGTGACCTCTACTCCATCATATGGAAATTCGACACATTGGTGGTACCTTGATGGAATATCTTACATCTCGTGAATCCATGGCCTTCCTAGAAGAATGTTATAGGCTAGTGGGAGATCTAGTACTTGACAGCTGATATCGCTGATAATAGGTCCTGTTATGATAGGTAGCACAATGACTCTAGAATTCCTTTCTTGTTCATCATATGCTTTTATGGTTATTTTATTTTTAGGATTGATAGCATCTTCTAACAATCCCAGTTATGTAACCAATTTGTAGGAACAAATATTTAGACCAGCGCCTCCATCTATCAACACATGTTTGACATGACGATTTTGGATTAGGACTGCAATATGCAAGGGTTGGTTATGTGGGCGGCTCAGTGAGTTGTCATCTTCTTTTGAAAAGGATATCTACTGAGGGGACGTCAAGTGACCCAACATTGTTTGGAATCTGTTAAGATCAAGATCTTTAGGAATATTAGAGCCAATTAGAGCTTTGTCTAGAACTACACGATGAGAAGTTGAGATCCGTAATAGCTCAAATATAGAAATTTTGGCACTAGTGTGTTGCAGTTGTTGGATGATGTTTTATGATACCACTTTAGACTCTTTAGAATTTGAATATTTGGAAGTAGTCATTTGTTTATATGTAGATGCAAGATTGAATGGTACCTTCGGGGTATTTGAAAAACTCGAGTTTTGTCCTTGGAGAGTTACCTGAGCTTGAGATCAAGTTACTACATTAGTTGTCTTGTTATTTCTGTCCTTTTTGATAATGGTGATGACATTGCAATTTTTAGTTAGGCGTGGTTCTACCATGTTGATGAAATCCTTGTTGCCAAAGTAAGTGTAATTGAATTTAGCACCCATGTGTGGTTTAGAAGATGAATCTCCTTGACTATGCTTCAGAAAAGGTTCCTGAATGTTGTATGATCATTATTGGATTTATGGTTGTCAATCACAATTTCTCTAGCGTCAATTTTGTCCTGAATGAGATGTTTCAGATGCATGCAGTTATTGGTTTTAGGACCCTTGTTTCGATGGAAATCACAGAAATTAGTCTCTTTCCACCATTTAGGTTTGACTTCGGGGTCATATGGTTTGATCTCAAGTAATGTGATGATATTTTTTTCTAATAGAGTTTTCATGACAGATTCCAAGGACTCACCCAAAGGAGTGAAATCGCACTTTGGTTTCATAGCCCATGGTTTATAGTTAGTTGAATTTTTAGCAAGTTCAATTGCCTTCATTTTTGAAGCTTTTATGGCATGGGTGCCAATAGTGAGATTAAATGCTGGTGCTTTAGGTGGAGCACTGATATGATCAACAACACCATCCGTGACAATATTTTTGTTTTGTTCCAAAATTTTCCCTTATCTTTGTTGTTGGAACTAGATCCCGAATCGTATTTGTTCCCCTTATGAAGTGATATGTCTCCCCTATGAACAAGAACATTTTTATCTTTATGGAATTTTCCACCATTTTATCAAAAGAGGTATGATAATTGATTTTCGAAACTAGATTATTGATGAAGATTTCTAGTTTCTCATTTTCTGGAATTTGTCAGGCATAGAGTGAAAACTTCTTCCTCCAACGTTTGAGGAAGGTCAGGAAGGGTTCTCCTGAATTTTGTTTCAGATTGCATATGTCAATCATGGTGACTAGATGTTGGATATTATAGGAGTATTGTTGATAGAATAGTTTTATTAACTCCTCAAAAGTCTTGATAGTTTGAGGCATTTTAGAGAACCAGTTGATGGCCGCTCCTCCCAAAGATCGTGGGAAGAGACGCATTAAGTATGTTGGTTCACACATAAACTCCATGGATAGAGTGCAGAATTCCCTAACATGATCTTGAGGATCAGAATTTCCATCACATTTGTCATATATCGGTAGTTCCATTCTTTTTGGGAATGGTGGCATGTACAAGCTTTGATCAAATGGAAATGGACATAGGGCCTCCATAGAGAATTCTTTAGGTTCTTTCTCCTTTTCCAACTTGTTAAGTTTAACTTGCATGGCATGCATATTTTTCATCATAGCTGTGATGGGGTTTCTTCCTCTTCTGTTATGATATTTACAACATTAAAGTCTCAAGGAAGTTTGGCTCCTTGTTGAGCCAGTTGCAGGAAATATACCTCTTTCTCTTCTTGTAAGAAGTGTTTCATCATTCTTTTAAAGAGGTGGTCATCACGAAATTATTCAATTTCTGATGGTGTGGGTTCTTGATCCCCACCATCATTGGATTTTTGGCCTTGTGAGCCTTCATTAGCTCCACCTTGAGACATGGCAACTCTTTGATTGATATTTTGTGTTGATGCAGGAGGGGTTGTGTCACTCAGGCACAAATTGCCAAGGGCATCTTCTTCGTAAAGATTTGTATCATAAGGTTGGTGTAATGTCTAGACAATAAGAGAAGATGAAGGTGAGATCTTTGGTTCTTCTCTGGGTTTTATGTGTGAAGAAGCTCTAGTTTCCACCATTGACCTTAGGTGAATCTAGAGAGGACGATAAGAAAATTGATAGATAATATGAATTAGGAGATATCAGGTGACGCAACCTTGTCAAGATTGGTTTTGTAAAAGATTGATTTGGACGTAAATGAGGGATATTGTGCCCGAGATGTATGGGTAGATTCCCAAAAGATGGTGGACACGAATTCGCAACACTTAGCCATTTTGAGATGACAAATCGAGGTTGTTCTGACAAGGTTTTTGACACAAGATGAGACGTGGTTCAGATTGATCAATCTAATGAAAAATTGAGCTAAAGGATCACTTTGGGAAAATAAGAGGATCTCTCTGTTTCTATTCTCTATTCCTAACACAGTGAATATTCTAACAAAATTTGGATAATAGCTGCAAGTGGGTTGAATTTCTGACAAAATTTAGACTTTCTGGCCATTTTGGGGAAACTGTTGTACGATAGTATCCAGACTCGTATGACACAGAATGAGGTCTAGCATGACAATTAAAAAGGCTCATATGATAACTGACACCAGGATTTTGTTTTTCTAAAGGTTTTTGACAATTCTCGTATGACATAGTATGGGTGCCCGTACGACACCTGGGGGGTTCTAGTATGACAGTTACAGATCAAAGACAATTTTTATACGACACTTGGAGTTTTCGTACAATAGTTGACACTAGAAAAAGGATTTTGCTTCAGTCTGTTAAGTTTTTCCAGATTTTGGTCTCAATTGGTTTGCAAAGTTTTTTGTCTAGGTTTTTGAAGATCTGTGTATTGGATTGTCTGAGGTGTTTATCATAGCAATAGGCTCACAATCATAGAAAATATGAGGGAACTAACTCAATGAATCAATCAAACCTACCTTACCCTAGCTAGGAGAAGAGATGTATTACTTGATCATTGACTTAGGAACACACTCAAAGACTCCTCAAAATATGCAGGTCCAACAACACGCAATGGATGTTGAAGCCCATATTAGCTGAGTTCAAGTGTCAAAGAGGGCTCAATATGATGAGTGTCTTGGGATGATTACTATTCACCTTGCACAAGCACTACAAATCCTTCGGAGGAAGATCGGTAGCAAACTAGATTAAGCTTTTAATCAAGGCATCCATTCACAACTATCTCCCATAGTCCCGCAAGCAGGATTGAGGTTGTTAACCCTATGAGTACTCTAATTAGTGTAGTCTTGCAAACAAGATTTAAGCGGCTCCGCTCTATACAAAATCAAAGCATGTTCATGGAATGAATCCAAGGAACAAGCGCAACTATGTCTTCTAAGGCTTTAACCTCAAGGAAGCGTCAAATGTTATAATGGGGTAGAAGAGTCGGCATAAGACTTGTCCCCACTTGGATCATTCCCAGGATCTTTTTATCTCTCCGTCAAGCCCTCTAAAGGATTAAAGTAAATGTGAGGTTGGGGACCACAAGATATGGGTTTCTGATTCTCTAAAAGAGAAGAGCATAATCCCCTAACCTTGTCCTTTTCCCTATCCAAAACATGTCAAGTAGAGTTAATCCAGAGACAGTATGCAAACCGGCACTAGGGAAGATACCTTCTGGGTTTCTAATTCTCCTAAGAAGGAGAAGAGCATAATCCCCTCAATATCTGCCTCAATGGAAATAAGTGCATGTACCTAATTAGCTAGGTGCCTAAAAAAAGAGATACTAAGAAAACACAATATTTGCTCGATGAAGCTTTGGCAACCTGCAAAACCACTCGTAAAAAATCTTGTTGAATGAGTGTCTTTGACAAGCAATTTTTCTGAAAGGGTTTCCTGCAAAAGAAGGGTTTAGAAGTCAAGATAAGAAGAGGCTAAAGATCTAGTTTTTATGCTCAAGTCTTCATCTTTTCATCTTGCAAAGATGCATTAGGCTATGAAAATGATCAATGAACAGTAAGCAACAAATGTCAGAGTCAGTTGTTAGTCGAAATCTCAAATCAAATATCTCAAGAATTGATCAAAATATGATACGATAATTGAAAATTGAAGTCAAAACTCATATGATAATTCAGGCACGATACGACTCTGGGTACCTGCACACATGATAATTTAAAACCAATACGATAGTACCTAACAACATATATGACAATGCAAAATGTCATCTGTCGTACGACAGACAGAGGGTTCTAATACGACAATTTACAAGTGTCGTACGAGATTGTACAGAAGAAAAATTAAAAATCAAAGCTTGAATTGAAAATGTCATAAAATGAAAATTTGAAGAAAGGAAACCCACTGTCGGGCCTCATGGTGGGCGCCATAAATGTGTGTGAAAATTGTACCTGTTATTGGACAACACTTCAGTAAAATATTATAGGTTAATTATCAAAAAATCTGCAATAAGGACAAATATCATTAGCCAAGTGATTTACTGCATTCTAGTAGATGCGAGTATGGTATTCTCAAAAAATAACTGAGACCAGAGACAATGCAACACCTAAACAAAGGATTTAAATGATAAAAACTATGAAAAATGAGTGCAGATTTAAGCTATGTTTTTGGATTTTCTATCAAATATGGATGAAAACTATGTAAAAATAATCTAAAACCTTGAAAGATGAATTGAAATCTAATCTAGCAATGGTATGAATGCAATGAAATGAGGAAAACAATGGTTAGCAAGAATCTCAAAAATTGCACAATCTCCAATTCGTCAGATTGCACGTGCAAGGATTACCAAAATTCACAATCATTTGTAAAGGACTGAGGCCTATTTATATAGAAATCAAGGGTTTTTGAGAGCTCATGGAAAGCCAAAAATCTCTCCCTGGTTAACTCAGATTGATTGTTAAGTTATCAAGAAATTAGAAGTAGTTATCTCACAAATCATGCAAAATCAACTTTTTAACTCAAATTAGGAGTTCAAATCACTCCAATATGCTTTTCAACTCACAATCACATGTTGAGTTCAAAAAGTTAACCAATTGAATTTAATAATTTATTTAGAGTTTAACTATTTTTCTGATTTGTGCATGGATAATTATGAATTTATTTAATTTTCCATGTGTTTTACTCTCAACTTAACTGATTTTTGAATAAATATAACTGATTTATGGGTTAATCAATTATTTTAATCAAACTTTATCCAAAATTAAATCATTAAATTTGACAATTTGATTTAATCAATTAAATAAACATTTAATCAATTATTTTGAGAAGTTAGATTTATTGTCAAATAAAAAAATATATTAATTAGGAATAAATTCAATTAAATCTAATTAAATAAATTAAGTCACCAAATTAAGTTTAATTAATTAAATATTCAACATATTCAATTAATTGACTTTAGGATAAATAAAATAATATCATTTATCGCCAAATAGTATTTAATTAGAAGTAATTAGGATAAATTATGAATATTTAGGAATATTCCCCTATGCAGAATTGAGATAGGATCGATTAGGGTTTTGATGATTTGATGTGCAGATGTGCCTTAGGTTAGGACTTTAAGGTCAATTTTGATCGATTTGTTGATGTAGGAGGTCAATAGTACTGAAGCCCATTTTTGGGGTTATATGATATAAAATATGGATGGGGTCTAGCACAATAGGAGTTTTCCCATAAAAGAGACCCCAAAACTGATATTTTAACATACATGAAATTATAATGATATGAAAATTAAATATAGAAGACTAATATTGAAATGAAGAAATAAAGGTACTTACCTCCGAAAAAGAATCTCAAAAGTTTGCCGAACAGGATATCCAGATCTGAACTGTAATTCACTGTTTCGTACCTATACCTAAAAAAAAAATGGTTTTATTTGTTGGGGGAGGGGTTTGCCTTAGTCAAACCCCAATTTAGGAATTAACCTTGAAATTGAATTGAAATTGCAGAGATAAACAAAGTAAATAGAACAATTCACCTTGCTTATGTTGAAAACCTTTGTGGAGGATTCGAATCCTTGAATCCACAAGTATGGATGCTCCAAATGAATGTAGAATTGAATGTAAGATGTCTCAAATAAATTTTTTTTAGATCTTCAACACCAATCTTGAATGGATCTTGGATGGCTACACCAATCCTTTTTCAACACCAATCCTTCAATGGCTACTAATGGATCTCCTTGATGAATTGGATCTTGAATGCTTGAATAATTAAAGATGGATGAATGCTTGAATGCTTGCTTGAGATTATGAAAAGATATGATTGAAATGAGAGAGGAAGTCTCCCTTTTATAGTGATCTAGGGCACAAAATTTTAGAGAGGCCCACATAGAAAATAATAATTAAGGGTCCATGACACAAAATTCTAGAGAGGTGCACATGCAGAGGAAATTAAATTAAAATCTTGACACAAAACTCTAGAAAGGGGTCCACCCTTAAGATAAAGATAAAAATAATTATTTAAGAGCCTTGTCACAAAATTTGAGGTAAGGCCAACCCCAAAGTTAGTTTGACCATTAGGCACAAAACTCGAGAAAGGCTAATCTCAAATAATAAATTAGGAATCCTACACAAAGCTTGAGAAAGGTCCACCTCAAATATTAATTTGATAATTCAACATTGAACTCAAGAAATAGTGGCCCCGAAGAGGGAAAAGATAAAATTTTGACGACACCTCGAAACTAGAACCTAACCCCAAGGACCCTGGACCCTAGGGTCAAGGTCAAGGTCAACCTTGACCCTGAGGTCAAGAATCTCAAGTTTTCAATTCAGGATGCCATAATTATATTGGGAAGAAGTGGAAAATGGGGTAGAACAGGGGAAAAAGCCAAATCCAATTCAAAGACCCATTCAAGGCATTTGACATGACCCCAAACCACTTTCTCGGAGGGCTAAACCAGTCCTAAATGGAAGTGCTTCCATTTTTTGATGATACATGGGTATTACATTTTTCCCCTCTTTGAATTGTTGTGCGAAGCACAATGGTTCAAAGATTAATCTATTTTTGATGATGTATGGACTCGGTTATGTGGTGGAGAAACTGATCTTGAAAGATTAACTGATTCCGAGACATAAAACGATTGAAAGATTTGAAGATGTTGATCCAGGTCTTGGTTGACCAAAGAATCGAGATGATGTTAATGGTACCAACAATGAACCGGTGATTACGAAGAAGTGCCAAATGCCTGATTCTGAACCTATGATTATGAGGAAGTGACTGTCCTGATTCCAGACCTGATTGCCCAAAGGAATCAAAAGGATGCCAAATCTTAACCCTTCAGTTATGAAGAATCAAGGAAATAACACCAATGAACTGATGGTTACGAAGAGCTGATATAATTTACAAGATTAAGAGAATACTAGATTGATATGAATTTTGATGAATCTGATATACCCCAAGCGACGAGGACTCTGATGAATCAACAACTAGATGTGGTTGTAATCTTGATTGTTGAAAATTTGATTGACATATTTGATTAATGATGTGTAATACCATGTCCCCTTTGTGATTAAAATTGAAATCTAGCAAGAATGACATCGTGAAATGATTAGAAGCAATGTAATCAATTGTAGAAGTGGTTGTACACATCTAGGGATGCGTTCTACATCGTTTAGAGGCCCTATTTGACCAAGTTCAACTAGGTTTGACCATGGTTGACCAAGTTGAGATTTCAAGAGTTTGATGTTAGATAATCAGTTAAGTTGAATATTGGATTTCTATGATGTAGTGAAGGTCGATTATGAAAGCAGTCGGCCGTCCTGGGTCCAAAAATTTTAAATCGCATTTTTGACAATGTAAATGATCTTAGATTTTGATTTTGATCCTGAAAATGGGTTTAGAACGTCGAAATTAGCTAGGAGTGCAATTTTCACGCAAAACAGAGCACTTTGAAAAATTAGGTCAAAACCTATATAAGGCCGAAAAGGGTAATTTTCAATTCATTTCAAACATTTGACTTTAGAAACTTTGTGGAGCCGTCTGAGAGAAAAATGAAGGTTCCAGTGTCTTCGCATCATTTTGAGCACTCTAGGTGGTACCAGAGACCAAGAGAGTATGGTAATCCGGTAACTGGACCTCTGTGCCTCTATGTGAATTCAATTTGACATGTTTTTAATTCTTTCTAGGATTTGTAGCATGATTTTGAATTTTTAAAGTTTTTATTCATGGGATGTCATACGACAACCTGTAGGGGGTCGTACGACATTTCAATTCCAAATGAATTGTCGTGTCCATCTTAGTATATTGTCGTATGGGAAAGACCCATCTCTCATACAACATTTCGTCGGGTCCCTCAAGTGTCATGTGAGAATATGTAGAGTGTTGTATACCCATCAAATGTTGTATGGGTAGCTGTATATTGTCATACAACAATTGACACTAGTTTTGAATTTTCTGAAATGTCATATGGAAAACAGTGAGCATTTTTAGGTCCTTAGGGAAATTTTTCAAAAATTTTGATTGTCTATCTGAATTCCATAGCCTTTCATGCACTTACTGATATGCTCATTTTCTCATTTTGCATGCATGTATCCTTATTTTTGACAGAATTACTGATGGTCATCCCATTTTCTGTGTGTTGTAGGTTAAGTACCTTGACGTCCATGTCCGCATTTCACATCCTTCTACATAGAGACTTTGTTTGGTGTTACCGAATCCTATGAGGGTTCACCTTGCAGCTTGTGGGTTCGAGTACCTGATCAGTTTATCTCACATTCGGGTGAACCATGACTTGATCACTGTGCTTGTAGAGCATTTTCATTTTGAGACGCACACATTCCATCTTCCGATAGGGGAGATCACAGTTACGCCCGAGGACATCTACAGGATTCTTCGGATTCCATTTCATGGCCTCACCTAAACTATCTTAGTGCAGGTAATACAGGTTTGCAGGTGTTCTATACATTATTCAGAGCATATTGCTCAATGGATTTCATGGGAGGTGCTTGTGCAGCGGTTCAGGCGGACACATAGGCTTGAGTGTATCATCAACGAGATGATCGGCAGTATTATCATGTTTGACTGTCAGCAGAACAGTCTACTGATGGGTTGGGCTCCGATGGTTCAATGGTTGATGGTGTGCCTAGCAGAGTTCGGATGGGGTCAGTGTTTGCTAGCTCACATGTTCATCGAGATGCACAAGATTGTCTACCATGAGGGTAAGACATTTGCATTAGGAGCTATAGTACTTCAAATCTGTGCATGGGAGCACATTCCCATATGCAGACCCATTTGCGGTGATGAGAGGCAGGCTCAGGAGCCTCTTATATACAAGTACTCTAGTTTTGTTACATAGGTCAGGATGGGGTGAAAAGAGTACTGGCTTCAGGTTTTGGATGACATGAAAATTGTGGTATGGAGACCATATCTACAGATAGAGGCATGGCCGATGGCGAGGGCTCAATTCAGCTACTTCTGCCAGAGCTAGATTTTTATAGGGCGCTCTACCATTGTCCTTGAGAAATTTTTGATTACACGGGTTTGGAGACAGTATGGACTCATCCAGGATGAGCCTCAGGAGTTCCCTGAGTTTGCACAATAGGTGTGAGAGATTGAGCTAGGATGGTCCATGATATTATCTTTTACAGTGTGTAGCCTTGAGTGTAATGGGTTACAGAGTAGGGACTGGGACTACCAATCCCAGGTAGCGAATGCAGGTGTTACTGATGCTTATTTAGCATATCTAGTGGAGCATCCTATTAGGTGATTCTTTGATTCGATAGAGATAATTCCCATGATGGAGGAGGCTGATGATGTGACAAGTGCCCCTATAGGCAAAGGACAGAGATGTAGGGATGTGCAGATCCTGATTGGGCAGCCTATCCCACTGATTATGGGAGCTATAGGGACCCCCCAAGACCAGCAGGACAGATGAGACCTCCCACCATACCACAGGTAGTTCCATCAGCTAGACCGATAGTTTTGCAGTGTCAGTATAGTAGAGGTGAGGGTGGCACACTAGGTGGCATTGGCAGTACCATAGGTGCTGAGGAGGTGTTGGGTGCGAATCAAGATGCACCCATGGACAAGGCACAGGAGGCACCATATTTTGATTTGGGAGGCAAGGTTCGACACCATAAGGTTGGAATTGATATAGGTGTTGGTGGTGATGAGACTATGGAGGAGATAGAGTTAGCGATAGAGGTAGATCCTGGGCTAAGCAGACACCTCAGAGCATTATTAGGTAGGTACATCACTAGCTCCGGGACCAGAGATCCCTTAGTCGATGGACTTGTAGTCCAATGAAGAATTTTATGGCTCCTATCATAGACATTTCAAATTCTTTCTTCATTTCTTCAGCAAAGGCTTTTCTTGTCCTGTCATCTCCTCCAAAGATGATGTCATCCACAAAGATTTCAACAATCAGGTTCCCATCTTTTCCAGTCTTGAGATACATGTTGTTGTTTTCCTTGACTCTTGTGAATCCTATGGTCAGGAGGTATGAATGCAACCTTCATACCAAGCTCTTGGAGCTTTCTTCATCCCATAAAGAGCCTTTTTCAGTTTACAGACCATACCACTCTTTTGTGTGGATGTGAAACCTTCTGGTTGTTCAATGTAAACTTCCTCCTCTAGTATTTCATTCAGGAATGTAGACTTGACATCAATCTGGTATACTTTGAATTTCTTGTGAGTAGCATAAGCAAGAAGGATTCTTACTCCTTCCAATCTGGCCACAGGTGCAAAGGTTTCCCCATAATCTAGTCCAGCTTCCTGAGCATATCCTTTGCAGACCAGTCTTTCTTTGTTCCTTATTACTTTTCCTTCTTCATTTAGCTTATTCCTGTAGACCCACTTTTTCCCAATGACATTCTTTTCCCATGGTCTAGGCACAAGAACCCATGTGTCATTCTTTTCTATTTTCTCAATCTCTTCCTCCATGGCCTTGACCCCATTTTCATCATCCAGAGCCTCCCTAGTGGTTTTGGGCTCTATACAAGAAAGCAAATAGACATGTTCTCTAGCATTTTTCCTAGTCAAGACATTTGTGTGTTTGTCACCATTTATGTTGTCAGTTGAAAGATATGTGACATACCTTGGGAGAACCAGTCTCTATTCTCAGCCAGGTTCCTCCGGTTGAGCAATTTCTTCATCATGGTTGTGAACAACTTCTTGTTCAACATCTTGAGTTGGTCTGTCAACTTCAGGTACAACATCCTACTTCAGATGTCTATTCACATGCTCTTCTCTTTCATCTTTGGTTGTTATTTCATTGAGCTCAAAGAGATTTTCTTCATTGTGACCGTGCAGACCGTCATGTTCATTATGACCGATCTTCTTTCTTGGTTCTGAATATTCATCAATCTTTACATTGACGATTTCAATTATTTTTCAAATTCTCTTATTCAGACACCGGTAGGCTTTACTTTTGGTAGAGTAACCCAGAAATATTCTTTCGTCACTCTTGGGCTCAAACTTCCCAGAGTACATATCTCTCTTAATGTAACAATTTCTACCAAAGATTCTAAAATATCCTACACTAGGATTATGACCAAACCATAGTTCATAGGGAGTCTTACCGATTCCTTTCTTGACTTGAACTCAGTTCAGCGTGTAGATAACATTGTTGATAGCTTCTCTCCAAAAGTGATGGGGGAGAACCTTCTGAATCATTAGGGTCCTCACACAGTCAATCAACGTCCTATTTCTTCTTTCTGCTACTCTATTTTTCCGAGTCTTTGGTGCAGATAAATACTTTTTTATTCCTTGTTCCTCATAGTAGTGAGTGAACTCTTGAGAAGTGTATTCATCTCCTCTATCTAATCTTAGACACTTTAGGCTTTTACCAGTCTCCTTCTCCACTCGAGCCTTGTAGATTTTAAACATGTGAAACACCTCTAATTTTTCTCTGAGAAAGAGTGTCCACATCATTTTTGAGATATCATCTACAAAAAGCATTAAGTATCAGTCTCCATAGTATCTCTTTATTCTCATAGGTCCACACAAATCTGTGTACATGAGATCCAAAATATTTTCAGAATAAAAGGATTCACTGCTGAAACTTGTTCCTGTCAGTTTTCCTAACTAACAATCGTTACAAATAGCTCTATCAAGTTTTTTGATCTCAGGGAGTCCTATTACTGATTTCTTCTTTCTCACCCTGACAATACTATCAAAGTTTATGTGGCAAATCCTCTTGTGCCACAACCAGCTATTGTCCTTTTTGGATACAAGACAGATCTTGCTTGATTCTCCTTTGATTGATGTAATGAGACAAGCTCCTTCCATTGAGTCTAGGTAGAACAAGTTTCCTTTTCTCTATCTACTGATTGCAACATGAGCTCTAGATTGGTTCTTAACAATACAAGAACCTTGCCTAAATTCCAGCAGAAATCTCTTATTGTTTAGTTATGCAACACTTATTAGGTTGTACTGAAGTCATTCTACCCAGTACACATCTTCACAAACAACATTGTTGTTGAGTGCAATAGAGACTTTACCTTTGATAGCACATGGAGAATTATTTCCAAAGGTTACCGATCCACCATAATTGAGCTTTAAGTTGATGAACTTGTTTTTATCATTGGTCATGTGGTGAGTGCATCGGTTGTCAATTATCCAATCATCATGCTAATGAGATCTTGAGATAAGTGTCATTTCACTTACCACTAGGCTCTCTTCTGTTATTGCAACAAATAAAATTTTTGGATCTTCAAAGTCTTCAGATTCATTATCAGTGACTCCTTCTACAAGGTATCACTCCTTTTCTTTATTCTTGAATTAGTTGCTCTTGTCTTTATTGTCATTATCTAGACATCTTGCAGCAATATGTCCTATCTTATTACAAGAGAAATATTTCAAAGGAATCTTTCATTTGTATTTACCTTTCCCTCTGGGAAATCTTCTAGCGATGAGTGCTTCAAACTCATCCTGCTCCATCTCTTCTAAGAGAAAATTTTCAACAAGACTTCCAATTTTACCGGTAGAGTTGTTACCGGTTTCTCTTCCTTTCTTAGTGGAAGAGGAATTAATGGAGGACTTAAAAGTAGCTTCCTGAATGGGTAAGGTATTATCAAAATTTCTCAATTCAAATGCAGTCAACTTACTGATTAGGGAGTCTAGAGTGACTTGATCTATGGTCACTGATCTGAGCTCTTGAATGGTAGAGATCTTGATGTACTGAGGTCAGAGCGTTCTAAGTATTTTTCTAACCACCTTCTCTTCACTGAGTTTTCCTCCAACGCTTTTGATGGAGTTGATCAATTCTTTGATTCAGTTGTTGTATTTATCAATGTCTTCTCCATCATTCATCCTCATGTCATCATACTTTCCTCTGAGGCTCTCAACCTTAGCTCTTTGTATGTTTGGGTCACCTCCATATACTAGTTGCAGCTTGGCCCACATCTTGTGAGCAGTTTTCAAATTTTCAATCTCAGCATAGACATAGTCTGGTAGTGTGTTGGCTATCATATCCATGGAAAATGTGTGTTCTGTATTGATATTTAATTCATCAGGAGTTAGGGTACCAGTGGGTTCACTATAATCAATGGTTACATGAGTCCAATATTGATCTTTGATGGTCTTCATGTACAACTTCATTCTGTTGCACCACAGAGTAAATTTTTCTTTTGAAAACTTTGGTCCTTCCTTTCTCATCATCTTGACTTTTTATTTTTGTGGTTAAGCAGCAAAGAAAAGAAACTAAGGCTCTGATACCAATTGTCAGTCCCAAACGGTGTTGAGAGGGGAGGGGTGAA
Organism: Chamaecyparis obtusa; assembly: GCA_027943335.1. Lineage (NCBI taxonomy): Eukaryota > Viridiplantae > Streptophyta > Pinopsida > Cupressales > Cupressaceae > Chamaecyparis > Chamaecyparis obtusa. Next base: position 2,671,124 of record BSBK01000750.1, on the reverse strand, counting down.
TCAACACCTATAAAAAGTTATAATAGATCTGATGTAGTATACTATAATTGAAAGCAAATTATAGATTCCAACATAAAAATAGTAGCAATCAATCAACCACAAAGAAATACTAGATTTGTCACGTGGAAACCCAAATTGGATGAAAACCACGGTGTGGGGAAACCTCACAAATTTTATAGTCTTCTGAAGTGCGCCTTGCTAGGAGTCTTCCCTATTAAAAGATTCAACACATTGTTAGATGACCCGGTTAAGGGATTTGATACAATAAGACATGTTAGTGCCTGCCTGGTTAGAGGACTTAGAACACTTGAATAGATGTCACATGGTTAAGGGATTTAGTACAAGGGACCTGTTAATGTCCACCCAAAATACTAAGATTTAGCTATTGTAATTGTTAGAGAACAATAGAAGGATTGACCTTTTAGAAATGGCTTTGCATAGCCTGATAAAATCTCTGTTATACTCAACTGAGAGACATTATCGGTCGCTGTAGGTATGTTCTCCTTTTTAGTTGTGTTTTTGTGCACACTCTTCTCTCTTCACCTTTCTCTTTACCCTAGCTTCTTCAACGTACAGGTTCACTCTTTACTTTGGCAGAATGAGGGAAAACTGTATTCTCACCAGACAATAAAATATATAGACTTCTTGCCTTAATTTCTTTTCTCATGCATAACCTATTTAAATATCATCTTCGGATCCATCACCTAGTAGAGTATTAGTTTACTATGGAAACATCTGATGCATGCTCTGTTTTATCTACTTTAATGAAAGAAAACAATGATGCATGTCAAAAAGCTTTCCTTCACAAGAGATAACTCCATATTTTAAAGCCAAAAAATCTGGCATTAAAACCTTCAATCACGCCTTGTATCGATCATCTTTATAAATCAAGGTCCACCAGATTTAGTGTAGTAAATCCCAGTCAAAGAGTTAGATAACAAATAGTTGACTAAGACTTCCCTAGTTCATTTATTATGTCGAAGTCTTCACTTGATCGGTAAAGATCCTTAAATTGTGCACAGGTAAAAGCCTTGGCCTGTCACTTTTCCTTCCTTTGGCTATACTGGTTGCATCTTTTCCTTAGTTGCACAATCAATACTAGTTGAATCCTTTCCTCAGTTTCGCAGTCGATACCAGTTGAATCCTTTCCTTAGTTGCCGATTGCATCTTGCTTAGTGATTGATTTCTCTTGACGAGAAGATATAGTCTCATCTTTCTTGCACAGTGTCACGAGTTTCCAAACCAATCTCTCCTCACACTTATTGTTGTCAGTTGTATCTTTTTGCTTTACAGATCCAACACTGGTGTCCTCAGCCACAATTGTTGACACCTCTTTTTCCAATCAATGAAAATACCTCTATTGCCATGTATTGGTTGCAAGCTCACCGGTTACCATCCCTTAATGCCAACAGTAACATTCTAAAGAGTGTTCAAAGTCCCTTTACCAGGCCACTCCTAACAGGGTGAAGTTCCTAACAAATATGAGGTAAATCCCTTGACCAGGTCACACCTAACAGTGTGTATTGTAATCTTTAATTGGATTGGCTCTTAACCAGACATACTTCAAAAGAGTATTTTCTTAGTGGGTGACAATTCACACAATGGTTTTTCCCAAAGCTAAGTTTCTATGTTAAATACTGGTGTTACATGTGATGAATGGTTTATATGAATGATTTGTTAATTGTTAAAGTTTATTTACTATTATTGGTAAATAGTAAATTATGTTTAACCAAGCTGACACTAAGTTAATAAGAGAAATTTTCAGAGGTATTAGGAATCAAGGATTACTGATTCATCGCCCCTCTTCGTAATCCAACAATTAGTATCAAAGTTAAGTACTCTAGAGAGATAAGTTTGAAAGACTTGAGTAAAAGATTCAAAGATGTATAGGAGAGAAGTACCTAAGTTGAACAAGGAAAGTTTCTATACATGGAAAAGAAGGATGAGATTTTATCTATTTGAGATTGGAGAAATTGCAATGAATCTTTTGGATAATGATCTTACGCTCCACCACCTCCTAGACCCATGACAGTTGATCAAATGAGAGTAATGGTGTAATTAAATATTCCTAATTACACTTAACTTAATCTTACTTAGGTTAATGCATTGCATAGTAGTTTGTGATTGAGACATCTAGGAGTGTGCACTTCATTAAGCACATGGTGTAGGAGGAATTCCACTTTTGGTGCTAGATCCACCTTTAGTGCTCTTATCACATTATCATCCTAATCTATTGCACATACTTTATTGCATAATGGAGGATGATCCACATTTGGTAGACATGTGATTACACCTAGCATAGGAGATAGCTTATCAGCTCATTTTCATTCTCTCAAATCACCTTTCCTATATAAGGAGGCCTATTATGTAATAATCAATCAATCATTAAAGGTGAACTCATTGGATCTATTCAATCCATCATTGCATTCATATTATCTCTCTTGTGCTTTTCTTCAACCTCTAGATCCTTGGTTCAATTTTTGCTATTTGCAAATTCTTACATGGTATCAGAGCCATTGGGGCATTTAGATTAGGCGAGTTGAAGAGATCTTGATGCAAGCTTTGAAGGTCCAAATCTCAAATCAGAAAACCAGTGTGTGATAGAGGCATCTTGGAATAGATTTGACCTCACCATTGCGTCTGGGAGGCTGTTTCGGTTAAGATCAACTATAAATTCGCCTATATTTGGTGAAAGTCAAAATCAAGGCAATTTTTTTTTGCAAATTGGACCGTACGGCCTGATCTGCCCTCTTTGGTACAATTTTGAAAAAAAAAAATTTATTTTTTAATTCTGTTAATTTCAGAATTTTTTTTTTCAAAATTGTTTTACGGGCCTGGTATGTGCCCTATCAATATTACATGTACCAGTGGGTATCCCCGTGACATCAACATCAGAGATCGCGCCCAAACAGAGGGAGAGCCCGAGCCCAAAACCTGCTTTGCCTTTTGTTTAGTCGCAGGGAATTTGCATATAAAAATGGCTTAAAAGTCGAATGCACAAACAATGTGGGATTAATAATCCCACTTCCCACCGGCTCGCGCCCCTCATCCGCAAATCTTCGTCGACCAACTTGCCACTGCCGCTCGCCCTGGACACGCGGATGCCACATCGCCCACCTCCTTCACACTACCCAAGATCTGCCATATCCCCACCATGCAGGCCTAGTCAGTGGCCAACCACCACCGTGCCCGCCATGTGGAAGCCCCCAGCGCTAGTGCGCCCTGTCACCCTCCACCCGCTAGTCACAGACACAGACAAATGACACAGCGCCAGGTGGCCTCTGAAGCAACCAATCGTAGCCTTCCACATGGCACAGGCCACGTTAGAATATGAAATTGCTACATCAGTCATCCGTACGGTACAGACATTCAGTCAACCGCCACGTCAGCCCGTGGGGCTTTTTTGCTGACGTCACATTTTCACGTGCCTAAATGTGACGGTCGTCCAGTCGTCAAACAGGCCAAATTGGCTTTCTGCAACAGCCTCCAGACCATCAAATTTAACCCAGCATTCCACTGACATCATCAGGTTTGCAAATTTCTCAGGGTTCACCATTAAGGTTTTTCAATTTGCAGTCCAACTTCAGAGGGCCATATCTTGCTCAATTTTGCTCCTTTTTTTGAGCAATTTTTTTTTAAATTGGGTAGAATTTTTTGAAGAATCCAATGGTGGTATTATTTTGGTGATTTGGTGGCCACATTTGTTAGAAATTGCAGATTTTGTTGACTGTTCTTGTCTATTCCTAATTTCTACAACTTCCAGGGCTTCGTTTGGGCACATACGGTAACATTTTGAGGTGAAAGTTTTTTTGAAAGTGCATGATTTTTTGTCTACTTTCCATATTTTCAATCAAATTTTAGTGACTTTGGGTAGACATATTACTTTCAAAAATAGGTCATTTTGGGGCTATATTTGCACTTGGTTAATCCTTGGATTTTAGTTTTCTGATTTGCATCAGTCATTTAAAAGATTTATCAGTAGTTATCATTCATTATTTGGTTGCAATATGGATAATTCAAATGTCAAAATCCTCACTCCATATAACTATCATGAATGGAAAGTATCTTTAAGTGATCATTTGTTGAGTATTGGATTGCTTGGAATGACTCTTGGGCAGGATCAAGAGCCTCTAATAGGTGTTTCAAAAAGGTGAAAATAGTTTGATCGAAGGGATAAAACACTTGGCTCTCTTAGATCATCCATCTCTCGTGACTTGCACTTTCATATTGCATCTTGCACACATCCTCATGATGCTTGGGTCATATTGGAAGGACTCTTTGGTAAACCTGATAGAATGAGAAAATTTAGATTAGAGAATGATCTCATAGGTCTAAATCCTAGTGATTTTGACAATATTCAAGACTTTTTCTCTAAGTTCAATTCTATTAGATTGGAGCTTTCTTCATGTGGCATTGTTAAAGGGGATGAACAATTGATCTTTTCTATTCTTTCCAAGCTTGGTCTTGATTATTCTATCTTTGTTTCTACATTCTATGCTACTATGGATGCTCTTGGTAGTGCATACAAATTGCCCTCTCTTGATGAATTTGTAGCGCAACTCACAAGGGAACAAGCAAAGTTGGCACACATGGGTCAATTAAAGCCTTCCACACACCAAACATTGATTGCAAGTGAGTCCACATCAAAGGCTTCTAATGGAAAAGGAAAGAAACAACATAAGGATCCTAAGCCTCATGACAAAGGTAATGAATCTTCTTCACTGAATAGTACTGAATCCAAGTCCTCTTCAAGAGAGGAATCATCTAGAAGAAAGAGGGATAAATGTGCTTATTGTAAAAAACTAGGACATGATGAGCATAAGTGTTTTCAAAAGAAGATTGATGAGCTAACTTACATTATTCAGAAACACAACATTAAGTTGCCCTCATCAGTGCCTGCTCCTTCTTCTACACATTTGGTAGCTTCTATATCTACATCATCATCCAAAGATAAAGGTAAAGGACAAGCACTCTTGGCTTCCACATATCCTGAGCAAGGTAAATGGCTTCTTGATTCAAGTGCATCACATCATATGGCATCTTCTATGGATATGTTTTCTTCTATTGAGCCTTGTAATTCTCCTAATATTTTGATGGGTAACAACACATTCATGAGAGTTTGTGGGAAAGGTTCTATTCCTATGGGAGAGGGGACATTTAATGATGTTCTTTGTGTACCATGCTTGACCACTAATTTCCTTTCTATTTACCAAATTACACATGGGGCACAAGGTAAAATTGTTGAGTTCACTCTTGATTATGTCTACATTAGGGACATGGAGACTAGAGATGTCATAGCTATGGGATTTGTTGATCATACATCACGCTTGTATTCTTTTTCAAATTTTGTTGATAATGATGATGATATTCATGATGTTCCCATCCCTTTGCCAAGGGATAATTATGAGGAGAATTTTGGTCACTTGAATCATTTTGTTGTTGAGACAAGTGTTGATCTTTCTACTCCTCCATCTCCTGCTTCTTTAGACATGGGCTCTACTATTCATCAGGATGTTCATAGTGTTTCAGATCTTGCAAAGTGTGATGACTACTTGGATGCATCTTCAGTATTTGTTGATTCTCATGATGCAGATTTGGAAGACATACATGAGGGGGTTTCTTTTTCCCTTGATGACAAGTTTATCATAGCTGGGGACACTTCTTCACCTTCTTTGGATATTGGTGTACTTGATTCTTCTCCTTCTTCACTTGATTTGTCACATGAAGTGATAGATTCTTTGAGCTTGGAGATTCCTATTCAGTCTTCAGAGATTCATGCATGGAGACCTACATCTTCTTCCTCATTCCATTTGCACATGGATTGGCTTCTTCATCATTTGATGTATCTATTTTTTCCTAAGGGGAGACATGTTTCTTGTAAGCATTGGCTTATCTATTGTTTGCAGGTACTCTTCATCAACATGAGAGCTTCTACATTATGGGGGGGATATCATGTCTCCAACTATCCTTCTTATGGGGGGGTAATTCTTTGTATATACATGATGTATGTAGTTCTTGGGGGGTCTTGAGCACTCCATATATCCATGCATCTTGTTTTCTTCTCTCTTTTTGGGGGAAGGTTTTTCCCATGAGGTTTTCCCTCTTTTCCACTTTATGAGAGTTATGCATTTCATGTATTGCATTTTGTACATGGGTACCTAACATGGCCTAGTTGCCGGGACCCATCTTGTATTGTGAGTTTAAGTGCATTCCCTTAAGTTGCACTTAAGGGGGGGTGTTGGTGTAATTAAATATTCCTAATTACACTTAACTTAATCTTACTTAGGTTAATGCATTGCATAGTAGTTTGTGATTGAGACACCTAAGAGTGTGCACTTCATTAAGCACATGGTGTAGGAGGAATTCCACTTTTGGTGCTAGGTCCAACTTTAGTGCTCTTATCACATTATCATCCTAATCCATTGCACATACTTTATTGCATAATGGAGGATGATCCACATTTGGTGGACATGTGATTACACCTAGCATAGGAGATAGCTTATCAACCCCTTTTCATTCTCATGTCGCCTTTCCTATATAAGGAAGCCTATTATGTAATAATCAATCAATCATTAAAGGTGAATTCATTGGATCTATTCAATCCATCATTACATTCATATTATCTCTCTTGTGCTTTTTTTCAACCTATAGATCCTTGGTTCAATCTTTGCTATTTGCAAATTCTTACAGAGAGAAATGTAGGAACCCAACTCGATAATGATTGAGATTGCTTCTTCCTTGACCGATGTTAAATTCAATTATTTTAAAGACTGTGTTAACTCAAGAGAGATGTGGGATAGGCTTACACTTATTTATGGAGGAGAAAAACATGTTCAAAAAGCCAAGGTTGATAGTCTCAGAGCAAAGTATGATGCAATGAGAATGAAAAATAAAGAGAAGTTTACTCAATATAGTTGCTAAATCAAGGAAGTTGTAAGTGCCATCAAAGGTGCTGGTGGACATTGACTAATAAAGAAGTGGTAAGTAAAATTATGAGAACTCTTTCTTCCAAGTATGCTATTAGAGTATCTGCTATTCAAGAATTGATATCCATACCAAATAATGTTGTTACTCTTGAAGCCTTAATTGGTAATTTGACTGCATTTGAGCTTAACAATTATGATAATAGTCTACTGACCATTGAAACTGCATTCAAATCATCTGTGAGTATTGGAACTTCAAGAAGAGAAAGAGAGAATCACAATAATTAATATGAAAATAAATATGATAGTATCCTAACCAAAGAGAAAGATAAAGAAGAGTTGGACGCATTGTTGGCTAAGAGACTACTAAGAGGTAAATGAAAGTACAAAGACACATTACCCTTGAAATATTTCAATTGTAATAAGATTGGTCATATTGCATCTAGATGTCCTGATAATGACAAGACTAATAAGAATGACAAGAGATAATTACAGAGGGGAGGCATTATCTACGGCAGAAAATAACTCTATGACTAAACAAAGAATTCTTTTTTTGCAGATTGAATAGAGCAGTAAACTAAGAATAAAGAGATTTAATCTCTAGTGTATAACAGAGATTTAATAAACATAAATATAACTCTGTACCCTAGACTTAGTTTTTTTTTAAAAAGAGAGTATTAAAATAAAGTTATTGAAGTTTATACCTTAATGAAAATGTTGAGGATGCCATGAAAGACGCTGAATAAATCTGAAACGTAATCCTCCATTGTTGAAGATCCTTGATATGAATATATACATAAGTATATACACACGTGTGTGTGTGTGTATGCCCTTGTATATTTGTGTGTATACTCCACTTCTTTTTCTTCCAATGTGCTCATGGCCAACCTGTAAAACCCAAAATGGAGAAATTAGGGTTTAAGCCATGTTTTATTTTTGGGCCAAACACTAATTTTGAAATTAGGGTTAGGGTTAGCCTATGGAACCAAAATCAATTTTAAATTTTATTTTAAAAATTTTATTTAATGCTAATAAGTCAAAATTAAATATTGGCATTAGTATTTAATGTTATTGACTTTTCCCTTTTTCTTTTGAAATTTGATTTTAAAGTTATTATTTATTTTTAACTTTTTGGAATCCCAAGATTCCTTTATTGAAAGTTTAAAATTTTGGGCCATTAAATATTTATTTGATTTATATGAACTTTTAAATGTTGGAATAATTGTTAGTAGGCCTTTATATTATTTTATTATTTGAAATTTGAGACTTAAGATTTTTGAATTATTATATTTAAATATTAATAATATTTTATTTAAGGACATTAATTAATTTTTATTCTTTTTATGACCCTTTGCTATTTTCTTTAAATATTAGAATTATTAGGGGGATGAACAATTTTATAAATCATAGGAGGGACCTAGGTAAAATATTTCATCCTAATAATAATAATATTTGTTTAGTAATTATTATTATAATTTTTAAATATTTTAATCCCTTAGTTGGAATAATATTAATGTTTAATGAACATTAATAAATTATGTTTAAATCAAGGGATATATTAATTTTATTTCAATTTATCGATTATTATTATATTTAATTTTAATAGTTTCTTAACCCTGTAATACCCCAAAATTGGCACCTAATAATTTCAATCAATTTTGGTGCATTCCTCGAATTTTTACATCATCAAAGTCCTCCTTTGCTAGGCAATTTTCTCTCTCCTACCTGACTTAATTCGACTTGATGTCAATTGCAAAAACCCTAAATTGCATTAATCAAATATTATAATTAATTCCTAAAGTCTTCGACTTTTATTAGCTAAATTACCCCTATGATAAATCAATTTAATTCTAAAGTCCTAAGTGCTTTAAATTAAATTAAACTCACCCCTTTAGCTAAATACCCATAAAAGGAATTAAAAAATTACTTGGTTATTCGAATGGATTATCATATTTGCATTTAATAAATCAAATTTTCAAAGAGTCACCCATGTGGCAATAATCCATTTCTTTAATTAAGTAATTCTCTAATATTTGTCTCTTTCTCCTCCATTGGAAATGAAGAGTCCACCGTTTCGAATCAAGAAACTCTTCATTCCTCTTCCAAGCTTGCCTATATCTTGAACCTCATTCTTCATTCGAAGGAGGGTAATTTTGAGGGTAACTAAACTATAGCATTTTTTTTGTCTCAATTTCATACTTTCAAGCTTTCATTGCATATTTAGATTAATTTCATCTAGTTTAATATTGCATCTTCATTGTAATTAGTTTGCTTACTTGCTCATAGTTTAATCTCATATTTCTTTCAAGTTATTTAGACCAAACTTGCATCTTCATATTTCTTTCAAGCTCTTAGATTAATTGCACTTCATCCTAGATTAATTTCAATTTGATTATCTTCATAAGCTTTCAAATCCTCCATTGTAGTGCTGGTCTAATGGTTGTTGGGCTCTCGTTCTAAGAGTAATTAAATACCTTGTCTACATAGGAGGCAACAGGTCGCTTCACCATGAATTTTGAATTGAGTAATCCATACTCATTCTCGTAATTCGATTGTGTGAGTAATGACTATGTTGTGTGTGTAGTTGGATTAGAGGTCCACGTTCAACCACATACATTCTGGTGCCCACCGTGGGGCAAAAAAGATCAATTTCTGGCCTCATTCTTGATTTTTTTGACAGGAAATTTGAGCTTTGTCGTGCATCAGTACTATCCTGTGTACGGATTCTCGCATGAGAATCCAGAGCATACCACATGAAGTTTCTCTCTCAGTAGCACTCTCTCGCATGAACTTTCACATCCTCGCGCAGCACCCTGTGTTTTCTCACGCGCTGTGGAGTACTTCCTCGCGTGAGATTTGGTTATAATTTTTAAATTTTTTAGTCTTTGTCTTTCCTGTTCCAGATTTATGATAGTTTTTGTTTGCTGTTAATTTACATTTTTCTATTCTTTCCACAGCATAACAGTTTTCTGCAGGATGTTTGTCAAAGAATATAAAACATGCTAATGGATTGATTACAGGATGATAGTCAAAGATCTCATAAAACATTGTGTTTGTTTCTTGCTTTCATTCACATAGTCTAATTAGGGCTCCGGTAAAATTTCTTGAGAATTTTGATAGTGAGTAGGGAATTTGGCTCTTCATTACATGGAGGTGATGACCATGAATGAACTTGAAAACCCAGTGATCCTACTAATATGACAGATTCTTGGGGAAGTGGAGAAAGGTAGTGAATCTTTAACACTTCTACTTGCCAAGGGATTATGCTCTTCTCTTTCTGAGAGAGCCAGAAACCCAAAAGCTTGTAGATTTGCTGAAGTGAAGTTAACTCGATGATGAACTTGCTTGATGTGTTTGGGTGAAGTGATGAGGTAGAGAAATATGCTCTTCTCTCTTTGAGAGAAACAAAAAATCAAACCCTCGGATCTAAGCCAAGTTGTGTCACCGTTAGAGGGCATGCCGAAAGTTGAACCTCTGGGAATGACCCAAGTGAGTACACACCTTTCATCAGTGATTCCACCTCACTTTAATAAAGAACGCTTTATTGAGTCTAAAGACTCCAAAGCCATATTAGCTTCCTTCTCATGATTTCGACTATCATCTTGAGAAGGCCTTGTTTGTTAAACTGAGCGGCGCCGCTCCTAGCCCTTCTTGTAGGGGCGTACAACTTTCAAGTGTCGGTGTGGCTGCGAGGCCCTAGCCCTTTATTAGGGGCACCAGAGGTTAGTATGAACAGAAGCCTATTAAAAACTTTCCTTAGCTAGTGGCCTACCCGGTTCACCTCCAAAAGGAGGCATAATCTTTGTGTAGGGAGGGGGAAGAATCTCTCCCGTAGATTCCCACCATAGGCATACACCTGGACGCTTGAAGGTTGTATATGACACTGGCCCCTACCACAAGGGTAACCTTTGAACATATACTATTGAGTCCTTGGAAACACTAAAAATATGGGTGCCCTCTAGGGGGTGACACGGCTGTGTGAGGTGCACGTATGCGCATAAGCAGTGGGGCAAAGGTTTTGTCTTCTTACCATTTTTTTTTGGTAGGGATAGCTATGTGTTTGTTATCGAGTCTTAAACATTGTCCAATCATGATCAAACAAAGACTCCCCTGATACTACCAAGTTGCTTTGTCCTTGATAGGTCTGTTAACGACTACTTGTATCACAACTGCTTGATCTAAACCTTTGTGTCTTTAAATGAATGCTTGAAACCTCAAAATGAGATTGTTGACTAAATTGTTCTTCAAACCTGTTAGGAAATTAGATTTTCTGTCAGACATCAATTCAGGCTATATCTCAGAATTCAACTTTTACCTCAAAAAATGTGTCGAATTGTCAGATTTTGGATTTTTCCCACGTGAAGTTTCACTTTTTAGAGCACTTTCTCATGCGAGACTTTGTTCTTTCGTGCAAGGTTTGGTGTTTTCTTGCGCAGCCTGGTACTCTCTCACACAAAACTATAGGCTAATTTTAAAAAATAGACTAAATTCATGTTGACTGATCAAACTTTTTCCTGATCTATTTTTTGTCTGAGGTTTGTTTTTCTATTTTCCTGTCGTTCATTGTCAGAAACTGGTTGTCTCGAGTTAGGAATTGATCAATCTTTTCTTTGGCTCATGTTGTCTCTTGTTGGTTTACCTTATCTCTTTATGCCTTTTGTATCTTGTGTTGCGATAGTCTTATCTCGGCTGATCTAGCCACCTCTCTTGACAATTTGTACCAGGTCCATCTCGCATCTTGGTTGTCCTAGCCATTTATCTCCTTTTCATTATCTTAGAGACAGAGTCTACCATTATCCTGAGTCTTCTCTCATCACATCTTTGTCTATGACTGTCACGACTAGAAGTGGCAAAACTTATCCCATTCAAAATACTGGTCAAGGTAGAAGCGAACCTCCTAATCAAGAAATAGATCATCCTGAATCTATCGTGAAATCTAAACTTTGTGAGATATCCTTGAGTTCCTCATTGAGTACTTTGAAAGGTAGTTCATCTCAACCATCACCTCCGGTGTTCCAAGAATGTTTTAATCCATTGTTTGAATCGCAGCCTGGTTTCTCATTTCAAGAGCAAGACAACTCATACTTCCAAAACAACTCATTGTTTCATAACTTTGGAAGACCACTCCCTCAAACTGCTCCTATTATTGAATCTGTTGACACTAATCACGATATCTTCCCACCTAAATTTATTAAATCTTTTGATCATGTTCATTCACCAAAAGTTACCTTATCTGTGTCGCATCAATCATTCATATCACTTTACTGAGGCTTCAATCGCTGCACTGTCCCACACCAACAAGATGGGAGATCCATTTAATTTCCAACCGGGAAAGTACAGTCAAACTTTTGATCAATCTCAAAACAATCAGTATCATGGTCAATCCTCTAATGACCCATGTCATGCTTAACCTCAGAATGAGCAGCCTCATGGTCAATCTCAACATGACCAAAATCAGTCCCACAATGATGATCAATCTTGAAATAAACCTCAAGGCAATCAACAACCCGCATATTTCTATCGCCCTCCTCCATTCAATCAAAACCAAGATGATCAAAAACAAGATCAGATTCTAAGCATTTATGAGATCCTTGGGAATGAAAATGGTGTGATAACTCAACATGATATAAACGTTGCCAAAGCTAATAAGAGTCTTGTTAAAATGATAGAGATCCTTCTCCTAGAGGAGAAAGAAAAATACTTCCTTGAGTTAGCTAAACAAGGGGCCAAGTTACCCCCAGACTATTAAGTTGAAACACTCGTAGCCAAGGAAGAAGAAACTAAGACCGCAAAGTTGCAAAAGATGGTCCGAGACATGCAAGATCAGATTAGTCAACTTGCGAAGAATAAGGAAAAACCCACTCAACAATTCACAATGGAAAGCATTTGTCCTTTCCCCTTTGACATAAGTCTTCATATGCCACCTTTTCCCAGAGGTGTAGAGCTCCCTAAATATGACAAATACTTGGGTGCAACCAATCCCCAAGATCACTTGAGGGAGTTTGGCGCATTATCTATGGACTTCATGCATGATCAAACATATCTTATGCGCTTATTTCCTCATAGTTTGGGTGGACCCGCGATGGAATGGTTTTCTAGATTGCCTACTAGCATTAAGACTTTTGACAAAATGGCTAATCTGTTTCTCCAACATTACTTGCATAATATTTAGCATTTGGTCAACATCTAGGATCTTTGCAATTTAAAACAGTGACAAGGAGAATCTTTCCTAACATTCCTCCAAAGGTGGAGACAATTATGTATAAGGTGTCCTCACAAGCTACCAAAGTCCGAGAGACTCGACATTTTCTTAGACAATCTTGTCCCAAACTTCGGATACCAAGTGCAATTACTAGGTCCTCTAACTTTTGATAGTATGATCAAACAAGCAGTGCAAATAGAGGCCTTTATGATCAAGAAAGGTGAATTGACTTTGAGTAAAGACAACAAGCAGAGATATTCATACTTGAATAAGGATAAAGGGAAGTTTGTGAACAAGAATAGAGACATTGTGAATGATGGAGTGATCGACAATGTGACCCCAAAACTGGCTAAGTCTATTTTTAATCTCTCTTCCACCATACAAGTAGTTAAAGCGGCTGAAAAGCCTGTGGTGGAAAATCAGCAACCTTCGAGGTTTTCTAGAAAAAAACCTTGGGCATCTTGACCCAAGTGCGAATTCACTTCCTTGGGAGAACCACTTGATGTGGTCTATAAAACTCTTGTAGAGAATTAGATTCTTACTCTTTGGAAAAGCATCTCTATGACCCACAACCATGACCTCATTGGTGGAATGATAACACCTATTGTGACTATCACCAAAATAAGGGTCATAAGACTTCTACTTGTCTTCAGCTGAAACATAAAGTCCAAGATTTGATTTATAGTGGTGACATTGTTGTGGATGGCCATAACAAGAATTTGGACCATCAAGCATTTAAGGATCCCTTCCCTCCTCATGAGAAGGGTGAGTCTTCAAACACCAAGAATACCAATGCTAAAGTTAATTACACATACACTAATGATGACAATTTTATTGGTATGATCGAACCTTTCAAGATAGAGTATTGTGACGTGATCACTTCCAAGGGGAGTGGCGATGCTCCCAAACCTAAGACTCCTTTCATCTTGCGTAGTTTCGCGTCTCATTCGTCTGAATCTGAACAACCTCAAGATTGTGCTAATGTTGTTACTCGATCACGAGGAAGAGTTGTTTTGAAAGGTCCTGATACTTCTACATCCGCTCCGAAGAAAATTGCGGATAAGAATGATGTTGGCCCTGCCAACAAGAACACAAAATTAGTTCCTACATCTAGCGCGGCTAGTTATAGCATCTTAGATCAACTCCAGCAAACCAATGCTCAGATTACCATTTTTGAGTTGTTGAAGATTTGCCTGCTCACAGGAAGATTTTGGATGAAGCCCTTGTCGAGGCAAACATTCCCAAGGATCTCGATCTCAACCGGTTCCAATCTACAGTGGGTCATTTGACCTCGCCTCACTATCTATCCTTCTTTGAAGAAGATGATCACTCTTTGAGTCATCCGCATAACGCTCCCTTGCATATAGAGGTCATGATAGATCCTAAGCGTGTCCACCGAGTGCTCATAGACAATGGTGTTGGTCTTAACATATGTTCCGCTAAGCTACTTACTCAGCCAGGATATGATGAGAATTATGTAGACTCCCGCAAAAAGATTACCATCAAAGCTTATGATGAGGAATAGCGCAAGTCCCAAGGCTTAGTTGTGCTACCTATCCACGTAGGACCTATTGAGAGAGATGTTACTTTTCAAGTTCTTGACATTCCTCTTGCCTACAATATCTTTTTGGGTAGGCCTTGGATTCATGAGATGTAGGTTGTTCCATCTACGTATCACCAATGCATTAAGTTTGCATTCCATGGGGCGGAAGTCACTATGCCTGCTAATACCAATTACTCTTGCAACACTCTTGCGCAATCCGCAGATAACTTTGTTTTGAAAAATAGAGAATCCACTGAGTTTTATGATGCTAAGCTGAAAGAAATGGAAAAAACTTTGAGACTTAAGGATACAGGCATGGGAGAATACCGAATTGAACCTGTGCTATCACTTGTTTCTCTACCTCCATCTCCACACTCTTATGGGAGACTGTCTGAGAATAAAAAGACTTATGATAATCCTCCTCAAACAATCTATAAAGGCACCTTTGTAAGGGCCTCTACACCTTTAGAAGATGAGGATGAAGAAAGAGCTATCAGAGCTTGGATCTATAAGGGAAAAGAAATAGTTGAAACAACTACTCCATTTCTAGACTTAGAACAAGAGCCATATAGTGAGGCCTTCAAGATCATGAATCCCTTCGGCTATAAGGGGAGTGGTCCTATAAGGAAGAATGACAATGGTTTGCTAAAGCCCATTGAAACTACAAGTCGTAGCACAAAGGATACCACTAGTTTAGGTTTCAAGAAGATCCCCTTTCATTTAGGGATTAACAAGTTTGTGCCAGAACCTGAACCTAAACCTGAGTCAAAATTTGATGATACTACTCCAGAGGTAAATCCAGAGACCAGCTCTGATGAAGACACATTTCCATATCCTATTCCTTCGGATCTTGCGGCACTCTTTGCAGAACCTGATGAGCCTATCATACCTGTCCATATGGTAGAAACTGATACTACTTCTGATAAAACTTATTCAATGCATCAATTCACATATGAGGAATGGAAAGCAACACTAAATGATGATCCCAATTTTCCAGGTGAACAATACAGGCCACCACATTTTCAAAAGTATCTTGAACAAGAACAACTCCAGCAAACCATTAATGCCACAAGGAATGAAGATGAGTCAGGTGATACAGCTAGTACTAATGAAATTCCCACATCAAGTACTAACTCACATGAATATGAGTTTGACTCTTTGTTTGATGCTACTTATGATGTAGACATAGATACTATTCACGTATATGAAAGACTCCTCGAAGTAGGTTAAGGGTCTAGCATTAGGCCGCACGAATTAGATGCCACCGGTGTTAACTTGTCCTCTACTTTCGACGTAAGGTCTTATAGGGATTCGAACACTCCTTTGGATGAGATCACTCTAGATCTTGACTTGCTTGTCCATGCTTTTGATGGTTATACCATGAATGCAGTTGAACCAGTCACTACTTCCCTTTCACTCTGTCGTCCCGATCTGATAAATTGGAACTCCCCTTCCACATCCAATGAAGTCCTAACATTTTAGAATGATTATGATCTAGCCTGTTACCTTCATGCTATTGAGCCTATGATGTCCTCCACTAGCGAAAGCAATGTCAGCATGACAGAGGTGGATATCAAATATCTTAGTCAAAAAATTAAAAGAATAAAAAATAGATGCTCTGATGGTGAAAACCACTTTTTGGCAGTATCAAAGCCAAAAATAGTAAAAATAAAAGACGTATCTGAGGGTGAAAACTTCTCTGAGGCACCCAAGGATGAGATACTTGATACGCTTCCAAGCCACTTTCAAGAGAGGTCATCAGTATTGATTGAGCCGACACAGCCGGTAAATTTGGGTACAGAAGCTACTCCATAGATTATTCATGTAGCACAATCATTGTCTGCCAAAGAAAAAGAAGAGTTCACTAGCTTCTTTCAGAGCAAGAAAATAAACTTTGCATGGACCTACTCTGACATGCCTGGATTAGACCCCAATCTAATCATGCACCATTTGTCCATTGCACCAGGTATTAAACTTATTAAATAGAAGCTACGAAAGATGCATCCACACGTGGCCCTTTTGGTCAAAGCAGAGCTAGAGAAAATTCTCAAGGTTGGTTTCATAAGAACTATTGATTATGCAGAATGGATTTCAAACATTGTTCTAGTCACTAAACATGATAAATCTATTCATGTGTGTACAGACTTCAAGGATCTAAATAAGGAATGTCCAAAAGATGACTTCCCACTTCCTAATATTGATATGATAGTAGACATGACAGGAGGATATGAGATGTATTCCTTGATGGATGGTTTTTCTGGCTATAATCAAATAAAAATTGTGCCAGAAGATCAAGAAAAGAACGCTTTCACATGTGCCTGGGGCACCTTTTGCTGGAATGTCATGCCTTTTGGGCTTAAGAATGCTGGAGCAACATATCAGAGAGCTATCACTACTATTTTCCATGATATGATGCATAAAATGATGGAGGATTATGTGGATGATACTTTAGCCAAGAGCATGCAGCGAAGAACTCATCTCACATATTTGGGTCCCATCCTTGACCGCATGGAACAATTTAGTCTCAGACTTAATCCCAAAAAATGTGCATTCGGTGTTACTTCTGGGAAACTCTTGGGTTATATCATTTCAGCTAAAGGCATAGAAGTTGATCCTGAAAAAGTTCAAGCTATTATGGACATGCCTCCACCCAAGAACATCAGTCAAATGAGAGGATTAAAAGGAAGGCTACAATCTATCTGGTGCTTCATTTCATAGTTGGCCGACAAGTCACAACCATTCACTAAAACCTTGCATAAGGGTGTGACCTATGAATGGAATGAATAATGTGACAGGGGACTCACTCAAATAAAACAATATCTTACTAATCCACTTGTTTTGATGCCTCCTATTCATTGTAAGTCGCTTATACTGTACATCTCAGAAACAAACACATCTTTGGGTGCTCTCCTAGCTCAAGAAGATCAGAACAACAAAGAGAGAGCCATATATTATATCAGCAGAACATTGGTTTCTTATGAAATGAACTATTCTGTCATTGAGAAGGCTTGTTTAGCAATGGAATTTTCTTCTCAGAAGTTGTGGCATTATATGCTAGCTCATACTACAAGGCTTATAGCAAAAATTGATCCACTAAAATACCTATTGAGCAAGGCTACCCTCACGGGTAGATTAGCAAAATGGGTGATGATACTTAGTGAATTTGACATTGAGTATGTGGAAAGAAAAGCTATTAAAGGATAAGCAATTGCTGATCAATTGGAGGAGGCTCCTTTGAAAGATCACCAGCCTTTGAGTATTGAATTCCCAAATGAATCCATCATGCTTCTCACACATCAATCTTGGAGCATGTTCTTTGATGGATCATTCTCTCAGCAAGGATCAGGTGCAGACATTCTGTTTATAACACCTCAAAGATACTCGTTGCCAAAAGCTTATAAAATGTTATTTTCCTACACAAGCAACATAGCTAAATATGAAGCTCTCATCAATGGTATGAAGATAGCCCTTGAATGGCGTGTGGACGGGCTCAAGGTCTTTGGAGACTCTTAGTTAATCATCAACCAAGTCAATGATGTCTACCAAACAAAAGATGACAAGCTAGTACCCTACAAAAGAATGGTGGATGATCTCAAACAGTATTTTGCACACATTTATTTCCAGCAAATTCCAAGGGCAAATAATAAAGCAGCTAATGCTATGGCCACTCTTGCTTCAATGTTACAAATGCTGGAAAATGACTTCAAACACAAATTCCTGGTGCAGGCATTACATTACCCTACCTATGATATTCTTGAATCCAAGATGATCTGTTCAGTCATTGGACATGATTGATCCTGCTACCACCATATCTATTCCTACCTTCATGACCAGATCATTCCAGACACCTATACCTAGAATGAAAAGCGTCACCTAATTTAAACTACTTCATGGTATGTCCTCATAGAAAATGACTTGTATAGATGGGGTCTAGACGGTACCCTCCTTAGGTGTCTAGAACCCGATGAGTCCAAACGTGCGCTAGCTGAGGTACACAAAGGTATCTGTGGGTCTCATTCGAGTGGTAGCGCAAAAACTTATTAGAGCAGGTTATTACTGGTCGGACATGGAGAAAGAAGTTGTTCAATATGCCAAGACTTGTAAACAATGCCAATTTCACAGGAATCTGATTCATGCTCCTGCTAAAGAGCTTAGTCCTCTCATCGGTTTCTAGCCATTTCAACAATGGGCCTTTGATTTGGTAGGTCAGATATATCCTTCTTCTTCAAGAGGACATAAGTTTATCATCATAGCTACTGATTACTTTACCAAGTGGGTTGAGGCAGTGCCTCTAGCTATAGCTGATGACAAGTCTGTGGCTATGTTTATACTGAACTATATCATTTGTAGATATGGTGTACCCTCATCCATTAAAACTAACAATGGGAGACAATTCAAAAATAAGGACCTGACAGACTTATGCACCAAGTTCAGGATTATTCAACATTGGTCATATATCTATTATCCTCAGGGTAATGGACAAGCAGAAGCTTCTAATAAGACAATTCTCAAAATCTTGCACCGAACAGTTCATAAATCTGGTAGAGATTGACATCTCCAGATTAATCCAGCTTTGTGGGCCTACAGATTAAGTATCTGAACACCAATAGGGGCCACTCCCTTTTCCTTGGTTTATGGAGTAGATGCAGTGTTGCCTATTGAGGTCGAGATTCCAACATTGTGAATCTCTCTGAGGGGCCTCATCACTGATGAAGAAAATAGAATATCCTGACTTCAAGAGCTTGAGCTACTGGATGAACATCGGAAGGTGGTGTTTGATCATCTAAGAGCATACCAAAAGAGAATGTCCAAAGCCTACAATAAGAAAGTCAGACAAAGAGAATTCCAAGTGGGTGACCTTGTTTTGAGAGAGAACCCCAAGAATTGGTAGCAGTGAGTCCAGAAAGGGAAATTTGAACCAAACTGGCTTGGTCCATATGTCATTACTGCAGCATTTGGGTCTGGTGCTTACTGACTCTCCACCACTAAAGGAGAATAGCTCAAAGAGCCTATCAACGCTCTTCACTTGAAGAAATTCTACAGCTGAGGCATTCTCTGTGTGCTCATGTACATATTTATTGGTCCTGAAAAAAATCCCAAAAAATGATATATTGCAAAAAATCTAAAAATTGCAAAATGTCTTGAAAAAATGATCATCTTAGTGAAAACCTGGTAAACAGGCGCTTTGATGTATCTATTATCTTGGTGAAAACCTGGTAAACAGGCACCTTGATAATAATAAAAAAAATTTAAAAATTTTAAAAATACAAAAAAAGTCAAAAGATCAAAAATACAAAAAAATGAAATATTCAAAAATACAAAAAAAGAAAAAAAAAAGAAAAGAAAAGAACAAAAAAATTGAAAAAGAAGAAAAATGTGTCATTGATGAAAACCCGATAAACAGGCGTCATGGTAGCAAAAATAGAATCTCTGCCAAGATGGTGAAAACCTGGTAAACAGGCACCTCTTGTTTCCTGAAGCTACATCTCATCTCAATATCGCTTGGCTCTTAGTTTCCTGCTTTAGTTTGCTTTCCCACTTCCCTGCTTTCGTTTGTTTCCTGCTTTAGTCTATTTCCTGCTTTAGTTTTCCAGCTCATGCACTTGCCTTCAGTTGTCTTCAAGATTTTCCTTGACTCTTCATGGATTGGAATTGGTTCACACTTGGGGGCACCTTCCTAGTCTAGGGGGCATTGTCCTATCACTTTCAAAAGTTTTGTTCGTGCATCAGTCACCAGCGGTTCTCGCTGCGTCTACCTATTGATGCCTAGCTACTTTTGAGATTTCTCCCCTTGAGGATATCTCATGTATCGGTCGCCAATGGTTCTCACTATGCCTACCTACTGATACCTAGCTCTTGATCGGACCCCTCTCTTTCGGGATCTCTTCCTTACATCAGTCACCAGTGGTTCTCACTACGTCTGCCTGCTGATGTTTCACTCGTGCTTTATTCTCTCTTTTCAGAATCTTCCTTGTATCAGTCACCAGTGGTTCTCACTGGGTCTGCCTGCTAATACTTGGTTCACACTTCGATATCTTCTTGAGACTTTGTCTCTCACGACAGTCACCAATGGTTCTCACTGCGTCTGCCTGCTGTCACTATCCCGTCGAGACTTCGAACATTGTACGCTTCCAATTCAACTTCAATCCGCTTGAACACAAACGTAAACTGAAACTAAAACTGAATTTGTGTTCCTTTGAAGCATGCTGAGCTTTTCCTTTGCTTGTTTGTTTGTTTGCCTTATCATTTCCCCTCGAGCGAATCTACGACGTCTTTCTTGACTGAGAAACGCGAAGACTGGGGGCATGATCTTTTTATGTGCTTTCTGCTTGCTGGTTTAGTTCCAATGATCCAAAGAATCTATCTAAGAGGGGTGTATGTCTATAAGAGCCTTCATCTCATATTAGATGGCCATGCGTACCTCGAGTCCTTTTATATGGACGCTTTGGTGAGGTTGGTTCTTCTCCTTGTCTTTTTTGAGTGACTTCTTTCTGCTACAAGTAAAATCGCTAACACTCATCCTACTAAGTGAACGTAAGGGTCACTATGAGCATTCTTTGGCTAAGGAAGGGACTCTTGTGTGTCTGGTGTGTTTGTTCGCAAGCAACATTCAGGGCATTCTAGCAATTGTTCTTTGATGATTATGTTAACTTGCTAAATCAAAAGAAATAGGTGTTCAGGTCATTATGGCTTCTTGTGCCTTAATGCTTACACCTCATTTCGACAAATCTAAAACTTATGTGATATTCATATTCTCATGATTGCAATGTTAGTGAGAATTGTATGGCATCTTGCGATCGTCCCTTGCCTAAACGAACTCGATGATGATAAAAATGGTGAGTCCAACAACCAAGTCCTAGGAATTGCATCCGCTCATTCTAGGCTTGCATCTTTCATGCTAAGCTTGCATTTGAGACGATATCTCGGTGCTCTCCTGATTGCTTTCTGTTCATCGACGGTTCTCCTCTTTCATCTTGGATTCATCTTGGTTGCACAAGTGTCCGGTCCTCGCTCTTGATCTTCGAAACATATTCTTTTTTATTAGTACTTGTCATATATGCGACAATCCTGCATGAGATGATTAGTACCATATCCATTGCATTTCCATTACATTTCCATTGCATTGCATTTACATTCGTAAACTCATTTCCATCCATTCATTTGCATCTACATATACATGTGCATCCACTATAAGCATAATTCAAATCATACATTACACATATGCATACACTCTATCCATCTATCACTGCATTTCACATTGCATTATCATAAAAATAAAACATGTGCATATTCATGTTCATAAAAGAAAACATGTGCATTTCATACATATCTAATCCATACATCTAAAGCATATAGAGCACATCTCATAAAACATCAACATCAAAGCAATATATCAACAAGTACGATGATATCAAAATATCCCTCTCATATATATATATATCGATCCAATGTCATGTAAAAAAGAGAAGGGTGCTACTCAAGCACAATATCAAAAATGGGCTACAATATATGGATATCAAAATGTGCTAACTCTGCCCATCGTCACCTGGAGGAGGTGGTGGTAATGGTCTCTATGGAAGGGGCATCGGTCTCTGCGGTGGTGGCATCGGTCGCTGTGGAGGTGCCTGCTGTGGAGGTGCTGGTGGTGGTGCATGTGGAGCTCCAACGTACTCATAAAATGGTAGCACCTGCTCTACTAGATCCAAAACGACTCCGCAGTAAGCTGCATAATAATAAGCTGCCTGAGCAGCCTCATATCTCATCTCAATCCTCGATCGTGCTAGCTCCTCCCGTAGTTGCCTGATCTCAGCATCTCTATCAACTAGGCGGGTCTCCTCTCTGATGACTCGTGTATGGTAGTCATCTCACTCCCACTAGACCTGCCTCACTCTCTCACGGCTCTTCCTAAGAGCCTCTTGTAGCTATGGTCCATGTGCGCCTATCAGAATATCCGACATATCAATATCATCATCTGGAGGAGTCTGTTGCGATGAATCTCCTATCTGCTGCCTGGTGGACCTTTGTTGGGCCTCATTGCTCCCAGCTCCTGCATCTGAGCCCATGGTCCTGGCGAGGATGCAAGTCTATCTAGATCTAGGCCTCAGCACTCTCTGTTGTTGTCCCTAGGGCCCCTATTGTCCAACATGTTGTTGTGCAGGCTGCTGAACTGGTACCTACTGGACCAGTACCTGCTGCTGTTGCACAGGCTATTGTTGCGCTCCTATACCGACAGGGTCCGTGAATCTAGGATGTGGTCATGCTATCAAATGGTCTCTATATGCAAGTGTCACCCCTGCATTGGTGACGTCCACCATGTAATCCCATCGTGTAGTCGGTATGCGTGCCTCTATCGCACATCACTCTGGATCAAGTCTCGCATGCCACCCCTTCTCCTTATCGACGAAGCGGGCATAGGGGTAGTACTCATGTGAAATATCACGCTGCCTACCAAACTAACGCAGGACACGTGTGACAAGAAAACACTCAATAATAGTGACACTACGTCCAATCAATGGACGCGAAACAAACATATGAGAAAGCTCTCAATGAGCATCATTCCAGGGCTTAGTGGCAACCCAAGGTCTCTAGACAACAGCTGCCATGTCATCCAGCTATCCTCACCACTGCTTCACCTTACCCAACAAAGGCTGAGTCATCAGACCTACGTACCTGTATATGTAAGGCTCTAGCACCTGTCGTGTATTATGGAATATAGGCCTGCAAATAGGGAGATTCTCCCATGCCCAGATCTGCAAGACAAAGACACCTGTCACCATCGTCCTCGCACTGTGATACGCGATCTCATGAAGCTTGTGGTACATTTGTGCGAGCATACACTCACCCCATCCAAATCTAATTGTTGGTCTGGCCAGCATCGTCCCCCAGCTGCACTCTAAACCATGTTGACCTCGATCTGGAACAAGGTAGCAACTTAGGAACATAGCAAGAACAACATCTAACGAGTGAGCACCACTGTATCTGCGAATCAAATCCTCCCAAGAGATGGCCCGACCCATCACTAGATCATCTCGGAAGATCATCCTTAATGCTACTGTACTCTGTCTTGGCTGTGTATCATACTCTACTTGAGTACCATGGACGAGTATTCGCAAGATCTTGTATATATCCTTGAGAGTCACAGTCATCTCCCCCATCGGCAAATGGAAGGTGTTCATCTTCAAATGGAAACGCTCTATGAGTGCACCAAGAAGACCGTGATTTACCCTAATGTTGGGTAGATCACACAAGTATCCTAGACCAAGTCCCTCAATGTGAGCACTTTCTGCATCTGTTAGTCTCTGAACTAATATAGTGATCACTAGATGATGTGACCTAAAGGCAACGTCGGGGAAGTCAACCTACAAAGCAAGCGACAACATTGGATCAGTATCTCAACATGATGGTTTTCAAAACAACAACAACAAATACAGCAAGGCATCTACCCTAGACATGACTCTGCAACGCTCTACTTGGTTGATTTTATGCAAATTCGATAAATTTTGGCAAAGGTTTTACAACACTGCAGCAGCTTTTCGCACGAGGAAACTGTTTCCTCATGCGAGACAAGACTTGTACTTGCACGAGTAGGAGAAATTTTGCTCGAGACCAACTTTCAGCTCGCGCGAGCTTCCAGACAGACACCATGCGAAGATACCCTAACTGATGCGAGGAAACCACTTCCTCATGCGAAAGGCGATCTAGGCTGGCGTGAGGAAACTACTTCCTTGCACGAGATTGGAAGAACATGTCCTAAACTTCCTAGATCTACCCTAAATTGACCTAAAAAGCAGTACAAATCGAAATGCAAGGAGGTTTATCGACTACTTACAGGTGCGTCATACTCTGGTGGCCAAGCATGTCATCGGGAGTGCTCAAATCGATGCATATGCAGTGGAAGACCCTCCATTTCTCTCTCAAAACTCAAAATCAGCAAGAAGATGAAGTGAATAATGAGTTGAAAATGACCCCTTCGGGCCTTATATAGCTTTTGACCTAATTTTCAAAAGTGCTCTATTTTGCACAAAAATTGCACCCTTAGTTAAATCGACTGCTTTGAATCCATTTTCGGGATCGAAATCGAAATCTGACATCTCTGGATAGCTCAAAATTGCGTTTTAAAATTCTGAGGACCCTTTGGGATCGGATGCTTGTGCAATCAGCCTTCTGGCGTCATCTTCCTGCCAGATCCTCATCTCCTCATCATTTCCTTGAGATCTTCAATGTTTTCATCAAAGTCAACTCTAGTCAAATTTGTTCAACCATGGTCAAACTTGGTCAGCAGGACCTCCCGATCACTTTATTTGCTTCTACAACTTCTTGAATCTAGTTTGATTGTTTATACTTTGCAACCTCTCATTGTCAATCGTCCTTCTGATATGTCATTTCTCAATTTCTCTCCCAAGGAGGCAGGATGATTGCATCATTTGAATCTTGTCAAATCAATTCTTGAATCAATCTGATCTGAATCAAAGTCCTCACCGCTTGAGGCATCTCGTCACTAGGAGCATCTTTGCGACTGCATCTTGCTATCTGGTCATCTATCTCTTAGGCATCTGAGAAATCTAACTCGGATCCTCGAGGATCAAGCTTCATTCTAAAGATGGTTCTCGAAATCTATTAGGTATTGGGGCAATCTAACCCTAATTCCTGGTAGTCAATCTTCGTTCTGGAGATAGCTCTCGAAATCTCTTTTAGACCGTTATCTGGGCAATCTAACCCGGGTCTCAGAGGGCTAAGCTTCGTATTGGGGCAATCTAACCTTGATTCTGGAGACAGTCCTAAGTCTATCATCAATTGGTATTGGGGCAATCTAGCCCTAATTCCAGTTCTCTTTTAAGACCGTTGTCTTTGCAATCTAACTTAGACTTCAAAAAATCATGCTTTGATCTGTTCGGTGTCTTGCAACCTAACCTAGACTTCCGAAATTCTCGTCATTTGTCACTTCAGACTATTCTTTAAATCAAAACATTGTTCGCACATCAATTCAAAGAGGGGCAAATGTAATACCCCAAAATTGGCACCTAATAATTTCAATCAATTTTGGTGCATTCCTCGAATTTTTACATCATCAAAGTCCTACTTTCTAGGCAATTTTCTCTCTCCTACCTGACTTAATTCGACTTGATGTCAATTGCAAAAACCCTAAATTGCATTAATCAAATATTATAATTAATTCTTAAAGTCTTCGACTTTTGTTAGCTAAATTACCCCTATGATAAATCAATTTAATTCTAAAGTCCTAAGTGCTTTAAATTAAATTAAACTCACCCCTTTAGCTAAATACCCATAAAAGGAATTAATAAATTACTTGGTTATTCAAATGGATTATCATATTTGCATTTAATAAATCAAATATTCAAAGAGTCACCCATGTGGCAATAATCCATTTCTTTAATTAAGTAATTCTCTAATATTTGTCTCTTTCTCCTCCATTGGAAATGAAGAGTCCACCGTTTCGAATCAAGAAACTCTTCATTCCTCTTCCAAGCTTGCCTATATCTTGAACCTCATTCTTCATTCAAAGGAGGGCAATTTTGAGGGTAACTAAACTATACCAATTTTTTTGTCTCAATTTCATACTTTCAATCTTTCATTGCATATTTAGATTAATTTCATCTAGTTTAATATTGCATCTTCATTGTAATTAGTTTTCTTACTTGCTCATAGTTTAATCTCATATTTCTTTCAAGTTATTTAGACCAAACTTGCATCTTCATATTTCTTTCAAGCTCTTAGATTAATTGCACTTCATTCTAGATTAATTTCAATTTGATTATCTTTATAAGCTTTCAAATCCTTCATTGTAGTACTGGTCTAATGGTTGTTGGGCTCTCATTCTAAGAGTAATTAAACATCTCATCTACATAGGAGGCAACAGGTCGCTTCACCATGAATTTTGAATTGAGTAATCCATACTCATTCTTGTAATTTGATTGTGTGAGTAATGACTATGTTGCGTGTGTAGTTGGATTAGAGGTCCACGTTCAACCACATACAAACCCCAGTATTGCGTTAGGGTTAATTGCATGTTTGCATTATAACTTTTTTGACACATTAAGTTGAATTCTCCATTTGACTTTAAATGGATACTTGTTATCCATTAGGGGCCACTAGGGTTACGATTGAATTTATTGATTTGATTCATCTTCAATTGAACCCCTAGGTTTTTTTGACCTATTTGTTGACCTTATTATATTTTCTTAATTTGATTTGTACACTTGGTGTTAGGATTAGGTAATACTAAGAGGGGGGGTGAATCAATATTACTGAACTTTGATTTAAACTTTAACCAATTATAAATAAACCATAACACTGCTGAAATGAAAAGAACAATAAAACATAACACATAACTCACGACACCATGATTTGTTCTCGAGGAAACCTTGACCAAGGGAAAACCATGGTGGGGATGGTACCCACAATTATGCACTAAAATATTGTATCCCTGTTAGGAGATCTAGCCCTGTTAGGAGCTGATTATTACATAGTACATTTCCTTGTTAGAGGATTGCAAAACCCTGTTAGGGGTATACAAAACACTTGGTTAAGGGTGGTGAGCAAACTGCTCTTACAATCAAAACTATTACGAATAATTCTCTGAAATGTGAACAATACAAGCACTTATCTTGCTTAGATAGTTCCAGTTATAGCTTTGTCTCTTACTGATCTCGCATCTGATCTCTGTTCTCGAATTCACAGCCTTTCTTCATATCATATCTCATAATAGCTATCGCTTTCATAAAAGCACTCTATACTTATACAAAAACTATTGTCCAGTCAGCTTCACAAATACCATACAAAACATAATATTTAATTATGTAAAGGGTAATTATAGAGTCAGTGAGCTTATATTTCCAAAGTGTCGGCAATTTTCTTCATTCATCTAACTTAGCACGTTACCATATCAAGTAACCTTACCGCAGTCACCGCAATTGCTCATATGCCTTTTTATACTATTTTATTGTCATTGCATACCTTCATATCACTGCATCTCACTAATCTGATCACAAAAAATCATGCACTCTTAACTAAAGCATATAAATATCCCAAAATACCTTCTACTAACTTCACAGGCCATAATACCTCATGCATTTCCATTGCTAACCAAAACTGTAACACTGTACCCTGTTAGCCTGATTCTGGACCTAGTGATTTTCATGACTATGATTCCAGTACTAAATTTCTCATCATGCGATCACTCCAACATAAATGTTTCCATGAATGACAACCCTTAAGTGATTCCTAGTGCTCCACAACATCACTTGCCAACAATCTCTCCCTTTGGCATTGATGGCAACACTTAGAAAAATGACTAAGTGTCAAAATACAAATCTCTTCTTTTCATTTTCTCTTTTCTACTTTTTTGTTTTATACATGTTTTTCTTCTTCTTGCTATTTTTCTTCTCTCCCTCTCTTTTACTTTTTTCTCTACACACTTCTCTACTCATTTTTCTTTCTCTTCCTCTCCCTTTGACATCAATGGCAAAGGTTCATCCAAAATTTCAAAAACTTAAGAACTAAAAGATTTAGTGCTTACTCACTAGTTTTAAGACATATTGGAAAGAGTTTTCCAATGTCTTTACTTCCTCAGTCCATGACTTTATCAGTAGCTCACTAACATGGATTAATCCATTCAGTGCATATGATGTGGTCTCCACTGCCTTAAGCTCAGTAGGTGTAGACAAAGTCATTGACCCTTCAACCCTTTCCATTTCTAAAAAATGAGTCTCAAGCATTAAAAGCTTAGGGGTCAATAGGCTTCTTAATAAGTCAAATCTGTGTGAAACTCTCCCTTTCTCCGTTTCCAGTATACTGATCTTGTCTAATAGCCTGGATGTCTCTTTATCCATTTCACTCACAGTTTGTGAAGATGATTCACAACTATCCATTAGATTTTCAAGAGTAGCCCTATCCTTGGCTATAATTTCCTCAATGTTCTTTACATGCCTACAAGGA
>BSBK01000750.1:735000-837500 GCA_027943335.1 Chamaecyparis obtusa | reverse complement strand
CCTCTTTGACATGGAGTGATGGATATATTAGATTTTGGTTACGATGGGAGTTCGTGTTCCTTTTATGCCTTCCTGAGAGCTCTTGTGCGTTCTTTTGTGCCATGTTTGGGCACAATGCGTACCTGTGTTCTGTGTCATTTGGGTGTGCTTCTTGGCTAGAGCATAGTTTATCGCGTGCGGAACCCATTGCTGGTGTGGGCACTCGTGCTGGGGTTTGGTTTCCTTTTTCCTTGTCCAAGCTTGGCTCCTCTATTTTTCCTCTTTGTGGAGTGGGAGCATGGAGGATTTCTCTTGATGGTCTCTTAGTGGCATCCTCCTTCCTTGGGGTTGTCCTGATTTTGATCCATTACAGGTTTGGGTTGCAGCATAGCGTAGGTGTTTTCTTATGTTATGTCACTGCTCTGAACTTTCAACTATACTAGTTTCTAATGTATTATGTTTTTATAGTATACATAGAATGGATAATGCAATTCTATCACTTGTTTAGTTGTATGGTGGGTATATTTTTATAGTATACATAGAATGGATAATGCAATTCTATCACTTGTTTAGTTGAATGGTAGGTATATTTTTATAGTATACATATAATAGATAATGCAATTCTATCACTTGTTTAGTTGAATGGTAGGTATTTTTCTGTGTAAATAATAATAGCAATTTAAAGTCTTAAATATTTATGATTAGTATTATGTAAAGTCAAAAAATAGCTATGCATAATAATTTTAAATGCATGTATACAATTATATATTAGAATTTATAGACATCCCCTCACTATTTTCAAAACGCTTTGAGTGATGTATCTAACATAATAAACAATTAGACAATATGATGCTACAATGCATTTTTTAGTGCTCTTAGATGGAGCTCTAGAATTTTTTGATTTAATTTGAAATTACAAAGAGGATTGGTTGAGAATAACAAGTTGATTCATTCAAGCAATCAATGCCTAACTAGCTCAATATAGTCATCAAGACTCATTCACTGAACTGCTCCAGGCCCTATGATATAGCTTAAAACACATTGTGTACCAAGCATTCCTGAGATTTACTCAGCTGCTTTTAAATATATAATGTGTTCTCCTGTTTTCAAATGGATTGAATTACACTCACTACTCAAGATTTTGTATTTTTTAAAGGTGAGACATTTTTAGTAATAAAATGAACTAGTAGATTACAATTATTTAAGTTTTTCGATCACTTTGTTGGACTTATTTATACTCTAAGGGGCAAGTCAAGCGGATGGTTTTTATTCAACTTAACAAGATACAAGAGATGGTCCTCGATTTAACATTATTTTAAGCATCTAGCTTTTTCCAATTCTAACTTACAATATCTACTTTCCATATTTTGTAATCAAAGGTTGGTTAGCAGTTGCTTCAACAAAACTTAAATAACAAATTTTTATGGAATGTCTTATTCAATTTTTTCCTAATATAGTTGATCAACAAATTTGTACAGGAAGATGATACATCATTCTAAAATTATCTAATGCAACATCAAACATTTCAACATACCATGCAAAACCTTGAAAGAAAAGAAGATACGATTGCTGCACCAAAATAGATATTTAATTTAGCATAAAAGATAGCTATGGATTCATATTATTAAAACAGTTCCCCTCCATGATTAATATGTACTGATTGCATCTTAAAGTCATTGTACTTGGCTTTTAACTTGATTATACCCTCTTTAGAAATTATTGTATTGGCTCCTTATCATTTGTCACAATATTTTCCTCATGTTTAGATGGTATATTGCTTGTATCATCCTTTGAAATTTGAAATCAATACTTTTTGTTCTATGTATTGTTCACTGGTCTCTTTTACTGCATCCTTTTCAGTCTCACCTTCGTGTCTTGGCTGATAATAGCCCATGCACATTCATTCATTGTCATTATATTCTTGGACAATACCTTGGACAACTCCATGTTTTAACAACAAAACTCTTGTTGCTTGTAACAATAATGGTTTTTTCTTTGCTTTCAATAACAAATACTATCATAATCCCTACAAATTTAATTTTGATCTTTATGTTTCCATTATTGTAAGCACTACCTTGAGAATCCCTTTCACTAATTTATTGCCTTCACATATGATTGATTCTCATTGTTATGATGGTCCTTTTATTTACATCTGGTATTTTTCAGTACATATAATACATTGTTTCCAAGGCATTAGATATTAGTGTAGCACATTGGAGTTACTGCCATTTTACTATTTGATCATTAAATAATATAGCAGTACCTTTAAATATTATAATAGTGACCCTTTGACATTGTCTTCTATTATGTTAATTCATCTGTTCTTAATATTTGAAAGTCATTTTTTTGCGTTAAATACCTTTTATTCATTTTCTTTGATTGGTATTTCTGATTTCCATTATATTCTTATTGTATCTCTTGCTTAAAGATTAAGTCACAAGTTTTGTATTCCTACAAATATAATTAGATTACATGTTTTGTATTTTTATTCTAATTTTGTTTTCAATTTGTATGCACAATAGGCCTTGTGGCTGAATATATTCTCTCTCTCTCTCTCTCTCTCTCACACACACACACACACACACACACACACACTCGTGTAGCTAAGATAAAAAAAATGCAAGTTCTTCTTAGTTCCTTACCCCTAAGAACCTACTTACTAGTTTTGGTTTAGGGTTGGGTTTTCTTTGGTCATTCCTATATAGGTAAAATATTAAATATAATGAATATATATAGATTTATAGCATAAATAAAAAATAGGAATTAAATTTGGAACTCATATATCATGCACATTGCATTTAACATTTAAACTACCATAAAAATCAACCATGCTACTTAAATGTCAATTTTCCTAACTCAAATGACATGTTAGATATTCATTGTACAACAAATTAAAAAAAAAAGTTTTACATGGGTTTTAATAATGAGCATCATCATTATTAATTTTTGTTGAACCACAAGGAGTGCCAATGACTTTCACACTAAAAGTTTGTTGGCTATTTGACTCGTCAAAAAATGAAGATTGGTTTTTCAAATTCATTGCAGGCTGTATTTTAAACAACAATGACTATTTTATAGAGCTCATAGCCCCTTACATAGCCTATTATGTGAGACTAAAAATAGCTATTTTTGGTTGATAACATTCCATGCATTCAACATGGATTGTTCAACTGGTCTTTTAACTGGGAGAACTAAAAATAAACAAATGCACACTTAATCTAAACTGACTGTCTAAACCTTGCACATTAGTGAACATGAGATGCATGGTGGTGTGGCTCATGCACCACCTCTCAACATACTCCCCCTTGATGTTGAGACTCAAAATATGATCTTGAAGCTCTGAAAATGGAACTTTGGAACTTGATACATGACCTTTCTGTACAAGGTAACTTAATGTGATAAATTCCAAACCTTTGCAACTCACAGTGCAACATAACCATCATTATATCCTTATAGACCCATATATTATACTTCTCATATAAGTCAACCATATAATTACTTATCTCTCTCCTTCTTGAGAGATCATAATACTTAATCTCCCCTTCCTTTCACTAACATAGAGAAGACTTACGCCACTTCAATGTGTCAATCAGACCAAGTAGTCATCAACTACTTCACTCAAACATCCAAACTTGTTTTGACCACTATCTTTGTTCATGTGTGAACATTTAGGCTTATATAACATTCATAAAGATTATAAAAATCTAAGGATGAAAGAAGCTCAGTCTATTCATGAATCCATGACTAGGACTCAAGGTATTATGAATCAACTTAGAACTCACGGGGAAACAATCACAGAGAAAAAAATTGTAGAAAAGATATTTGAGCTCCTTTTCTCCAAATTTTGATCCAGTGGTGATTTCCATTGAATAAATTAAGGATCGAACCACTTTCAAACTTTACAGATATGAGGAATGTATGGAACGGTCTATGGAGAGCCTTGTGCAAGCTTTCCAATCTGTATTAAGAATTGAAGACTAGTCTAAAACCCCTTCATGATATTTTTTATTAACATTCCAATAGCTCTTTTGGATTCCAACCATGTCTTTGCATGGTTTTAGATAATCTCTATTGCTTTGTGACAGTTTTAAGTGGTAGGAAACTAAATATAGTAGTTATATAGAGCAAAAGCTATTGAAATCTTAATTCTTCAATTACGCATGATTTTGATCTCTTGAAGTGGAATAAGCATTAAAGGGGCTCTAATCATTAGGGATTCAAGTGGTGGCAACAAGAGCATTCTCATATTGGTAGATGAAGTCTTAGATATGAAATCTAGTTGGTATATTGGGCATCAATAGTGCTTCAACCAACTGAATAAGAAAGTTTTCATTTGGTTCCCTATAAGAAAGAACAATTTTTTAGATGGCTTCATAAGTAAGGTTGGTGACCAGAAAAAATACTCTTTTGGCATTTGGTCAAATTAGGGCCATCAGAAAAATAATGTTTCGCCCAAGTCACTAGACAAGAAATGATTTTTGAAAAAGAAAACAAGGAAAACAAGAAAATGAAAAGAAGGTTGAAAACTTAAATTTTGAGTAGGATGGGAAACCCCTGTTTTGAATCTCTTCAGCACTTGCTGTGCTCAAGATTCAAGAAAAGATTACATAGATGAAACTCCATGAGCTAGGTGATGTTGTGGACTGATATGGAAGATTGCAGGAAATGCAAGACTAAATTAGGGAGAGACTTCACCATAATACATACAGGTGAAATTTTGTCCTGATAGGGACTAAAGAACCTTTATCCTCACTTTTTTGAATAACTTGACAAAAAATTGGAGGTATTTAAATGAGGGACATGTGTCATGTAGAGGGAAAAAAACAAGTTCAGAAGGTCTTTTAGGAGGTGGTATGAGGAACATAGTAGTAATCAAGAAGGTTAGCCCTTAAGAAACAACAAAAGATACAAGCCTTGCACCTAATTTTTTGCCCAAAGGAGGGTGCTCCAAAGCTCTAGTTGGTGATTTCTATGCTAGGTTGGCCATTTAGATAGGTTTTTTTTCTCTAGCTTTTTGTTTATTGGGAAAGCTATTACTTGGCTTGTTTGCATTATAGTTCCTAGGACTTGCTTTATTCATTAATAATTTAAGAATATCCCAAGTTGGAAAGAGGTTTGTGTGAGGTAGATTGAGGACATTCAGTAGATTTGGACATGCCTAATCAAGGAGTCATATAGTTGAGTGTCCTATTTTTGAGATATAAGGTAAATCATGGCGGTGACACTTTGGTTCAATGCAAACTTTGAAATCTACTTTAGGTGTTGTACTTAAGAAACTTTGAGAAAAAATGTTAGTTCAAAAAGATATAGAATATGAAATTATTTTTTGTAGTGCCTCCCTCATTTGTTTCCTTGCACGAACATCCTAACAGTGTGGTTTTGACTCACACTCAAAGGGTAAGGTCATCTTTGTCCCTTGTGAGGTTGAGTCCACCAAGAGGATTGTTTTGGAGCATGTTTTCGATGTTTTGTGTGAACTTGGAAATGTAGGATGTGGTTGTGAATCACATTTCGATGACTCTCAGATTTAGGGATGAGTCAGTCATGTGAATGCAATGATCGTTATCCACATTATGATTTGAGGGCATCGTGAGATGCACCTTACCCAACTTTTCCTTATGATCATCAAGAGTTTATCTTTGGAGTCGTGTCAGGTGTTTTAAGAGACTCTATCTTGATTTTATCTTTTCTGCATTATAGACTTAGTAATTAAAAAGTTATGTTGTATGTTATGGATTTGTGCCCTATTGAATAGAGGCTTGACCATTGTTTGTGATGTACTCTTTTCTTGTTGCTTATGCACTTATAATTCTACGAAACTTTATGTTCGAAATAGGATTTATTAGATTCAACTGACCTTTATGATATTACTATTGAGTGCATATTTTGTGGAGATTGAATTAGTACAAGGAAAATAAAATAATAAAAAGATGAAATATATATTCTAATATAGTTAAATGTTGTTTCCCATGTGTATGTAATTCCTAGAAGAAATGCAGTAGGAGAGGTGTGAAAATACCCTTTTATGAATGTTGAAATGTTTCTATTGGATATGAATGCTTACGCAAATGACCATTTAGATTCATACCATGTTAAGATATGTATTAATTAAAAAAAATAAGTATTAGGTCTTGATGTTGAGTAGGAGGTTTTGCATAGTATGATTTGATGTTATAGAAATGCGAGAAAAGTGAATCAATTGTAATGTTGCTTGTAAATGGCTTAGGACATATTGCTATGAATTTATTTTTTAGGTCTTGATGATTTGGTATTTGATGAATTATTTAATTTTGAATATTTTACCTTAATATCATGTTTGTGTAAGAAAATTTCATGTGAGATGATCAAGGTTAGGAAGTTAGGTTAATTGATATATTTAAGTGTTCTGAATTAACTTGTTTTGAAATTGAGAAATAGATTATTGAGATTTCATGAATTTCTTATGAAATAGTGTGGAGTGTAGTTAGATTATATGATGTGTTTGAGTGTAATTGTTATGATGTATTTTATATGTATATGTTATTTTACCTTTCATGAGATACTAATATTTTATTTAGTGTGAAGGAAATGACCATGGATTAAATAAGGGGAAATTAAAGATGGATGCATGTAAAAATCTTGTTAAGCCAAGGTTATCTCCAAGGGGAGAAATAACCTCTTTGTGATGTATATTGTTGTAAAGTAATGCTTGATTATATTATTTAAATGTGTTTATTTTTTATTTTTAAATTTATGTCTACTTGACATGCCATGTGTGTAGTGATGTGTTGTACCCTTTGTATGGTGTCAATTGACACATGTGTTGTGAGTTGGCATGGTCAAGTGCATTGTATATGAGTCATCTTCCACATTTGAGTCATCTTGTAGAATCCCAAGGTTAGGTATCTTGGTTGTTGAGCCTTGGGTGGGAATCTTTTTCAAATTTTTGTGAGTCAACTCTTAGTGGACTTTTGAGAGGAAAAAAGTAACCCAAAAGGTTAGTTAAGGTTAAAAATAGATTACCCCATAGGTGTACTTTGGGTTGGGGGTCAAATTTTTTTGTTGTTAGAGGGTTCAAACTTGCGAGATAGCCCGGCGAGCCATGAAGCCTGTGAGCTACCAACCAGCGAAGGCCACCTAGACATTTTAGGAACCTGATATGGGCCCACTCGTGCCTGAAACCTCTTTGGCTTAGAGCCAATGACTGAGGAGCATCTACACTTCCAAATTCACTTGGGGCACGATCCCAGCCTTATCCCTTATGATATCGGAGCCTTGCACTTGACAAGACTTGATCCTTGGTGGGCTCATTGTGAGCCATTCAACTTCACCAGTAGACCAAGGGCCCATTGACAGGGGGTCAAATTTTGACCAATGAGATGATTTTAGACCATTTTTTACCTCTTCAAAAGATACCTTTTTGAAAGGTGACGAATTTGAGAAGTGTGCCAAGTCTTCCTCTCTTTTCAATTTTGAATTTCCCTCTTGTTGAGAGAGAAACCTATGTGAGTGTGCCCAATCATATTTGAGGTTAGGTAGGGTTTTCTTTTTTAGTGGGTTGGAGAGAAATTTGGTGGGTTGATTGCCCACTCTCCAATTTTGGAGACTTCTAGTGGACTCACTAGTACATTTGAGCCCTTTTTCTGATGGCCAACCATCAGAATTCTGACCGTATACCGTCGATCAAGTGACACCACTCACTATCATAGTTTTGCAGTTGGAAAAAATGATGATTTTGATTTACGTCATAATTACGACAACCATGGTCATCGCAAAAAGGGGGTGCCAACATGGCGAACCTATTGTCAGAACTATTTGTGGCCGTCACAATGGGGATGCCTATCCATTGCAAAAAATACAAATGATGACATCCTATCAGAATCTTCTGACGGGTCACCGTCGTTTGTAGTTTGTTTGTCGACAGAGATGCTGTTAATGCGACAGATATCTATTGGAAGTTTGTGATAGATATCTGTCATTTGTAGTTTTTAACGACAATGATACTATACATGCGATGGATACCTATTAGAAATTTATGATGGATATCCATTGTTTATAGTTTTTTACTGACAATGATGCTGTACATGCGACCACTGGATGTTAGATGTTTTCAAAAAATAATTGTCGCTGTTGTATGACTGTCATAGTTGTGACAAAAATCAATTTTAAAAAAAAAAATATATTTGTCGATCGAGTTGGTATTGATTCAGAATGGTGTTCTTGCAGATCTGGTTCTTGCTCATGATTTGGTTATGGATCATTCAAAGATGACTTTGCAGTAGATTCGGTAGTGGCTCATGGATTATTGAGTCAAGTCTAGAGACTTGGATTTGGAATGGATCCTACCGAATCAAGATTTGTGACAGTGATTGCTCCAACACAAGAAGCTAGTAAGGCGATTAGAGATGCATTCTTCCTGATGTGTTCATGGGATATATGCGGACTTGATTGTATTTAGATATGTTTCAAGAGACTTCTTGACTTCTTTGGTCTAAATTGGATGTGCTTTGTTCCTATGGAGTGTAGCAGTGACTTGACTTGGAGTTTGAGTAGACTATGCATTGATCAGCTTGAAGATAGAATCAAGCTACTCTTTGCATTGTTTTTGAGATTGGGTTGTGATAGATCACTGGGATCATCTACCATTTTTGCATAGTTTTGAATGAGTTAGATGCGATGTCAAGAGAGCGACGTGCATAACTTGCACATTGGAGATTTGTAGATCACTATGGTGTCCGTGATGACTTGGGATAAGTCTTCTTCTTGGTGAACTGAGCTGAGAGACTTAGATTATAGAAAGTGGGTCATTTGATCTGACTTATGAGACATTGGATGCCTCTTCACAGCGGGTTTGCGGTGTGGTCTGTGGTGTTTCTTTGCAACTGGGTTCTTGGAAGAGATTTGTTGATTTGGTAGCCATTGAGATGGATCGATATATATTTATTGTACATGGATTGAGATCTTAAATTATTGAGCTTCTCTTTGTTTCAAGAATAGTTTAACATTCTCTACTTAACAGGGCCAACCACGTGAAGGTGGAAGCTCATCTGACCCCTCCTAGGAGCCTCTTATGACCCTTTACAACATTTTAAGACCTCTAAGATATATTCTTAGGGATCGTAAAGGGTCGTAAAGGGTCATAAGGGGTCCTGGGACACAATAGCTAAGAAACATAAATGTAGGCATCATGGTCACAATTTTTTGGAAACACAACATAATTGAGTGGTATACCTAGACGATGCAACACAACTACTCCTCCCGTTCCAAGTCTACACTGCAGTAAACAAAACCCATAAATAAAGAATAAATTTAAAGAGTGAAGGAGGAGGGACATAACGACCAAAATAATAAAGGGACCCTATATTATTTTGGTCATTACAACCCTACTGCGCTCTCTAAATTTATTCCTTATCTATGGATTTTGGATCCTGCAGTGTAAACTTGGAACCAGAGGAGTGATAGTTATGTTGCATCATCTGGGTATACCAGTACATTATGTTGTGTCTCTTATGCAGTCAAGGATGGTGGATCCAATGAAGGACAGTCCAAACCTTGCAGCTAAAATAATTACACAAAGGAATACTCAACACAACAGACAACACCATAAATGTTTCAAGTAATTTTCATTAACATGCCTGACTGTAAGGCCTTCCAGGTTAGGGCCAATTACAAAATGAAATAATTCTGCAAGATCCACAACCAGATCCAATACAATCTCTGCTAGTTTAGCTTTGAAGACAATCAGAAGCTGATGGAAACCTTAAGGCAAATCTAAAATTGAGCTCGCAAGCCTCCAAGCAATCTCCTTGTTCCCAAGTATGCAACCCCTAGCTCTACTGCAAATGACTATCAGATTACAATCTGATCTGCAAGAACATCAAGAAATTTTCCACAACTTTGCTCTCAAGCTATGCATCTGACATTCAGATATGCTCTAATGTCTAAATCCTCCGAATCTACCAAGTTCTGCTCTCCCAAATTCTATCTCTAAACATCTACCTAAGCCCTCCTTAAATACTAATCATCAACCATAAGTTAGCTGGATGAAACCCTTAACTTCCAAAACAAATAATTAAATGCCATACAAGTCGGCTTACAAATGTATACAAACATTTAATTCTTCATGTCAGCCCAAGACAATGGCTACCAATAATTAATTCACCAAGTTGGCTCAACAAATCACACAGAACTCGAGTCAGTAAGTCAGAACTATCAATCGATAGTAAAATCACCGAGCACACTAGGCATCGTTGAGCACCAGTATCAACCAAGCACCGCAGGCATGACCGAACAACAATTTTACTGAGCACCAGAGACTATCGAGTTCCTTCAGTGACTGAGCTTCCTTCAATGACCAAGACCGTTGGTCAAGGCTGCAACCGAGTAAAACTAGGCAAAACACAAACACTCCATGCAATTTCACCGAGGACACAGAATGCCTTGCCTAAACCTTGGATGCCCTTGCATCAGACACCCCAGGTTCCAAAAGATGTTCATATGTGAGAACATCTTTTAGGATTCAACACATAAATCTCGAATTGGTTCTTCACATACAAGTCCTCCACCTTTTTTGCTTGCAAAGTCTTCCACTTCAGTTTTCTCTGTCTCTTCAAGTCTTTTCTGGACAATGTACAGGTTGGTTCCTCATACTGATCATTCCTTTTCTTAGGATCCACAAACTCAACTCGGCTACCAATACTCAAGCTTCTCCTACCAAGTGTTGTATCCATCAAAGGCATTAGTGAAAACTTCCTATCATTATTCTCAACAATAAACACATTTCTTACAAAGTCATAAATAGATCTGCAATCATATTGCCAAGGTCTACCGAGCAATACATCACAACTATTCATCTTCACAATGTCACAAAGCACAAGATCCTTGTACTGGCCAATCTGAACATCAATGAAGCATTGTTCTCTAACTTCAAAAGCATGAACATCTTGTAACTAGCCAAGCCTATAAGGACAAGGATGTTTCATTCTCTTCAAACCAAGTTTATGAACCAAGTCCTTAGCAACAAGGTTATCAGTACTACCACTATCAACAATAACATCACAGAGTTTACCTTCAGTCTTGCATCAGGTCCTAAACAAGTTAATCCTCTGACAAGGTTCATCCTTTGTACCGAGCAATGTTCACCGAAGTAGCAAGTTCTCTGATTCAGGTTCATTCTAAATGTTCTCATTCATCATAGCAGTTCGTTGGTCAAACTTCTTTTGTGTGCA
This sequence comes from Chamaecyparis obtusa, assembly GCA_027943335.1. NCBI lineage: Eukaryota > Viridiplantae > Streptophyta > Pinopsida > Cupressales > Cupressaceae > Chamaecyparis > Chamaecyparis obtusa. The sequence continues at coordinate 826,314 of BSBK01000750.1, read as the reverse complement.
TTCAAAAGAATGGTGTCCTTCCTCTCCATAGTTATAGCAAGTACCCTTAAAGATAACTCTACTTGTCTTCTTCTTTGGTTCCACAAGTTTCTGTTCATCTTCTGCATCAGTTGGTTTCTCCTTCACCGAGTGATCAATCTTTTCTTTCCCTTGGGAGTTACTAGGCCATTTCCTCTTCAACTTATCTTCTACCTTTAGAGCATACTGATAAGCATCTTCAACATAATCAATCTTTAGCATACCAAGCTCATCCTAAATATTGAATCTCAGACCATTCACATACCGAGCTACCTTTTCCTTACCAAGCTCTCCGTGTCTAGACCAAATAGTAAGTTTGTAGAACTCCTCAGTATAATCTTCAATAAACAATTCCTTCTATTTCAGATTCTGCAACTTCTTAAACAAGTCAAGCTCATAGTCAGCTGATATGAACTTAGCTTTCAACTTAGTCACCATCAATCTCCACCGATTGATCTTTGTTTCACCTTCATCTTCTCGGTCTCTCTGTAGTTCCTGCCACCAAAGAGCAGCATGTCCTTTCAACTTTGTTTGTGCTAATCTCACCCAAAGAGGATCTTCTATTTCTTCTAACTCAAAGAAATCTTCAAGTTCACCAATCCAATCAATCAGATTGTCAGGCTTCAAAGTACCAGAGAAAGTAGAAACTTCCATTCGGTAATTACTAAACCGAGTAGTAGATCTAGGCAACCGAGCAGTTCTGTCTTCACCAGATCTATTCCTCTAGTCATCACCACTAGATCCAAAAATTTCAAATTCCTCAGTAGCTTCTTCATAGCCATCCTCAATACCAACATTCCAAGGTATACCAGCAACAGTTCTCATGATCTTAGTGACCATATCATTCTTCATCAATTCTATCTCAGATCTGAAATCTGATTTCACCTTCTCTGTGATTTGGGATTCAACAGTATCACAAAGATTAGAGATAAATCTAGGGTGCATTCTTCTCGGAGGCATCCTTAAAGAATAAGAGAAACCCTCTGCAACAAGCCCTCACCGACCACCTTGTGACAATTTCCAAGTTACAACAAGTCAAATCTCAACCTGCAATCTTGTAAAGAACTAGGGCATAATTTCACAAGTTCAGTGCTTTGGATCTGCAATTTAGATTATGCACAATATTTTCTCCAATAAGATCAAATTCGCAAGATTAGCCATGCTAGGTCAAGCTTCTACTTCAACAAGATCAACCTTTCTCTCTAGTAGGAACAAACTTTTGCTCTGATACCACCTTATGTAGTCAAGGATGGTGGATCCAATGAAGGACAGTCCAAACCTTGCAGCCAAAATAATTACATAGCAAAATACTCAACACAACAGACAACACCATAAATGTTTCAAGTAATTTGCATTAACATGCCCGACTGTAAGGCCTTCTGGGTTAGGGCCAATTACAAAATGAAACAATTCTGCAAGAGCCACAACCAGATCCAATACAATCTCAGCTAGTTCAGCTCTGAAGACAATCAGAAGCTAATGGAAACCCTAAGGTAGATCTAAACTTGAGCTCGCAAGCCTCCAAGAAATCTCTTTGTTCCCAAGTATGCAACCCCTAGCTCTACTGCAAATGACTATCAGATTACAATTTGATCTACAAGAACATCAAGAACTTTTCCACAACTTCACTCTCAAGCTATGCATCTGACATTTAGATATGCTCTGATGTCTAAATCCTCTGAATCTACCAAGTTCTGCTCTCCTAAATTCTATCTCTAAACATCTACCCAAGCCCTCCTTAAATACTAATCATCAGCCACAAGTTGGTTGGATGAAACCCTTAACTCCCAAAACAAATAATTAAATGCCATACAAGTCAGCTTACAAATGTATACAAACATTTAATTCTGCATGTCGGCCCAAGACAATGGCTACCAACAATTAATTCACCAAGTCGGCTCAACAAATCACACAAAACTCCAATCGGTAAGTCAAAACTACCGAGTGACAGTAAAATCACTGAGCACTAGTATCGACTGAGCACCATAGACATGACCAAGCAACAATTTCACCATGCCAGAGACTATAAAGTTCCTTTAGTGACTGAGCTTCCTTTAATGACCGAGACCATCGGTCAAGGCTACAATCGAGTAAAACTGGCCAAAACACAAATACTCCATGCAGTTTCACTGAGGACACAAAATGCCCTGCCTAAACCTTGGATGCCGCTGCATTAGTCACCAAAAAATTATGACCATGATGCCTACATTTATGTTTCTCAGCTGTTGTGATATCTACATTTATGTTTCTCATTTTTTGTGTTTATGTGCATGTTCTTTATGTGTATCTACTATAAATTCTAAAAAAAAATTCAGTATCTACAATAGCCCTCTGTGAACCACATTTACACATATGGTCCCAACAAAGTAGTGCACAAACTACACAAAGAAGGCATCACAAAAATATGATTTCTGCTTTCACCATTGAAGAAATCTTGGCAGCACTAGTTGCCTCTCGAGCCTTGCACAAGTTGCACTGATTTCCTACATTAGGTATAGATGTAGATGGGGTAGATGTAAATGTGGTTTCATCAACCCACCAAAAGTATTGACATCCACTATTTCCCTGCAATACCAAATGTACATTAGTTCTTCATAAAATGATTAGTTGTCACATTATTTTTAAACATAAAATATAATTATGTATCCAGACCTTTTTTCTATTTGGAAAAACCCAAAATTAACACCCAAGATTACTTGTTGTGCGTGACATCTTCAACATGCATGGGCCAACACCACATTAACACATAGGCACATTGACCAAAGTCATCGACGCTATTTTGACAAATATTGCATTGTCATTATTTTGTTCATTCATACTAATTATAATTAAAATAAAAAGAAACATACTAATGTAGACTTGCACATTTTTTGGCTAAGTCGAAGTCTTTGGTTTAAATCACTAGACACTCAAAACAAAATGACAAACCAAAGAAAACAATGCAATAAAAAGAAATTACTAAGAAATTCAGAATTAGCTCACTCCATTGTAGGGAACAAAGAGAATCCCCTGTGATTTAACATCATTGATGTGCAAGGAAATAGACAATTAGTAGAAGCAACTCTCATAAGATAGTATTTAAATTAAATGCATTGATATAAAAAAATACCCTAGAAAGTTATAAAGAAAGGTAGTTTTCTTAATCACATCACTAATTTTTGCATGTCTAAATACTGACGTCTTTCAAGTGATTTGATTCTTGTCATGCCCACTACAAATGAGAATAGTCTTAACTAGTGAGGTTGTTTAAGCATATAGAGATTAAATACACTATTTTAGAATGAAATTTCTCTTAACAAAAGACCAAAGATATATAAGTAGGACATATAAAACAAGGTGAATAAGAGTAGTACATATAAAACAATCGTTAGAACATGCCAAACATCTGGCATAATTGTACATTTTATTCATGTCATTTATATTCTTCTTCATCCATCTCATCATCAAGATCGTCATCGTCGACGACATCATAACCACCACTATCATCGTCATTGTCCTCATCATCAACATCAGCATCATCATCATCGTCATCATCATCATCATCAGTAGAAGCATCATCATCATTAATAACAGCATCATCATCATCAGTAGCAGCATCATCATCTTTTTCTTCTTCATATTCTTCTTCGAATAGCTCTCGATCGTGATCATCATCTACATCATCTTCCACTTCTTCATCTTCCTCGGTATCTTCTTCCATCATATTATACTTTATCGACCTTCCTCTTGGATCATGTCTAACAACAAATGACCAACCTGATTTATGTGGAACCTCTGAGTAAAATACCTACTCACATTGGCTTGGAAGAACATAGGGCTCTTCTCCAACTGGCTCAAACAACCTTGTATTAATAATTGGAAATCTATTGTCGTGTTCAATAACAGTTTTATCAGGATCATTTTTATTGAGTCGTAGTATGTACCATTTCAAAATGAAGAGAACTAATTTGAAGGAATTAAAGTCACAATCAATTATATCAACCAAAATACCATAGCATTGATTTTGCAACTCTCAAAAATGTAAGTCGTTTCTAGATGAAATATTAGTCACTTGGAACACTGCACTTATCCCAGAATCACAAGTTCTCTTCATGTCATCCAAATTTTTGATGTGAAATTTATAACCATTACAAAACATAGCCTTGTGGTGTTTCACCTGCAATAATGTCAAACATGTATAGATTATTGCATCATGAGTGGAAAAATATATGGTTGATTAATTAACAAATTTATAAGTACCTGGTGATCTCTTAAACGATATGCTAAATCTATTTCCTTTTGTGTAATATTGGGATCTCCATTACGATGAGCTTGTATAACCAATGAAGATATGAATTCTCATGTTAATCTATGACCATCATGTTGACATCGTTCAATCGATACCGCTATCCAATCTTGATTGTTTGCAATAAACAAATGTATTGTATCCCACTCTTTAGCAGCTATACAAAAATAAATAGATGACTTACAACATATTTATTTTGAAGATTAAGAATTAATTTACTACAATAACATCTCATAATTTATTACCTTTCAATTTTTTAAATCTACCGTTGCCCACCAAGTACTCCCCTTCAAATTTTTTAATTGAGTCGAGATCCCAAATGCAATCTATATGGGTCTTTGCTGCAAGATTAGGAAGATATTGAGTAACATACACCATCATCTGGTATACCATATATCCCTAAACCATAGAACCCTTGGGACGTGCTCTTTGTCATACCAAACCCTTAAAAAATTTCAAGTGTCTCTCAACCATCCACATTGACCTAACATGTACAGGTCCACACAATTCAATCTCCTCAACTTGGCGTATGAGGTAGTGTTCTTGTGTGTTGAAAAAAGCTGGAGGTAAACACTTTTGCATTTCACACATTAATCGATAAATTCTTTTCTTCCAATATTTTATATCTTCTTTATAGATTTATTTAGATGAAAACCACCTACAAGAGATTCAAGACATAAATATATAAATACGAGACTTTACAATATATTACTTGTTTGATATTATTGTTAGATATATTGAACAAATATCACTACTTACCTCATGTATTTTCCAAGATCATATATCACTTGTTTGCTATTATTGTCGAAGTTCTCTAGAAGAGACAGGGGTAGCAAATACTGCAACAATTGTCAACTGATCATTTTATACAATGAAAATTGAATGCAATTATACAAATATATTATAAATACAAAAGACTATGACTTACTTTGATGAAGGTATGCCAATCATGCATTTTCATCCCTGATCAAAAAACATTTTTCTTTGATATAAGATTGCTTATATCCGCAAAAAATCCTGTAGGAAATCAATTTTTTCAGATCACTTCTTTTATGACATTACTTTGTTGCTCTGTTAATAACCAAGGAAGAGCACTTGCATTAATCCGGTCTCCATTGCTATTTGATTCAATGATATTTTTCATTGCATGATTGGAATCATGAATGTCACTACAAATTTTGCCAAATTTTTCTTTGTCACGCCTTTCGTCCAATATTTTTCATAGTGTCTCTGTTACATTCTTTCCAATATGCACAGTATCAAACAAATGCACAATTTCTAGTTGCTCATAGTAGGGAAGCCTACTAAATTATCTGAGATAACATTTTAGTCCTTTTGGAAGCTAGTCAATGATGCTTTCATGATCTTCAAGATCATCAACTACATAATTAGCCAACAAAACATAATCAAAATATATAATTTTCAAACATCGACCATTAGGTGGAACGATATTACTTTGAATTCTATTATATTTCTATTTCCATAGGTGAGGTGTCATTCTTCAGAGCTTTTATGTAGTCTCTTCTTTCGCATTGAAAAGATGTCTTTCTGCACTTCAATACTTATGATTTTTGGGGAGGAACTGCCTATACTTATCAAACACCACCTTTCTTAAACTTTTGGAATGATGAGATTTCATCTTTGGACCACACATTGGACATGAAAATTTTCCCTTTGTTTGAAGACCTACAAGATAACGATACAATTGGATTAAATATGTATATTTTTAGAATTTGAATTATCATGTACAATTAGAATTCACCATAACATACCACATAAATGTGTCAACCTTGGAGCATCATGAATTGTCCACACAAGCATTGCATGGAATTAAAATTGTCTTTGTCCAATTGGTCTAGAGATATCATACATAGTGAAACCATTCCATAACACCAACAACTCATCGATAAGAGGCACAATATATACATTCATATCTTTCACTTGGTACTTACCTAGTTGAATTAATAACAACATCAGATAATTATTGTGGTCATTTCACTCCAAGACTTATAATTACATGTAGATAACTATAAAATAATAAGATACCTGAAACAATCATTTCCAACATAATGTGCTCCCTCTTTATTGACATCCATGGAGAAAGGTTATTATTTATAACAAAAATAGGCCACACCAAGTAAATGGATCTCATCTCTCCATGCGAATTGACACCGTTTGATGCCAGAGAAAGCTTGAGATTTTGAGGTTCTTCTTTAAAGTGTGGCAACTTTTCCTCTATGTCCATAAATGATGAACTATTCGCAGGCATTCAAATAATGTCATCTCAACTCCTACCACATGCATGGTAATCCATAAATTGTGCCAAGCTATTGCACCTGAATAATTGTTTTAGGTGTGGAATAATGGGGATGTGACGAAGAACCTTGCGAGACACCTTTTTTGTCATTTGATCATCTTGATATCTGCTCGTATGACATTCAGAGCATTCTATTGCATTTTCATATTCTTTATAATAAATAATATGATCTTTGGGACAAACATCTATTGTTTGATACTCCATTTCAATATGTTTCATAGTGACACATAATTCTCGGTACGAGTGAGGGAGAACATTTGATGGTGGTAACAGAAAGTCACCTATCAATCTGCAACAAATAATATAAATCATTACTATAAACAATCTTAATGGTACATGTTTCACCTTTTATATACTATAATGACATATATGACAAACTTTAGCATATGTGACATTGCTATGTTGGATAAACCATTCATAACCTTCAAATTCACCAACAACAATACAATAGAGAGAAGAGTAGATTGGGAGCTTTTGTAAAGGGCCGTGTCTGCCTTCTCAAATAGAGGTATATCATGGATGCCGTCAATGTCATCCTCATCATAATCATCATCATCATCAGTAGTAGTAGCAGCACCAACAACACCAATACCAAATATGTCAATGATCAATGCATTTATACCATTATCTTCAAATGTGTTTTATGGCGCATGATCGTCATCTTCCATGAGATCATGATCTTCAACTTCAATACTCACACCTCCATGTTCCTCTATATTCACACTGGGGAGATTGACCTATATAAAAATGATGATAATCAAACCCCTCTTCAATGTGATAATCAAACCTCCTTCCATAGTTCATATGTATATTAATTGTGAAAATAATATAACAAACAACTTACCACTAGATTATAATCAAATCCCCCTTCAATGTGACCATTCTCCCTACAATGTCTTTTTGTTGTTTTGATTTTGATTCTTCTTGTCTTTAAGCCGTTACAACTCTTGCATGGACAATAACATTTGTCATCGCCTTCTCTTTGAAAGTTAGAAAACAATCTAGTGATTGTCTCCCTATTTTGATTGAATTCCCTTGTATTATCTGACATGATCCTTAATGTGTATATCTATACAAAAAATTGGAGATGCCTCCTTTCATTAGCTTCATGTCACCTTCTTATAGCTTCTCATTTTCTGACAAGATTTCACCAAAGGCTCCGTAGGAAACTAAGTAAGGGGTATTATTGAGTTCAAACACATTGAGCTGCTACAATTGAATTATAAATCATGAATTCACTATAAAATTAATTCACTATAAATCAAGGGGCATTATGAATCATGAATTCGCTATAAAATTAATGTATTTCTCTAGATTTCATATGGACATTTTGTTAAATGGTTAACATGTATGTTTATTCAAATGGAGTTATATCATTTGAAATGGATATATGATAGGTTGATATCGAATTTTATGTCCCTATTTGATCTAATAGCATCAATATAACAAATAGAGCACCAACCAATCAAATAGGGACATGAGGTGCTCAAACAGTGAGCTCATAAGACAATATATTTAGTCTTAATAAAATCTTATAAAAAAACATATATTGTGTGAAGTGTTTGATCTCTCTTTATTTATTTTTTTGTTTATATTCACTATGTGGTACTCCCCGTTTATGATCATTTCATGAGGAAATGTCTTGATGGCTTGTGGGCTGCAAGCCAGGGCATCATGCATTATTTATGAGCTCACTATTTGAGCACCGGCCAATCAAATAGGAACATGAGGTGCTCAAACAATGAGCTCATAAATAATGCATGATAAGGTAGTTGTAGGTAGTTATCTCTTCTATAATGATGGAGGAGTGAAAGGTAATGATCAATGAGGTTGCTGCTATTAGATCATACATGAATACATTTACTGTTTTGAATTTGAGCTCGGGCATCATGTAATTTTTTTTCTATCATTGCATGCTTGCTGCTGTTGTGCACCATACATTGTTTTATACACTATTTATTTCATTGAGACCATGAGCTTGGCATTTGTAATGTATTTTCTATTATTGGATCAATTCTACCATGTTGTTGAGGCTATAAATGCATTGAATCACCATTGCCATTCTATTTTGATAGCAACAATTTAACAAACAGAGCACTGTCCAATCAAATAGGGACATCAGTAAGACATTTAATGCATTATTACTTCATCATGATGATAAAAATTTCATTGGCTCAAAGCACATAGAAATTCAAAATAGTTGGATATCTTAATCTTTATGAGCTCAAATTCAAAATAGTAAGTGTATTATTTTATTATTGATGTCCCTATTTGATCTAATAGCATCAATATAACAAATAGAGCACCAACCAATCAAATAGAGACATGAGGTGCTCAAACAGTGAGCTCATATAACAATATATTTAGTCTTAATAAAATCTTATAAAATAACATATATTGTGTGAAGTGTTTGATCTCTCTTTATTTGTTTTGTTGTTGATATTCATTATGTGGTACTTCTCGTTTATGATCATTTCATGAGGAAATGTCTTGATGGTTTGTGGGCTGCAAGTTAGGACATCATGCATTATTTATGAGCTCACTATTTGAGCACCGTCCAATCAAATAGGGACATGAGGTGCTCAAACAGTGAGCTCATAAACAATGCATGATAAGGTAGTTGTAGGTGTATGTGACTGAATGTGACCTCTAAATCAGACACAACACAACATGGTCATTATTCACTTGATAGAATTTGAGAGAGAGTATGAAGAACTCAATCCAAATTTCATGGTGAGGTGACCTGTTGCCTCCTATGTGAATGGGGTGTTTGAATACTCTCAGAACGAGAGCCAACATCTAGGAGACCAATTCAACAATGGAGGATTTCCAAGAAACAAATATGAGCAAAATGAAACTAAGCTAAGAATGAATGCAATTAATCTAGAAAACTTTGAAAGAAATATGAAATGCAGATTTTTATTTGATTTTGAAATAAAGATGATATTAGACTAAGAACAAGTAAGCAAATTTAATCTAAATGTGAAATGCCATTACACTAATATGAGAAATTAAACTAGATAATGCAATAAAAGAGCTTTGAAAATAATGAGATATGAGACTAAAAAATGCTATAGTAAGGATGCTCTCAAAAATTGCTCTCTTTTGAATGAGAAAAAGAGGTTCATTAAATAGACCAAGCCAGAAGAGGAATGAAGAGTTTCTTGATTCGAAACGGTGGACTCTTCATTCCTAATTGAGACAAAAAGACAATGAATTATTTAATAAAAAGAATGGAAAATGCCACATAGGTGACCTTTCGAATATCAAGAATTATCAATTCAAAAAAAGTGTCCATTCAATTAACTAAATATTTATTAATTCCTTTCAAGGGTATTTAGCTAAAGGGGGTGGAGTTTAATTTAATTAAAAGTACTTAGGACTTCATAATTAAATTAACTTATCATAGAGATTATTTAGCCAAATAAAGTCTAGGACTTAGGAATTATTTTAGCATTTGATTATTGCAATTTATGGTCTTTGCAATTGACATCAAGTCAAATTAAGTCAGATATGAGAGAGAAAATTGCCTATGGAACTAGGACTTTGGTGATGTAAAATCAAGATAATGCACCAAAATTGATGAAATTAAATAGGTGCCAATTTTGGGGTATTACAGTAGGTAGTTATCTCTTCTATAATGATGGAGGAGTGAAAGGTAATGATTAATGAGGTTGCTGCTATTAGATCATACATTAATACACTATTTTGAATTTGAGCTCAGGTATCATGCAATGTTATTGCTATCATTGCATGCTTGCTGTTGTTGTGCAACATATATTGTTTTATACGCTATTTATTTCATTGGGACCGTGAGCTTGACATTTTTAATGTATTTTTTGTTATTGGATCAATTATACCATATTGTTGAGGCTGTAGATACATTGAATGACCATAGCCATTCCATTTTGATAGCAAAAATATAACAAACAGAGCACCGACCAATCAAATAGGGACATCAGTAAGACATTTAATGCATTATTACTTCATAAATGCATGATTGTGGATCCTCAAGTAGGAGTTGTGATGCAAAGGAATAACACTTATATGGGTTTACCCACATAAGGACAATGGTTTCATTCATCTTTCTTTCAAGTGCTCTTGGGTACTTTCCTTGGCCTCTAGGCTTGGGCATCCTATAGGGGTTGAACCAAAATTATGAAGGAAATAAGGACACATAGAACAATAGGTTTGGGGACTTAGACTTATGTTTAATCTTAATTTTGATCTATAAATAAGGGGAGAGAGCACATACCTACTCATTCTTACCATTTGCAAAGTTTAGGAGAGAAAGAAGGATGCCGAGTAGAGAGGAACTTCGAGCGACATGAATGGAGCTCCTGAGATAGTGCTTGACCATAGGACAACCACTTCCCGAGGTAAGTTTTTTGTTGTTGATATCTGTAATCTCAAATTTCTATTTTTATAGGCAAGGTTGACCCTAACCCTTAAAGGTCGACCTTGACCTAGTTATGTCGACCTTTACTCTTTAAGGTCGACATAATCTGGGAAGGTCTACACCTTTCCTAGAGTGAGGTCAACCTCAACCTAGGAAGGTCGACCTCGACCTAGGAAGGTCGAGCTCGACCTAACAAAGGTTGACCTTGACCTAGTCAAATTGGATATATAGTTTTGTGGTTCTATAGTTCTGATATGATGTTAGTTTGTGCTTATAGGACCCGGTTCATCTCCAAGAGCACCCCTTTAGAGGATCACTATTGATCATCTGAGAGAAACTATCTGAGATGAACGAGGATGAGATACAACTATTGAGAGATGTAGGAATGTACTAGGTAGCAGTCGTACCATAGATAAGATTCCATCGAGCCATGATATCGACTCTTATAGAGAGGTGGGATGAAGACACATGTTCCTTTCATCTTCCCTTAGGAGAGATCACAGTGACACTGGAGGATGTGTACATGATCCTACGACCTCTAGTTCAAGGTGAGCCCATTAGACTGAGAGTACAATGGGGTTCTGAGGATATTCATGCATATGCAGAGTATTGCCTAGGACGGGTTCCACAGATGCGAACCCGAGCAAACCATATCACCCTATTAGCCATACTGGTAGGTCTAACACCCTTGGTACATAGGGTTACGCTATGTATACTTTCTTTGGTTGTAGTACCCAACACAAAGGGTACAATATTTTTAGCACCTTTTACCCATCTCGTACACAGGATGGAGAGTGATAGGACCTATAATACCCCAAAAAAGGGCTATAAGTTCATTAACCTCTTACATCATCAAATCGATCGAAATTGACATCAAAGTCCTAACCTAAGGCACATCTGCACATCAAATCATCAAAACATAATTGATTATCCTAAATTCTGCATCGGAGAATATTCCTATTTTATCCTAATTATTTTTAATTAAATATTATTTGGTGATAAATCCTATTTATCCTAAAGTTTGATTAATTGAATATTCTGAATATTTAATTAATCAGATTTAATTCTGCCACCTAATTATTTAATTAAGTTTAATTATATTTATTCCTAAATTGTATTATTTAATTTTGACAATAAATCAAAAATCTCATGACTGATTGAGTAAATTCTTATTTAATTAATTAATGTCAGTTGTCAATATTTAATGATATAGTTTTTGAATAAAAGTTTGATTTAATAATTGATTAACCCATAAATCAGTTGTTTTAAATTTAAAATCAGTTAAGTTGAGAATAAATCACTTTATTTTTAAATTAATTTGTAATTATCTATGCACATTTGAAGGAGCAGTTAAACTTTAAATTAGAAAATCAATTCAAGTTGTTATCTTTTGGAAACTCAACATCTATTTTGAGTTGAAAATTGATCTAAACTTATGATTTAAGTTAAAAAGCTATTTTTGCATGATTTGCATGATTTTGTGAGTTGATCTGTTTCTAATTTCTTGTTAACTCAAAAATCAACTTGAGTTTATCAAGAGTGATTTATGGCTTTTCTCAATGCATCCTCAAGCCCTAGATTTCTATAAAATCAAGGCTCAACTCTTCATAATTAACCACCCTTGAATTTGCACCATTACTTTGGTGAATTTGTAGCTAAAGGATTAAGCACTTGCGACAAGTGATTTGTGAGATCTTTCATTGTTGGTCATAGCTTTGCATAGTTTTCATATCATATCATTCATTCATTCATATCATTCTTAGAATAATCTGCATATCATTTCAATTCATTCTGGATTAGATTCATTCAAGTCTTTCATCCTAATTGCATACAAAATCCAAAAAAATAGATTAATTTGCATTCATACATTTTTTCATTCTTTTGCATTCAAATCCTTCATTTAGGTGTTGCATTGTCACTGATCTTGATTTCAATCTGAGAACATCATACTCACACCTACTACTAGATAGTAAATTGCCTAGTTAGCTTAGTTTCAATTACTTGCAGATTTCAATTTTGCTAACCTCTAATGTTTTACTGAAGTGTTATGTCCACAGCTAGGTACAATTTTCACACACATTTCTGGCACCCATCGTAGGGCCCTCAAATGAGTTTCTATTTTTTTTCTATATATTTCTATTTATTTCCTGTCATTTTTTGATCAATTTTGTGATTTTATTCTCTGTTCGTACAATTTTTGTACAAGTTTTGTTAGAAACTCATGCCAAGACCCTCTAGGTTTCATACGCCATTTGACATTTTTGAGGCTCATACCGTCAACTATAGATTATCATTTGGAGACTTCTTTGTCGTGCGAGCAGTTACCCACTGTTGTATGAGTTTCCAAAAATTTGTGCCAGAGGTGACCCACTATCGTATGAGGTTTGGATTGTTGTATGAGAGGTAACCTAGTGTCGTACGAGATTTGATACTGAGATTCAATTATCATTTTAGATTTTTAGGTAGTTTGTCAGATTTGATTTTTAGATTTGGACTAACGGCTAACCCTAACAATTGAACTCTGCTATTTCTGATTGATATTTCCTGGTTCTGATTGGGAAATTGCAACTAAATTACTAAAATAGGTAAAATCTACTAAGCGCGTTGCAAGGAATTCATGTATTCTTCTACAACTAATAACACTTCGATTTGGACATTTAAAATGAACTCTCTTGTGTCAAGCTTGTGTGACTTTTCCTGCTTTCATATCACAGACTTCAATTTTTGGGCTATAAAACAAACATAGATTTGCTTTCTACATATCTATTACACATAGTAAATAGGCCCTATGAACACTATTTGTGGATGATCTTGAGAGAGTGGGCTTCTTTCACTTGTTCACACATGCGAAGCTCTTCTTGATGAAGGATCCCCTTGTAGGTAGGGAGGATACTGGGATTATCTTGCGTTCTACTAGGTTTTTGAGTCTTCAGCTTTTGATCAATACATTCTCTCTCCAGAGAGATTGATAAAGCATAATTTATTGATATCATAGATCTTGGTGATATAATTTTAGTCTTAGTGTGTTGGATAAATCTATCTTCTTTGTTTTGGTGAAGTGAAGAGGTTAGGGGATTATGCTCTACTTCTTTTTTGGATAGTACTAGAAACCCAGATCCTTGAATCCGATCTAGTCCCCCTATGGTATCTTTTGTGAGTCACCTTTAGAGAGGGTTAACCATAGTGGACATTCCCTTAATTGGGTCAACCACATGGACAAAACCTCAAGCAGTAATAGTCATTTTTGTTGTGGTAGCAACAACCGCTATATAAATGTCCTTGTGGAGGAAATCTTCATAGCTGTGGTCTCTTGTTGGGTTGTCAGATCTCCATAGCAGCTCCTGATTGATTAAATTCTCAGACTATGTCAAAACCCTGGTGCACGTGGATTGGAGTTCACCCTCTTGAGATCACAAAATTTGTAGAGGAAGACCATTACTACAAACCTTAGTGAGGTCAAATTTTTCATTTTCTAGGAATATGTGCATTATTGAAATTTTTTTTGGAACATACACAACTAGCATTCCTAGGGATTAGCACATTAAGTCACTTGATTATTCATGCGCGAGGTTGCTTTGTCCCCTATTCATTATTTTCATACGTGCTTGAAATCACTTGCCTACTATTCTTCATGCTTGTTTACTTACTTGATTATTGAAAATGAATGATCCCAAAACAAACTTCAAATTTGGACAGAAAACCTTGCAAAACACACTGATTCTGAAAACTGAAATTGCAAAATCTAATGCAAAATTCCTTTTTGGAGTAAAAATTCATCCCACAAGATCAGAAAGTCATACGATTTTTGAGCCTTTGTTGTATCAGAACCCCTGGATTGTCATATGAGAGCTTGTATATTGTCATACGAGTTTTGTTAGAAATCACAAGCAAAAAGTCAAAATCTGCTAGCAACTATTGTACGAGCTTTACAATTGTTGTACGAGTCTCGTCAATTATCATGCCAGAGCTTACCCACTATCGTAGGAGCCTGTAGAAACTTGTATGCAAATTTTTGCCAAAAACTTGTCAAAATTGCTAGGAATCCAGTTTTTATAGCCTATTTCCAGATTCTGTCAAACAAATCCCTATGTCAAGAACATAGCAGAAACTAGAAAGAATTTGATCATTTTCCTAAAGTGGTCTCTTAAGTCTGATTTAGCCTTCTGATTTATCGATTTGAGTCTTTTTTCATCTTGTGTCAAAACCTTGTCAAAATTATCTTCAATGCAATCTTTGTCTAAAAATGACTAAGTGTTGCAAGCTCGTGTCTGCCATCTTTTGGGTGTCTACCCATACTACTGGTTCACAATATCCTTAATTTATGTCCAATCTAATCTTCAATCAATCCAATCTTGACAAGGTTGTGTCATTCAATCTTCTTGAATCAATCCATTCTTCAGTTGTCTTCATCTTGCTCTTTTGCTTCACCTAAGGTTAATGGTGGAAACCAGAGCTTCATCATGAAAACAAAGAGAACAACCCAAAATCTCTTCAGATACATCTTCTATGATTGCTCAGACCATTCATCAATCCTATGACACTAGTAAATTTGGGGAAGACGCTCTTGGTAATTTATTCTTGAAAGTTGGTTACGTCACCCCTCCTGCATCAATTCATGCAGGTAATCAACCAACCCCTCATGTATCAATTCATGAAAGCTATCAAACAACTCCACATCGATCCATCCCTGGTAGCTCTCATAACAACAATATGTCTCAAGGAGGGATGAACCAAGGGTCTCAAGGACATCACTCTCAACATGGTGTGGATCAAGAACCCACACCTTCTAAAATTGCTCGATATCAAAATGATGATGACTTCAAGAAAATGATGAGGCATTTCTTGAAAGAAGACAAAGAAACATACTTCCTAGAGTTAGCTTGTCAAGGGGCCAAACTTCATCCCAACTTTAATGTTGAAGATATCATTACGCATGAGGAAGAAACTCCAATCACCACTATGATGAAATAGATGCATGCCATGTAAGTCAAACTCAATAAAATTGAAAAAGAAAAGGAACCTAAGGAGTTCTCCATGGAAGCTCTATGCCATTTTCCATTTGATGAAGACTTGTACATGCCCCCATTCCTTAAAAGAGTGGAGATGCCTAAATATGATAAGTATGATGGAAATTATGATCCTCAAGATCATGTCAGAAAATTCTATACTCAATCTATGGAGTTCATGCACGAACCAACCTACCTAATGCATCTTTTCCCTCGATCTCTGGGAGGGTCAGCTATTTATTGGTTCTCAAAAATGCCTCCTACTATCAAAACTTTTGAGGATTTAATCAAAATGTTCATCAACAATACTCCTAAAACATCCAACATCTGGTCACTATGATCGACATTTGCAATCTAAAATAGAACTCGGGAGAACCATTCTTGACTTTTCTCAAAAGACAGAGGAAATTTTTTTCTCTATATGCTAGACCTATTCTAGAAACTGAGAAGTTGGAAATTTCATCAACAACCTTGTTCTAGAGATCAACTATCATTTGCAAATGCAAAATCATACATCCTTTGATAAGACGGTAGAAAATGCAATCAAAATTGGGAAAGTACTTGTACAAAAAGGAGACATATCACTTCAAATGGACAAGTATGAATTTGGATCTAATTCTAAAGACAAAGGCAAAAATTGGAACAAGAATAAAGGCATCATCATAGATGGTGTTGTTGATAATATCCATGCCCCATCTAAGGCACCTGCTTTCAATCTCACTGTTGGCACTCAAGCTATCAAAGCCTCAGAGGCAAAAGCAATAGAATCAAACAAGAAGCCATCTGAATACAAACCTTGGGCTATAGATCCTAAATGCAAGTTTACTCCTCTTGGAGAGTCCTTGCAATCTGCCAAGAAAAATTTGTTGGCCAACAACATCATCTCCTTGCCTGAGATAAAATTCTTTGATCCTGAACTGAAACCAAAATGGTGGAGAGAGAATGATTTCTATGACTTCCATTGTGATAAGGGTCATAAAAGTAATAACTGCATCCACTTGAAACACATCATACAAGACAAAATTGATAATGGAGCAATCATAATTGACAATCGCAAAAGCAATAATGATCATACAACATTCATGGAACCATTTTTGAAACATAGTCAAGGAGATTCATCTTCTCAACCTAATGTGGGTGATAAAGTCAATTATGCTTAATTTGGAAACAATGCTATCACAAATATGGTTGAACCATGCCTATCTAAGCATTGCAATGTCATCACAATTGTAAGAAAAGATAGAGATAATCAATCAAAAAATTTAGTTACTCGATCACATGTTCAGATGCATCTTCAAGGACAAATCCTAGATTCATCAAATGTCCCTAAGATGCCTTTCAATCTCTCCTCTTCTTCTAAATAGAAGGCTACCTCTAAATCAAATCCTAAAGACATGAGGTGAACATCATATAGTATTGTCCAACAACTCCAGCATACAAATGCAAAAATCTCCATGTGTGAGTTGCTTCAGATATCTCCAGCTCATAGAGCCATAATTCTAGACAAAGCTTTGCTCAGATCCAATGTTCCTGACAACCTTGATTTAGATAGATTCCAAACTATGGTTAGTCATCTGACGTCTCCATATTATATCTCCTTTTTAGAGTAAGATGATAATTCCTTGAGTCATTCACATAACTAGCCCTTGCACATTGAAGTCTTGATCCAAAACCATCATGTCAAACATGTTTTGATAGATGGGGGTGTTGGCCTAAACATTTGTTCTTACAGCTTGATTACACACTTAGGATTATCTGAAACTTCCATTGATCCTAAGAAGAAGATAAATATCAAAGCATATGATGAGCAAGAAAGATCTTCCAAAGGAACTATTGTCTTACCTATCAGAACATGACCCGTTATCAGAGACACCATATGCCAAGTTCTTGATCTACCTTTGGCTTACAACATCCTCCTAGGGAGACCCTGGATACATGAAATGAGAGCTATTCCCTCCACTTACCATCAATGTGTGAAATTACCTTATGAAGGAGTAGAGGTGACGATTCTAGATGACCTATATACAACTTGCAATGCATTGAAATAAAGTGCTGATAAGCTTGTTCCTAATAACATAGAATCTTCCACTAAGCAGCTGGACATTGCTTCAACATCTAAGATGGAAGACATTGCTAAAGAAGTCAAAATCATTATAATGGTATGGGAGAATACACAATTGAACCTATTTTATCACTCACATCTATCCCATTGTCTCCAAAATCTTATGGACAACCTTCTGACAAAGTGAAACCTACAGCTAAAGAATTCCAGGTCATATTCAATGGAAGTTTTGTCACAGATCAAGTATCTAAACAAGAGTTTGAGGAAGATGAAGCCATTCTTGCATGGTTATACAAGGATGAGTCTCAATCCCAATCAGTCTAGAAATGTGACTCTACTTCAAGAAAAATTCCTCAGAAGTCATATGGACTAGGAGACAAATTAATCATGAAAATGGAATACACTGGAAAATGACCTCTAGGACTACAAGGTAAAGGTCTTCTATCACCTCTCGACCATTGTGGCTGAAAAAACAAGAATACAATAGGTCTAGGATATAAGAAGAAGCCTTTCTATCTTAGCAAGAAGTCCCCACATGTCTTAGAATAGATTAAACCAACACAAGAAACAACACAACAATCTGATAGTGATGATTCAGACACCACTGATGAGTTCATTCCTTATGAGCATTTGCCTAAAGAAATAAAAGACCTCCTTGAAGCTGAAGATCATCCAGTAAAAAGAATCAATGTAGTAGAAACACAAGAACCTACTATGGAACAAAAGACAGTTGCACCACAAGAACCAGCTGATCTTGAAGAAAACCACATAGACAAGGAGGAGGGTGGCAGTGATTCCAAGACAGATTCTCACAAGTATGAATTCAAATCAGAATCTGAGGGTAACCCTTCTTAGGGTATTCATCCCGACTTTACACACGTTCTCAAATTTCCTAGAGGTCTAGAATCAGAAGATGAATCAAATGACTATGAGTGGGGAGTCATTCTAGAGGAAGATGAGCTTATCACAGAAAAACATATTGATTTTATTCTCCAATATGAACCTAAACCCAACATAAGTCTAGAGAGAAATAATGAACTTAACGAGTCTGATCTATCGATGGCTGAAGTGGACTCCCACAATGACATTGAGCCTATTCACGAATTGAACATTTTGAGTTGTAATATCACCTTCGAACTTGAGAGTCAGGTTAGGACCAATGATGACAGATCCATATTCATAAACACTATTTTCCAATCTTTCACCACCTTGACTATCCAACATCCTGAACTTCTTGACCAAAACTCCACAAATCCGAGCCAAGGTATCTATACTTTTCCAAATGACTATGCCCTTGCTTGCTACCTCAATGCAGTTGAGCCTATGATGACTTCCATCAGTGAACCGAGCATTAGCATGAGGGAATTAGACATCAAGTATCTTAGTCAAAAGAATAAGAGTAAAAATAAAAAGAAAAGGAGTTCTGAGGGTGAAAACCACTTTGTGGCAGTCTTAGAACCTACAAAAGTAAAAATAAAAAATGATGTATCTGAAGGTGAAAACCTCTCTGAGGCACCTAAGGATGAGATATTTGATGTCCTTTTGAGTCATTTAAAAGATAGATCTCTAGTACTAATTGAGCCCACTCAATCTATCAACTTGGGAATAGTAGAAGAACCACAGTTGATCCATGTAGCACAATCTTTATCAGAAGAAGAAAAGCAAAAATTTACCACATTCCTAACAGAAAAGATCAACTTTGCATGGAAATATTTAGATATGCTAGGGTTGGATCCTAATCTTATAATGCACCATTTATCTATAGCTCTAGGGGTCAAACCTGTTAAGGAAAAATTGAGAAAGATGCATCCACATGTTGCACTCTTGGTAAAAACTAAATTAGAGAAACTACTTAAAGCCGGTTTCATCCGTGTTATTGACTATGCTGAATGGATCTCTAACATAGTTCCAGTATCAAAACCAGAAAAATCTATAAGAGTATGCATAGATTTTAGAGATGTAAACAAAGCATGCCCTAAGGATGATTTCCCACTACCTAACATTGATATGATAGTGGACATGACTGCGGGCTTCGAGATGTATTCTTTAATGGATGGTTTTTATGGATATAATCAAATCAAAATTGCTCCAGAGGATCAAGAGAAAACTACTTTCACATGTCCATCGGGTACCTTTTGTTAGAATGTCATGCCATTTGGTTTGAAGAACATAGGTGCTACATATCATAGAGCTATGGCATCTATTTTTCATGACATGATGCATCAAAATATGGAGGATTATGTTGATGATACTTTTGCAAAATCTATGATAAGATCTGAACATCTAAATGACTTGAGGAAAATACTAGATAGAATGGAGAAGTTTAGTCTCAGAGTGAACCCTAAGAAGTGTGCTTTTGGTGTCACTTTTGGAAGGCTCTTAGGCTACATTGTTTCCAAGAAAGGAATTGAAGTAGATCCAACAAAGGTTAAAGCTATCATGGAGATGCAACCTCCCAAGAATATCAGTCAAATGAGAACATTACAAGGGAGAGTACAATATATTAGAAGCTTCATATCTCAGCTAGCAGACATATCACAGCCTTTCACAAAAACATTACATAAAGGTGTGACTTTTGCATGGAACGAAGAATGTGAAAAGAACTTCAATCATATCAAGAAATATCTATCAAATCCTCCTATTTTGATGCCTCCTATTCAAGAGAAGCCATTGATCTTATATGGCTCCACCATAGATACATCATTGGGAGCACTGTTAGCACAACATGATAAGAACAAGAAGGAAAGAGCTATATACTATATCAGTAGAACATTGGTAGCATATGAGAAGAACTATTCTATTATTGAGAAAGATTGTCTAGTTGTGATCTTTGCGTCATAGAAACTGAGACATTACATGTTAGCTCATACTACACATTTGGTGGCTAAGATTGATCCACTAAAGTACCTACTAAGTAAAGCTGCCCTCATAGGTAGACTAGCTAAATGGGTGATGTTATTAACTAAATTTGACATTGAATATGTTGAAAGAAAAGCTATCAAGGGCCAAGTTATTGCTGATCAGTTGGTGGACACACCTTGTTTGATGATACACCAATGCAAATATAATTCCCAGATTCCTCTATCATGAATCTTCATTCTAGAGCATGAAAGCTATTATTTGATGGCTCCTATACACATAATGGATCTGGAGTAGGCATATTGTCCATCACTCCTCAAGGATACTCAATCCCTGAAGCATTCAGAATCAAGTTCCCTTATAAAAACAATATTGCTAAATATGAAGCTCTTCTTAATGGCATGAAGATAGCAATTGAATGGAGAGTGACATGAGAACTACACATTCATGGATACTCACAACTTGTAATACACCAAGTCAATGATGTGTATCAAATGAAAGATGGAAAGCTAATCCCATACAAGAGAATGGTAGATGATCTAAAGAAATATTTCATATCTATCACCTTTGAACAAATTCTTAGAATAGAGAATAAAGCTGTTGACGGTATGGAAACACTATCTACTTTATTATAGCAGCCTGAACATGAGCTACACTATGAGTTCTTGGTTGAAGAACTATCTTATCATGCATATGATTCCCCCAAAACTTGCATGATCTACACTGTTGTTGGTCATTATTCATCTCGATATAAAAACCTTTTCTCCTATCTCCAAGACCAAATCATTCCCAATTCCTTCACCCACCATGATAAATGATACCTTATCTGAAATGCATCTCGGTATGTCATCATTGGTCACGATATGTACAAACGAGGTCTAGATGGTACACTCCTTATATGTTTAGAATGGGAAGAGTCTCAACGTGTATTAGAGGAAGTCCACGAAGGTATACGTGGATCACATTCCAACGGTTTAACACTAGCTCAAAAAATTATTAGGGCTGGGTACTATTGGCCTGAAATGGAAAAAGAGGCTATCAAGTTTGCTAAGAATTGTCAAAAGTGCCAAGTACATAGAAACTTAATTCATGCACCAGGGAGAGATCTAATTCCCTTTACTACACAATGGCCTTTCACCAATGGGCATTTGATCTTATAGGAGCCATACATCCTCATTCTTCTAATGGACATACCCATATTATTATAGCTACAGACTATTTCACAAAATGGGTAGAAGCAGTCCCTTTGACTCAAGCAACCGGCAAACAAATATCAATGTTCATCCTGAACTACATCATATGTCGGTGTGGTATTCCACATTATATAGTCATAAATAATGGTGGCCAATTCAAGAACAAAGACTTAGATGATTTATGTGCTAAATTCAAGATTACACAACATTGGTCATCTATCTACTATCCTCAAGGGAATGGACAAGCAGAGGCATCCAAAAAGAATCTGTTGAAAATTTTACACTATACAGTTAATAAAATAGGAAGAGACTAGCATCGCATGATCAATCTAGCTCTCTAGGCCTATAGAACAAGTATCAAAACACCCACTGGGGCTACACCATTCACTTTAGTTTATGGGTCTAAAGCGGTACTGCCTATCGAGGTTGAAATCCCATCACTAAGAATCAAAATGAATGGTCTAGTAACTGATGATGACTACAGAGTGTCTAGGTTGCAAGAACTTGAACTACTAGATGAGTGCAGACAAGCAGTGTATGATCATCTTAGAGTATATCAAAAAAGAATGTCTAGAGGATACAACAAGAAAGTTAGACATAGAGAATTTCAGGTTGGCGATCTAGTCTTGAGAGAGAATCCTAAAAATCAATCACATAGAGAGTGCAAGGGGAAGTATTAACCCAACTGGCTGGCTCCCTTTGTAATCACTGCTAATTTTGGCTTTGGAGCCTATCAACTCTCAACAACTGAAGGAGAACAGCTCCGAGAACCAATCAACGTTCTCCATCTAAAGAAATTCTATGCCTAAGGCATTCACTATTAAAAAATGTCCTGAAAAAATTATAAAAATAAGAAAAATTCCTGAAAAAATGAACATCTTGGTGAAAACCTAGCAATAGGCACCTTGATGTATCACAAAAAAAATAAAAAAATATCAAAAGTACAAAAAAATTATAAAAATGAAAAATACAAAAAAATGAGAAAGAAAAAGAAAAAGTGCCTTGGTGAAAACTTGGAAACAGGTGCCTTGGTAGAAAAAATAGAATCTTTGCCAAGATGGTTGAAACCCAGAAAATAGGTGCCACTTGTTCAAAATGCTCCATCTATCAGCACAATCTTTGTCTTTCCTAGCTTTCAGTCTGCTTTAGTCTGTATATATCCTTGTTTGAATAAGTCAGTCTGTACACCAATTGGCATAAGCGTCTCTCCTATCAATGTTCAAACTTGGGGGCAATCAAAGTCATATCCTATGGCCTCCAGTGTATCTTAGATGTGTCATATCTAGTCAGAGTCCTTTGAAGCTTCATCTGAGTTAGTTAGTCAGTCTCCTCTCCAGAAAGGATTTTGCATCTACAACAACACAATCAAACATCAAAACAAACTGAAAATAATCTATGCTTTACATGCTTTTATCTCCTTGTATGCTTACTAATTCACATTGAGATTTTTGCATATTGTGTCCTTTCGAGCTCTTTGATGATGTCCTTTATAGGATTTAGAGAGTGGTGACTGGGGGCATGATCTTTTCTTTGTTTTTTGCTTTAAGTGAAAATCTAATAACTTTGGAAATTCTAGATTGAAATGGTGTCCACCTGTAAGAGCCTCTATCTCATATTGGATGGCCATGAGTACCTCGACCATCAATACCTAGAAAATTCGAGGAAGTTTGATCTAACTATTGTCTTTTTGAGTGAATTCTTGCTCCTACTGTGAAACACAATCTTACCTAAGGAGGTGAACGATCAAGGGTCACTATGGGTAATTTACACTAGATTTAGAATGATCTCTTGACTGCTTAATGTGTTTGTACCACAAGGCATATTTAGGTCATCACAATGTTCATGTTTTGATACTTATACAAATTGCTATATCAAAATGGACATGATATTCAGGTCATCTTGGTGTTTGTGCCTTGGTGCTTATATCTAATCCGACATTCCGAAAACAAAATCAATATTCATATGTCCATGGTTGTCTAACCAATGGGCGTTATATTGATTCTTGCACATACAAATCAATATTCATATGTCTATAGTTTCTTAACTAGTGGATGTTGTATTGATTTATCCAGTTACCTACTAAAAGTTCAATGATGAAAACAAATCGACATATGATCAGTGACTAGGTCCTAGGTCTTAGGTTTGCATTTCATTCTACCTGTCATTTTGCACTTTGCATGATTGCATTTATCTCATGATTTCCAAACCAGCTCGATGCATAATGATTCTCCAAAACTATGCTAAACATATCATAAGGACTAAGTATCACACGAAGGTCTTCTTAACATATCACCAAGCAGGAACCCCTGGCCAATTTTGACGTTCTAAACCCATTTTTGGGATCAAAATTGAAATCTGAGATCGTTTACTTTGTCAAAATCGCGATTTAAAATTTTCGGACCCAGGATAGCCGACTGCTTGCATAATTGACCTTTAATCATCACAAAAATCTAGAATTCAACTTAACTGTTTATCTTACATCAAACTATTCAAATTTCAACTTGGTCAATCATGGTCAACTCAAGGTCAAACCTAGTCAAACTTGGTCTCCAGGACCTCCAAACGATACAGAACGCTTTCTCGAATGTGTATAACCACTTCTCAAATCAATTAACATGCTTCTAAACCATTTAACACTGACTTTTCTTGTCAGATTTTGATGTTCATCCCAAAGGGGGCATGATATTGCACATCAATCAAGTTTGTAAATCAAATCTTTCCTCAGTAATCAAGACAACAACCACGTCTAGTTGCTGGTTCATCTAAAGACCTCATTGCTTGAGGCATATCAGATTCATCAAGATCCATATCAATCTGGTATCCTAATCAATCTTGTAAATTGTATCAGTTTTTTGTAACCATTGGTTCATTAGCGTCATTTCCTTGGTTCTTCGTAACTGAAGGATTCAGATGTGATACCACTATGATTCTTCTGGACATTCAAGTTTGGACTCAGGTCACTCACTTCTTCATAATCATAAGGTTTAGAATCAGGTGTTTTGACACTTTTTCATAATCACCAGTTCATTGTTGCTATAGTTAACATTATCTTTGGTCAATCAAGACCTAACATCTTCAAATCTTTCAATTAGTTTCTGTCTCAGAATCGGTTAATCTCTCAAATAAGTTCCATACATCAAACATAGACTAATCTTTGAATCACTGCACTTTGCACATTAATTGAAAAAGGGGCAAAATGTAATACCCCAAAAATGGGCTATAAGTTCATTAACCTCTTACATCATCAAATCGATCGAAATTGACATCAAAGTCCTAACCTAAGGCACATCTGCACATCAAATCATCAAAACCTAATTGATTATCCTAAATTCTGCATTGGAGAATATTCCTTGAATATTCTTATTTTATCCTAATGATTTTTAATTAAATATTATTTGGTGATAAATCCTATTTATCCTAAAGTTTAATTAATTGAATATTCTGAATATTTAATTAATCGGATTTAATTTTGTCACCTAATTATTTAATTAAGTTTAATTATATTTATTCCTAAATTGTATTATTTAATTTTGATAATAAATCAAAAATCTCATGACTGATTGATCAAATTCTTATTTAATTAATTAATGTCAGTTGTCAATATTTAATGATATAGTTTTTGGATAAAAGTTTGATTTAATAATTGATAAAGCCATAAATCAGTTGTTTTAAATTTAAAATCAGTTAAGTTGAGAATAAATCACTTTATTTTAAAATTAATTCATAATTATTTATGCACATTTGAAGGAGCAGTTAAAATTTAAATCAAAAAATCAATTCAGGTTGTTATCTTTTGGAAACTCAACATCTATTTTGAGTTGAAAATTGATGTAAACTTCTGATTTAAGTTAAAAAGATGTTTTTGCATGATTTGCATGATTTTGTGAGTTGATCTATTTCTGATTTCTTGTTAACTCAAAAATCAACCCGAGTTTATCAAGAGTGATTTATGGCTTTTCTCAATGCATCCTCAAGCCCTAGATTTCTATAAAATCAAGGCTCAGCTCTTCATAATTAACTACCCTTGAATTTGCACCATTACTTTGGTGAATTTGTAGCTGAAGGATTAAGCACTTGCGACAGGTGATTTGTGAGATCTTTCATTGTTGGTCATAGCTTTGCATAGTTTTCATATCATAGCATTCATTCATTCATATCATTCTTAGAATAATCTGCATATCATTTCGATTCATTTTGGATTAGATTCATTCAAGTCTTTCATCCTAATTGCATAGAAAATCCAAAAAAATAGATTAATCTGCATTCATACAGTTTTTCATTCTTTTGCATTCAAATCCTTCATTTAGGTGTTGCATTGTCACTAATCTCGATTTCAATCTGAGAACATCATACTCACACCTACTAGAAGGTAGTAAGTCGCCTGGTTAGCTTAGTTTCAATTACTTGTAGATTTTGATTTTGCTAACCTCTAATGTTTTACTGAAGTGTTTTGTCCACAGCTAGGTATAATTTTCACACACACAGGACCATCTTCACGTCGGGCTGCAACATGCTGGCCCATCTATACTACGAGTTATGTCAGTTGGTGAGATATTAGCGAGAGAGTCTCACAGTATGTACACTATTATAGATTTGGTTATTCGAGCATTTCACATATACACAACCATAGGGTGTTCCTGTGATGGTGGATGCAGGTACAATGAGAGCCTTTTCTTATCCACTAGGAGATATCTAGCAGCACGAAGATATCCTCTATTGGAGGGTACATCTAGACTATGTACTAGGCATAGATGTGATATGGAGACCATATTGTCACATGAAAGAGTGGCTAGATACATGACATTAGATTTGGTTGTTCGAGCATTTCACATGTACATGACCACAGGGTGTTCCTGTGATGGTAGATGTAGGCACAATGAGAGTCTTTTCTTATCCACTGGGAATATCTAGCAGCACGAAGATATCCTCTATTGGAGGGTACATCTAGACCATGTACTAGGCATAGATGTGATATGGAGACCATACTGTCACATGACAGAGTGGCCAGATACATGACATCAGATGAGACACTCACAACACAAGCTGATAGAGGGTTATCCTAGTCACATAGTAATGCCATACTACTATGACAGAGTGATGAGATAATTTGGTCTTATACACGGGGTCCCTAGAGTAGTACCTTGGTACACACATCTGAAAAGATACTATCAAAGACTTAGCACTATACGCCGACCATCAGTAGAAGAAATTATAGATAATGAGACAAACAAGAGAGAGGATACAGAGGTATCCCCCAATGCAGCCTATTTAGGTGTCAACATGGACTACATCAGATACTGGAGTCTAAAGGGAACCCACCCCATCTTCCCTAATGACTATCCTACAGGTGATCCAGGCCTTTCAGAGAGGACACATCAAGATAGTAGCATACCAAAGGAGGAGGAGGATCATAGAGATGAGGAGGAGCCCATCTCCATGGGAGATCCTATGGAGGAGGAGAGAATAAAGGAAAGAGCAGATAGGATGCCCCCTGTTGATAGTACCAATCATGTGGATGTGCATGTTGTTCATGCATCACCACTAAGATCATGACGATCTCCACGTGCCCATACAAAGACACCACCTTCGAGACCTAGACATAGCGAGTGTGGAGAGAGTAGTCACTCCATGCCCCCACCATCCAGATCCTTCAGTGATACCTAGGAGGGAGATCCAGGTATAAAACATGTATTTGATTTAAATATTTAACTTAATTTGTGAAGAAAAAGGATTAAAAGATAAATATATTTTAATTCTGCAGCTAGCATAGCGAAGTGGAGGAGCTTTGTATCTGAGGTCCTGCAGGATACATGCCTGTCCTACTGACTACTAGCCAGCAAGTGAGAGTTCCCCATTAGTCACAGAGATCCCAACAGGCATGCTGATATCTTGGCTTGTGTCCAGTGAGAGTTGAGATTATGTAGAGAAAGAGAGGAGAGGCTGATGGATGACTTATGGACATCACAAGAGCATGTATATGAGCTTATCATATTGAGGAGCCACTTCCAGACTACCGTACAGAGACCTTCATCTTCTCATAATAGATCAGAGAGATCTGGGAGCCATCGACCACCAGAGCATAGGGATAGAGAGAGTGATATATAGGGCATTGTGCCACATATGTATCAAACTCAAAAGAATTTATAAATGAAAAACTCTCTTTTCTAGTTAGTTCTATGATTGATTACTATATTTTCACCAATAACATAAAACTTAATAGAAAGAAAGAACGTGTATAAATCTATTCAAATGTAATTTTCTAAAATCACATAACCTATAAAACAAACATAGCTATTTTATAAGGAATACATAAATACACAAGGAAAGAAAGATGTACTAGGGATGATAATGTTTGAGATGCATAATATTGATAGGTTCCTTAAAAGGAACACCATCCATATCAACAATTTTGTAAGCACTTGAACCAAAGTCCTCAATTACAACAAAAGGTCCAAGCTAATTAGGGCTAAACTTTCCTTTTTCACTAGGTAAAGTATTCACATTTATTTGATTCTCATATAATACTAAATCACCCACTAAAAATGATCATTCAATTACCTTATGATTATACTTCTTCTGAAGTGATTTATGATAACCCTTTATATGTTCCAAAGAGTTTATTCATTGTTCATCGAACATTTCTAATTCTTGTAATTGTTGTTCTCAAAATGTATCTTTGTCAATTATCCCATGAAATGAAACATTTAAAGAAGGTATTTCCAATTCCAAAGGCATAATAGCATCAGTACAATAGACAAAATAATAAGGAGAAGTACCCGTGGCAGTACGAACACTAGTCCTATAAGCCCATAAAGCATAGGTAAGTTGGGTATGCCAATCTTTCGCATGCTTATTAACTATTTTCATCAGAATTTGTTTAATGACTTTATTTGATGCTTCAACTTGACCATTAGATTGAAGATAATAAGGGGTCAAAAACCTATGTTGAATTTGATATTTCTCTAAGAATTTTGTGACTTCTTTATTCTTAAAAGAGGTACCATTATCCGAAACTATCATCGAAGGAATACCAAATTGTGTTATAATATTGTTAAGAATGAAATCACAAATAACATCCGCAATAGTTGAATGGAGAGGGAAAAATTCCACCCACTTTGTAAAGTAATCTATAGCTGTCAGGATGTACATATGTCCTTGAGAAGAATCTGGTGAGATTTTTCCAATAAGATCAAAACCCCAAATACTAAAAGGCCATGGAGTAACTTGATTATGAAGCTCACAAGCAAGAACATGAATCAAATTACTATGCTGCTGACATTGAGGACATTTCTTAACAAACATGAAAGAATCTTGTTCCATTTTTTGCCAATAATATCCTATTCTAAGAAGTTTATTGACTAAATATTTTCCACCAAAATGTCCCCCACAAGAACCAGAATGAGCTTCTGCCGAAGCTACCAGAATTTCGGCTCTACCAAAACATCTTAATAGAAAACCACCATAAGAGAATTTGTAAAGCACATCTCCTAAAATGATATAACATGTTGCAAGCTTCCTAATATGATTATGCATGTTCCTTGTTGCTGATTCAAGAAAAGTACTATCTTTCAAAAAATGAAAGATATAAGAATACCATTCATCCAAATGCAAATTGAAACAATCAGAGGTATCCTTATTGGAAATTGCAGGGTTTTTAAGAGTATGTATAGTAAATTGAAAGTTTTCAGCTTTATTCTCAAGACAAACCAAAGAAGTTGTGCTTTCCATGGCGTTTGCATGTTGATTATCTTTCCTAGGTAAAGTTTGAATCGTATCAGAAGAGAATTGTGAAAGAAAATCAAGAGCAAAATCTCTATATTGTGTCATTTTATCATTCTTAGTCTGATAACCTCCTTTAATCAAATCCACAATCAATTGTGAATCTCCATAAATTTCCAAGTTTTTAATGTAAGGGATGAAGCTATTCGTAAGCCAACTATAAGAGCTTCATACTCTGTAATATTGTTAGTACAAGGAAAAGTCAATTTATATGATAGAGGGATCGGCTTTTTCGTAGGAGGGATCAAGATAATGCCAACACCAGAACCTATCTTACATCTAGATCCATCAAAATATAACGCCTAGACATAATCCTATTTAATAGCTAGAATGTTTTCATGGAGGAATTCTATTGAAGTAAAAAATGTATCAAAATGAGGATAAGGAGGCTCAGCCAAATAATATGTTAAAGATTCTCCTTTAATTGACTTTCAAGAAATGAAATTAAGATAAAATTCTGTAAGTAACATCACCCACTTTGCAAGATGGCCAAAGAGATTAGTTTTTGAGAAAAGATGTTTCAAAGGATCAAATTTAACAATCACATTGACTTGAACATTTAATAGATAATGCTTGAGTTTTTGACAAGCATAAACTAAAGCTAAGCACTATCTTTCCTAATCTATATATCTTGTTTTGTAATCGAGTAAAGTCCAACTAATATAGTACATAGGTCTTTCCTTATCTTCACTATCATGCTGAGCCAACAACACACTCAGTGCATTTTGAGTGGCTGAAGTATACAAATAAAAGGGTTTATCAGATTGAGCAGGTTGCAAAATAGGAGGATTGGTGAGATACTCCTTAAATTTCTAAAAGGATTGTTTACATTCTTCATTCCAAGAGAAAGTGGTATCATTTCTAAGAAAGGAAGTAAAAGGAATAGTTCTATCAACTAAGTTGGAAACAAAGTGACGAATAGCTTGAATTTTTCCTTGCAAACTTCGTATCTGAGAAATGTTCTTAGGAGGAGGCATATTAACAATAGCTTCAATCTTTTCAGTATCTACCTCTATGCCTTTCTTAGAGATTATAAACCCTAATAATTTATCATAATCAATTCTTTAAGGCACATTTCTTAGGATTCAATCTCATATTGTAACTTCTAATCCTTTCAAATATCTATCGTAAAATACTAACATGACCTTCTCTTTGTATAGATTTTTCCAAGATATCATCCACATCATCCTCAAGAATCTTATGAATGTAATCATGAAAAATCAAAGTCATGGCTTGCTGATAAGTTGCTCCCACATTTTTTAATCGAAAAGGCATCATGACCCAACAAAATGTTCCCAAAGGTGTTATAAATGCAGTCTTAAATTGATCTTCAGGAGGAATAAAAATTTGATTATAGCTCGAAAATCCATCCATAAAATATAATAAAGCATGACCCGCTATCGAATCCACAATCATATCAATATTAGGTAACGGGAAATCATCTTTTAAGGATGATTTATTTAAATCTCGGAAGTTAGTACACATTCTTATCTTATTTTCTCCTTTTGAAATGGGTACAATGTTTGAAATCCAATCTGAGTAATCAATAGAGTAGATGAATCTAGCATTCAACAATCTTTCAATTTCAGCCTTAACTAATAAGGAAATTCCCGGATTCATCTTTCAAATTTTCCGCTTCACAGGTTTAACATTTGGTTTGAGAACAATATTGTGAGTAACAATCTTAGAATTTATACCCAACATATTTGAATATGTCCAAGCAAAAATATCCTTAAATTTAAGTAAAAGGGAAATCAATTGATCATGTTCATCTTGATTCAAACATTTCCCAATTTTTATCATATTCTCAGAGTCATTTGCATCCATTTGAACCTCAATAGTCTTAGTTATTAGAAAATTACTTTGTATCAGAGAATCCATTGGTAAAGGAGAAATATTCTATCCATCATGTTCTCCAAAATAAACTTTTGTATTTAGACAATAGGGCTTCTGTCTTTTATGATGAAACATAGGTAGATCCTCATAAGCTCCTAAAAAATCCGCTAAGGCTTCATCTTCGGGAAAAACATCCAAGATAGGTTTTTGATTCATGTTATGGAGGAGCAGGTTAACCAACTTCATATGTCCACCACATATATGATTAACATTAAGAGGAAAAGCCAATGGTTGTTTGTAAGGATTGAACCCCAATCCATATGTATAATCATAAATTTTGTTTTCGAAAGGTACTTGTATACCTTGTTCATATTTACCACATCCTTTCCCATTAAATCCTGATTTCTTGAGTAGATGATAACTAGAACCATATCTATTGGCCATATCAGATTGAGTCCAAGGAGCCACATATGTCACAATATCATAGCTAATAGGTTTCATTGTTTCAATTGTTTCTTCAATCGAGGCAGCAACAAAGTTTCTTTTTAATTCCGTAGAAAGCGGGGAATGAGTAAAAACTTGTTTTTCAAACCCACTTTGTTATTTCATGAATTCCAAATCAGAAACTTTATATTCTCCAATAAAAGAAGGATTAAAGTCCAATGTTCCCCAATCATCCCCAGTCAAATAAGAAGATGGAGTTGTAGTTTGTTTAATCTCAGGTGGCCTTTTAGAGTCTTTACTTGGTTGGAGAGGTTTGGAAACTTTAGCATATTTTGCATTTAAGCAAGGATTCAGCACATCATTGACATGTAGCATATACATCAAATTGTTATAAATGAACCTAACCTTGCGATGAAGAGTATAAGGAACTGCATGCATAGTATGTAACCAAGGTCTACCTAAAAGAAGATTATAATTGAGAGGTCCAAGCATAACATGAATAAGTGTATTGAGAATAACCGGACCAACTTTAACATGTAACGTAATAATGCCCAAAGTTCTCTTTGAAATATTATCAAATCTACAAATAGGGACATTATCAGGTTGAATAGTTGTAAGATCAACCTTAATTGCCTTAAGAATATCCATGATAAAAACATTAAGCCCAGATCCATTGTCAATTAATGTTGTATGAATGATACTCTGATTAATAGAAACAACAACCATACGAGCATCATATTGATTTTGCACCTCAATAGAAGGTAAATCATCATCGGTAAACATAATAGGAGGTACAAAAGGCATAGTATGCATGCACTCCAAAAATGAATTAATGTTCTCTTGGTTAGGAGGCGAAGTAGGAAGGGTAGATAAAGCCTTTTTTAATGCCTCATGATATGTCGAGGAAGTTTGAAGTAATTCCCATAAAGATATCTTATCAGGAGTAGCACATAATTGTTCTACTAAGTCATACTCCTTAAAGGAAGATGGAAACCTAGGGACTTGAGGAATCATAGGTTGGGAAGGAGGTAAAGAAACCAAAATAGTAGGCCGAGAGTTATTCCATGTGCGATAAGCATGTGAAACGGAATTCATGTTATCAAAGAAATCTAAAGGATCCCTAGGTTTACCCTTAATTGTTATTCGAGGACATCCTTTTACTATCCACAAAGGTTTAGGATATAACATTCTAGGTGCATCAAAGTCACAAATAGTGGAACATGAAGGTAACCATGCACACATCCTATGGTAAAGGTCAATTGAAGAGGTTGTAGAGGAGGATGAAATAGGAATAGGATCAATGGAGATCTTATTCAAACAATTTTCATCCTCACTTCTAGGTACCTCATTGGGAGATCTATCCTCTTTTGCAATAAAATCCTCATCAAAGTATTCAAAACAACAATCATACATGTTGAACACAAAGTAACACTACAAGCATGAAAAATGTAAATGTTTTTGTATTTTTAAAGAAAATTTGTGATTATTTTTATTTTTATTTTTGAAATATAAATGCAAGAGCATAAAAGAAATCTACTTTTATATGCATGTAATATCTAACATCAAATGCAAATCTAACACCAAAAATAAAGAGTTGTCATAAACAGGTTCACCAAAATGTTTGGGTGTAAAATATGGATTGGGTTGAGAATAATGGGGTTTTGCACATAAAAGAGACCCTAAACCAATATTTAACACATACATGAAATTCTAATGATAAAGAATATAAATCTAAAAATGCTTGCAAAGAATAATGAAATCAGATAAAATGAAATGCATACCTCATAACATAGCAGATTTGAAAATACCTATTTTCTGGTGCCTATATTGTGTTTCTAGAAATTCTAACCCCAAATCTGGAGCAAAAACACAGAGATGGAGAAAACCCAAAAATATTTTTCTTTTTTGAACTAGGTTGACCTTGACCTGAATATAGGGGTGCAATTGTGCCCCTTTATGTCGACCTTGACCTGCACTACTTCGACATAAATTCTGTTCACGGATCCTGAAAGTTTTTTGAAAAGGGTATCCAAATCTGCTCTACAACTCCCAAAACAACAATTATAGATATCTAAAAATGGTGTTTTGGGGTGTCTATATAGGGTTTTTCTTTATTCAAACCCCCGTTTTGGTGATTTCCACCTCCATGAATAGCCGGATGTAATAGAATATGTGTGTGTGTTTCTCGTATGAAGAGCTTTGAATGTGTAATGCCAAGATCTAATTCTCTAGATTGAAACCCTAGCATGAATTGAAATGAGAGAGAAATGCATAGATTTGAATATAATAAAGAAAGCATACCAAGCCCCCAAGGCAAAAGTACTCCTACCAAACTCACAATCCTTAGTTGCTACCCCATGATTGTATCTTTAGAATGCTTGAATGTTGAAAATGGCAGATCAAGGAAGAAGGAATCTTTCTTTCTCCAAATGAATGTCCACAATAACTTGTCCAAAAAATGCTTTCTTACATCAAGGCATCATCATATCATTTTCTCTTATATTATCCTCTTGCAATCTTGCATCATCATCTCATCATTATGCCATCTCCTCATAACTGCTTCATCACCTTCTTCGTAACTTTTTGAAATGAAGGCAAAAGAGAGTGCTTATATAGAGATTTCAAGGAAAGGATCTTAGAGAAATGTAAGGGCCCATAATTCAAATTTCACCTCAAATTATGGTCCAATCACAATAGCCAACTAAGGAGGAAATTTATTAAATGAATTTTGAATAAAAACCCTTTCACATTCATATCCAGAGGCCCATTTTTAATTTAGGGCCCAGCTATGATCTAAATTTGAAAGTGGGAACCAAAACCCAACAAAGGTCAAGGTCGACCTTGACCCTGACCTAAGGTTTTAGGCTAGTCAACTTAGAGTTTAAGTGAAGTTTCTGGGTCAACCAGAGACTTATAATGATGGGAAAATAGAAAAAAAATGCTTGAAAAGGGCACATTGGCCTAGAAGAAATGTGATGAAGGCTAGGAGGACCAGTACATAGGTCCTACCTAGAAAATAGAGCTACGAAGAAGGAAATCAAGGAGAATCCTCAGGATCCTAACCCTAATTTTAGCTAGAAACAAAGAATCAAGTGCAGATGCATCCTAAATGAAAATCTATCATGAAAATTCACTAAATGAGGGTGATAAACGTACCAAGATGGAAGTGATTCCATTTTAAGACAACACATCATGCATTAAAGGCTCAATACAATTCATTAATAATGTCAACACATTTTACATATCCTAAGAATTCAACTATGTCAGCTGGGATTCTCAATTCTTTATT
Organism: Chamaecyparis obtusa; assembly: GCA_027943335.1. Lineage (NCBI taxonomy): Eukaryota > Viridiplantae > Streptophyta > Pinopsida > Cupressales > Cupressaceae > Chamaecyparis > Chamaecyparis obtusa. The sequence goes on along the minus strand of BSBK01000750.1, from coordinate 790,827 downwards.
CAAATGTAAATTACTGACACTTGGTCAATATCGTGTTCATCACCTCGGTCATCATTGTGTATCTTGGTCATCACTACAAACTATCTTCCTTGACAAACACTATCTTTTCTCGGTAATTTCTTGTCACTTGGTAATTACTGATGTTCGGTCAACACTAGATTTACTTGGTATATACGAGTGCTTGGTCGACACTAACATCACTTGGTTTAAACTAGATTTCTTCATTTTTGCTCGGTTAAGCCTAAGTTTCCAGTCTTTATTCTTACTTAGATAAACAACACATTACTTTTTCAATGTGCCAACTGATCAAGTACCCATTGAAGTAACACATAACTCAACCTTTCCTTAGGTTCTCTTGTTATCTCATATTTTCAAATCCTCTTCATCAATCAAAAGATACATGGTACTATGCTAGATAGAAACTGTCTTACCAGTTAAGGTTTGACATCAATGAAAATATAACGATTATTTCAATTATATTTTCCAAAAATGTTTGTATAGCCAAATCTTACTCTATAGTAGTTCTCAACAATCCTTAGTGGCTAGAAAATAAATCTCTAGTCTTGAAGTGGCTAGGTCCATGGTCATCCTACAATAAAATAAAGCATTGGTGTGAAAAGTAGTGGCAATACTCTTTCATCTCACTAAAAATGCTAGCAAATGGATTCTGCCTTATTATCTAGTCTACAAAGGAGGATAAAGAATGGATATTAGGGAGTGGACCCTACATGATAGATGGGAAAGACTTCTACATCAAAGATTGGATGACAAATATTAACCCTGAGAAGGAGACAATAAAGGAAGTCCCAATCTTGTTCATATTAGAGAATCTACCACAAGAATATTGTGGAGCAGAAACACTGCAAATTTTAGGAGAATCACTGGGGAAATATGTGAGATATGAAGAATCCTTAAATGAAAAGAACATTTCCATAACCCCCAAGATTCTCATGTGGAGGAAAATATGTAATGATTTACCTTCCCACATAATTATTCTCACTGAAAAAGGTGAATAGAGGCAACCCTAAATTGAAGAAGAGATGAAGAATGATGAGATTAGCACTATGACCTAGGAGAACAAACATGAGAAAGGTAAAGGAACTAAGGAATCAAAACTAAATTATACACCTAAAAGAAACAAAAAGACACACAATGCACAATAGAAGATGAGGAGATGGCACTCTATTGTTCTGCTCCAAATGAAGGCAATTTTTACAAATCTGCAGATAGTCTACAAAAGGAGATGATTGATAGAATTTTTATGTCAAAATCTCATCTATGGTCAGAGGAATCCAAAGAGGAAGGTTCAACTCAATTGCTATGTGAAAATCCTTTCTATCTTTCTCAAAGCATCAATAAAGGTTTAGGTTTTGAAGAACCTATGAATGCAAATATTCTTCTAGATCCTAGTAATAACCTTACACTAGATGAAGTTGGTATGGAACAATGCATTATAAAAGAAGTAATCCCGCAACACAACTCAGGTGGAAGACTTCTTTTCCCATACACCTACCCATCTGATGACATGAGATTAAATTCCTCTCAACAATTAGAGGAAAATAGAGGGTCAAACCCACAAGAAGAAATAACCCACCGATTGAAAGATTTCAATATCAAGATAATAGATAGGAGTGATAGTGGAAAAAATAGACTAGATGCCAATGATGAGAGGATCTCTCCCATCAAAAACTTGGAGGGTTCATTTGAGGATGCCAGAGATAGCAATGGAGACCTAATTGAATTTGACAATAACTATATCTCACAAAGTGAGGAAGGGGAGTAGGATGAGCTAGGTTTTTTTGAGACTCCAAACATTTTGGAACCTAAAAGTTTAGACCAAACTAATTCCAAGCTCTACAAACCAAAGCTAGGTGAAATAAGGACAAGAGGAGAAAATTCAAACATGGAGAATTTAGAAATGGTAGGTTGTGCAATAGACCAAACAAAATTGCTGAGATCAGGGAAATGATATGCCTTTTCCCGGAAGCAATGAGGATCCTTTCATGGAATTTTAGGGGCTGTAATGCCCCTGACAAGAATCCTTTTATCAAGAGAGGTCTTGATCAAGAGAGGGAAGACATTGTGTTATTGCAAGAAACTAAGCTGAAAATGTAGGAAAAAGATGTTTTCAAGAAATATGTTAGTAAACGGGATGACCTTTTTTCAGATGCAAGAGAAGCCTTAAGAGGGCTATCCATTCTTTAGGATAATAATGGTGTTAGTGTTGAGATTATAAGAAAATATACGAATTGGCAGTGGATTGAAGTTTCCTCTAGAAAACTTCTATCCAAATTTTTTATCTTTAACATTTATGGACCTAATAATACTATAGAGAAAAGGGATTTATGGAAAATCATTTCAAGCTTTTTGGAAGAAAGGAAGAACATAATTTTTTTTGTTAAGAGGTGACTTTAATGCTATTCTAGGCCTAGTAGAGAAAAAAGGAGGAAAATTATGGATTGGAAATAGTCAAAGGGACTTTATAGACCATTTTATGAAAAATGGGTTGATTGATATTGATTTTAGGATGGGGGACTTCACTTGGACCAACAAAAGGAGTGGTTTTCTAAACATTGCATAAAGACTAGATAGGTTTCTTCAAGCTAGCCATTGGGACCAATGCAACTAGCTATGCAATGCTAAAATTCTCCCAATCTCTAGTTAAGACCTCTACCCAATATGCTGCAACATTCAAGAGGACATGATTCTTGAAATATCACCTTTCAAATTCAAAACAATGTGGCTTAGGGCTGAAGACTTCATGGAAAGAATTGAGGGCTGGTGGACAAATGTTCCCAAGAGGGAAGGTAATAAATCTTTCATTTTCTTCAAAAGATTACAATTCATTAAGGATCGGTTAAAACTTTGGAATATAGATGTTTTTAGAAATATATTTGTAGAAAAGGTGAACACAGAGCAAAAACTAGTTGTTTTTAATGATTACATTATTACTAATGGTATGGATGAAAATTTTTATGAGGAGGAGGAGGAGATTCATAGAGAATAAAAAGATATTTTAGCAAGAGAAGAAACCTTTTGGAAACAAAAATCAAGAGAAACTTGGCTAAAATAGGGGGACATAAACACAAATTTTTTCCATAAATCTATGAAAGTTAGGGCAGCCAAAAATAGGATTTTCTCTATTCAAAATGATAGGGGGTTATGATCATTGAACCACAACATATTAAAAAAGAAGTTGTCAATTTTTTTTAGAATATATTGGCTAACCCTCCAGGGGATCTTAAAAGAACAAAGGATTTGTTAAAGCTCATTCCCAAATGCATCACAGAGGACCATAATATTTTTTTAATGAAACTAGTTTCCAAGCAAGAGGTAAGGAAAGCACTCTTTGGGTTGGGGAGTGATAAGGCTCTAGGGCCAGATGGTTTTCTAGCCATCTTCTTTCAGAAATCTTGGGACATTTTGGGAGAATATTTGTGGGAAGTGGTGGATGAATCTAGGACATGAGGCTTTATTTTAAAGGACTTCAATAATACCTTTATCACTCTCATCCCCCCAAAAGTGGAAAGCTTAACTTTTGATGACTTCAGGCCTATATCTTTGTGTAATACAACCTATAAGGTCATAGCCAAGGTTGTGGCTAATAGACTTAAGAATCTTCTTAAGGATATCATCTCCCCGAAACAAAGTAGTTTTTCTCCCAATAGATCCATTTTTGAAGGGATCATAATAGCTCATGAGGCAATTCATATAGTTAGACAAGAACATGTTGCTAAGATGATGATTAAATTGGATATAAAGAAAGCTTATGACAATGTAAATAGGGGATTACTAATTGATATCTTGAGGAAATTTGGTTTTGGGGAGGCATGACTGAAGTGGATTTCTAGTTGCATAAACACTCCCAGAATATCCATTCTTGTAAATGGTAGCCAACAAGGTTTCTTTGGCACATCAAGGGGTATAAGACAAGGTGATCCCATTTTTCCTTTTCTTTTTATAATTATGGAAGAAGTATTTGGATAGATACAATGAAGCTTAAGGAAAATGTGTGAATTGGAGGAAGTTTGAAATCTACTTCTTCAATACAAGTTTGGAACAACAAATACACTTATGCAAAATCTTGGAAATCAGAATGGGTAAGCTACCAGGGAAATATTTGGGGGTGCCACTTTTTGAAGGGACTTGTAAATCACATTTATGGAAAGATCTTATGGATAGCTTCTTAAAGAAAATAGAAAGCTGGAAAAAAAGATGGTTATCTTCAGCTAGAAGAATCCTTCTCTTACAAATAGTAATTTCTTCCATTCCCATATATTCAATGAGTTGCCTAAATATCCCTAGTAAAGTCATAAAGGATATTAAAAAATGAATGAGAAAATTCTTTTGGAATAGTAATGGGGAGGAGGATAAATTGCCTTTTCTATCTTGGGATTAGATATGAAAAAATAAATTTAAGGGTGGGTTTGGCCTCAAGAATTGGAAGAGAATGAACCAAGCTCTAGGAGCCAAATTAGTCTGGAGTATTTACACCAACCCCAAAGACTATGGGTGAAAATAGTGAAGACTAAATATCTAGATTCTTTGGAAAATGAAAGAATACTAACCATAAGATCTCCCCCTAGAGGGTCATCAGTATAGAATTTTATATTGGATTGCAGGAAAGTTGTTACTAATCATATTTTTATGACAAATTGGAGATGGAAAAAAGGCTCTCTTTTGGAGAGACTCGTGGAATGGTTTACCAACATTGAAGAATGATGCCAAATTTGATGAAGTGAGTATAATGTTATTAGACAAATGGGGTGATAAGGTTGTAGATTACCTAGAAATCAGGGACACCCCTTTAGGCCCTCAATGGACATGGAAAAGTTTAGATAATTCGGGTCTAAATGAGAATCATAAGTTTATTATGAATGCCCTCTTTCATGAAAGGAATATATTAAGGACATAAAAGGAAGATAAAATTATTTGGTGTGCTGCTACTAGTAGGAACTCCTTGGTAAAGGTGGGATATAGATCTTTAGAGAATAATGACACTTTTAATGAATGATCAGTAAAGATATGTTGGGATAAATACTGCTTACCAAAAGTAGGAACCTTTGTTTGGCTTGTAGTGCAAGAACAAATTTTAATTGTAGAAAGGAGGAAAATATTTGGTTATTATGGACCCACTATGTGTGTGCTCTATAAATCTGCATTAGAGGACGTTGACCATTTTCTCATCCAATGCTCCTTTGCAAGTGAGTGTTGGCTTATGGTGAAATCTAAATTACAATGGGTGGGACCAATGTGATACAAAATAAAAGATGTTTTTGAGAGCTGGCCCATTCCTCTTAAAAAATAATCAATGTCTCCTCTCTGGAATATATGGACATCCATAATCATCTGGGAGATTTTGAAGGAGCAAAATTGAACAATTTTTCAGGGTAAGGAGGAATCAATTGATAGAGTCAAATGTAGAATTAATATCCCCATTAAGGAAGTTATGGGGGTTGATGGAATATGGATGAAGTGACGGAGAGGGGGGGGTGAATCAGTCAACCATAAAACACTTCACAATTATTTCTTTCCAGATCCCTTAGGATATCTAAAAAAATGTTATCTGTTTTAGCACTCGGTAAATAGATTGCAGTAACTTTGAAGATGCAGAAAGTATTAGCAAAATTATCTTTTAGATATTCATCAGCACTAGTGTATGATTAAGATAGCAATTAAGAACACAAGAGACACAAGATTTAATGTGGAAACCCAATATGGGAAAAACCACCAATGTATCTAGATACCAATTTTCACTTTTCTGAAGTGATGCCCAGTTAGAAGCCAACCCGGTAAAAGGTTACAAAACACACTGTTAGGTGTGACCTTGTTAGAGGATTTAATCACCCTGCTAGGAGTGGCCTGGTAAGAGGTCTTGAAAACAATTCAATGGAATTGTCACCTTGTTAGAGGATTTACAATATGGTTGTTAAACCAACTCGGTTAAAAGATTTAGAATTCACTGTTACAATGATAAGAAGGTAACAATGAAAATGACCTGTATAATAATGCAACTACCTTGCTGATTACAGATCTCTGTTCTGCATAAGTGTGATCCTTCCTGATCGAATAAATCTCTGCTACACCTTAAGGATATCTGAACATCCTTCACAAATTCGTACACACCTTTCCTATCTTTCTTCTGTAAATCTTCTGCTGTATTTCTTCTTTATTTTTCACATTTGACCTTTTATTTATATGATTTTAGATTTGTCAAATTGACATTATTAAGTATAACAGTCTGCTGAATTAAGCAAACTCTATTTGCAAAAATCCTTCAAGGGCCGACAGTGCTCGGTGACTATAACTTTCTACAATCTTTTGGAGACCGAGGGAACTCGGTAAACATCGAAAATCCTTTACCTTCGATAACCGACTGAACTCGATAAACACTAAATTTCCTTTGACGACCGACTAAACTTGGTAAACACTGAATTTTCTTTGACGACCGACTGAACTCGGTAAACATTGAATTTTCTTTGACGACCGACTGAACTCGGTAAACACTGAATTTCCTTTGATAACTGAGTGGACTCGGTAGACACTGAATTTTCTTTGATAACCGAGTGGACTCGGTAAGCACTAATCTTCCTGTTTGGTAGACCGACTGAGCTCGGTAGGAACTGATTGCTGCGGACTATGACATTGTGTGACATCAAAGACAATACATAATTTGAGTAGCAATTTCCTTCAGACAATTGTTTCCAACAGGGGTGACTCTACTAAATAGGAAGGGGAAACTAGTTTAATCAATAGATGATAGGAGGATTCATGTGGGATGGCCCTATCTGAAGTTTAGAAATGGGAATTTAAGTGGAAACAAGGATAATATCAACAAGGTGAAGGAAGTAGTTTGGAAAAAACTAGAGGAAGATTGGATTAAGGTGAAATTTGATGGAGCCTCAAAAGGCAATCCAAGCCCATCTGGGGCAAGGATAATAGTTAGAGACTAGAAACGTGATTTGGTTTCCATAGCCGCACAAAGATTGCATGATGGAACCAATAATGTAGATAAGGCAAGGGCGGCTCTGTTAGCACTCCAAGTGGGTTGTAAACTTAAGGAAATGAGAGTTCACATTGAGGGTAATTATTAGATAATTGTTAATGCTATTAAGAATGGGGAAGCCAATGCTTGACATTTGGAGAGTATTATTACATAAATAAATAATATAATTCACACATTCCTTAATTTTAAAATCAGTCATATTAGGAGACTATTTCAAAATGGAATGGATGTTATTTCAAAATGGGCCTCTAATCTAGGAAAAATAAATGAGATATATTTTGAAGACTTTAGATTAGACAAGCAATGCATGTTCCAGAATAAAATGTCTAGACTCGAGATCATAAATCTTTAACTAAGGTTTTTTAAAAAATAGTTGTTGACACTCTCCACAACTTGCATTATGACTTGTTGCACAAGATAAATAGGATGAGGTCATCTGTGGGTGATCATGCCTTTAGTGTTGTGTGCTGAATATGACTTATATTCTTTAAGTCTGAATGAAGATGTATTAATGATTAGAGAAAAAAGGTAGGAATTGACATCGCACGATGCTCATATCATGAAGTTGACACGTTTGATAAGTGCCAAGTTTAATGGAGATATTTTTGAGATAAGAATGAACTTTGGCCTCATAAATTACCCATTTTCGAGAAAGGAGAAGGTAAGGACTTGTGTTTCCTCAAAATTGCAGAGGCTAGGAAATATTTTAGGCTGAAATGATGGAGGCTTATTTCTCAGTAGACACCAAAAAATAGCAGAAAGGCTTCAAGGGTCCCATCAACAAAGAGAGGATGCTTGGAATTTTAAACTATAAGGAGGTGAACATTGCAGAGGCTAGCATTGAAGTTCTAGGGAGTTGGTTCCAATGAAGAAATTGAAAATGGAAAACCAATGTAGATGTCATATCTATGATAATAGTCTAGGCTCTGCAACTTGGTGAACTGGAAATGAAGGTTAGGAGAATCATAATGCTGATGTTTAATAATGAATTTATGATGGAACTGGAGTCACTTCTTGAATGGGTTGTGTCACAAATTGGGTTTGACTATAAAGAGTGCTTTTAAGATGAAAATGAGGGAAAAATCTATGGACGAGTTCCATTTATGCGCTTGTGGGGAAAGGTAAATAAAATGGCTTATTTGGAGGATATAGCTAAAAAATGGATGAAAATGAAAAATGAAGTGGAGAAAGTTAGGGCTAAAGAAGAAGAAAAAAACATGGTTTTATAGGTTAATGTGCCCTAGAAAAGAAGGGGATAAAGGAGAAGAAGGTCAGTGAAGGTTGACAGAAAATGCAGATGAAAGATGTAGTTTGTAATTTTGAAATTTTGATGCACAACTCGGAAGATAATTTAAATATGGATGATTTGGCTTGAAGGATTTGAAACCAGACGAAAGGGTTAGGAATGATTGATGTGTAGATATAAGGGTTCCAGAAATGTAGAAGACCTCTCTAGTCAAATGCTGGAAGTGCTGGACCAGATGGATAGAGACCGAAGGATGCATGAAGGATAAAGGTCTGGTATTTTTTGTGAAGCACAAATATATTTCTAGGTCATCTTTATAGAGATATGTAGAATGATAGTATTTAAGGTCCGAGTAGGAAAAATTATAGACTGTTTTGTAATGCAGTAGATGCATAAAACCGTGAATGGTAGCTAAAAGCTAGTCCAGAAAGATTTTCTCAGGAACTATTTGAAGAATGATGTAATATCTCTATTTTTATAATAAAATTACCTATTATAGATAAAAAAATATTAATTAATTAATTATATATATATATATATATATATTATGTATGTATGTATGTATTTAATATGTTCTTGATGCTTACTCACAATAGAGATTAAGATTTTTTCTAAAATTTGTCAATAGTTTGAATATAAAACTATACACTTTTAGTTATATTGCAAATGAATTTTGCATCCCTCGTGAAAAGATATTTGGTTTTGGATAATACTATGTTCCTATTTGTTGTTTCCATTTGATTTTATGTTGTCACATACATGCAACATTTAATCATTTGACAAAACACTTGGTGCATGTTAATGGAATCAACAAGATGAACTAGATCCATCAGAGGATTGTTTTTGCATTCAGATGGTCATAATTACACTCCAGACATGTGGCTACTTTTTTGACAAAGGTTCTTCTAAAAGGCTTGATAAGTTCCTAGTATATTTTCAAAGATATATTATCAGTAAAGGGGGCATACCTCTGGATGATGAGTTTGATCTCCAGGTCAGTAATTAGTATAACATTCTTTCACTATTATTGGATAGGCGAATATCTATTCTTTTTGTAATTTATAATTTTTATGTTCAATTGCATCTTGTAATTTTATGTTTCCTTTCCTTGTGGTTCTTATTGTCTTTTGTTTGGCCATGCTCACAAGTCTTTTATTTTATAATTTAACAAAATCTTTAAAAACTATAAAGTAGGGTTTTTTAGGTCATAATCAAAATGGGTATAAAATTAAATCATTAAAATTACAAATACATTAACTAGGTAGATAGACCAATTATATATAATAGGAATTGCCTCCATATCAAAACTTTAATTATTTTTAACATCAAAAACCTATAAGTTTACCGAAGAAGAGGTGCTCTTATAGATTTGGATAGTTTTCTGAATAGAGAAATTGAACTGAAATTGTGTTGTGATGACCTCAGGCATATTTTTTAACAACTTCATCATCTACACTATAACTTTTTTGAAATCTCTGTTACTATTACAACAACAACATCTCTATCATTTGCCAGCAGATACTATTTGAAGGCATTTTTTCACTATTTTACATTGGTTATCACATCATGATTACTAATCTACAAACACTTTCTTATAAAAGCATCACTATTTAGCTATTGAAATGCTTATCATTACCTTTATCCTTCTAAATGGAATGCCTCTTTTCTATTTTATGATATATTTATTGCATCATTTTGAAACTCTAGATGCCTCAAAGATTCTCGAGTCCCTTGTAGAAAACCCTTAAGTTCACTGTCTCGAAGCTTCATTACACACTTATGGACTACCCTCGCGACTTCACCATTTTTTCTTCTTCTTGAAATACAATTGTATTATAACAACAACCTTACCATTTTTTATAGATAGAAAATACATCCATCGTTGGGGATACCATTAATATTTTCCTTTCCTGTTCTATGATTTTTTTAATAATTCAAGATTCCTTTCATGTAATTGAACATCAAAAAAAGAGCTGCAAGCCCAATCTAAGCAAAGAAAAGATATGAAGATAATAAGGACCACATTCTTATTGTTATTATTTTTTTGCTTAGTTTGAATCACAATCCATGCTTTCAAGAACCATGGGATTGGTAAACATGAATAGATATCAGACATAGGTTACCAAAGCAAAGATAATTTCTTAAAGGGTTTTGTGTTTGGAACTACAACCTCTGCATACCAGGTGGAAAGAGCTTCCAAGTCGGAAGGTTAAACCAATATTTGGGATGTGTTTGGGAGTAAAATGGGTATGATATCATCAAGAAAATTTTAAATCAAGTATGAAAAAACTATTTCCACCTCCATAATCTAAACATCCTACTCTACAATATTTATCTAGATTACCACAAGTAGTAGAAAAATCTATAGACAATTTCTAACTCTATAGCCTCTGGAATCTATTTCATAAGAACCCTTCTTCCCAAGTACTGCACAAAACCACTTATTCTTTTTGACATTTGAATCATCCTTTTGCACATATTGATCATGCCTGGAAAATTTATGAAAAGATGGTTTCTTTGGTAATTCAAGAAAGTTGTTGCATTCTGATTCAATTGCATACGCCTAACAACAATACATGAAGTTATAAGTAAAGGACCATATACTAAGTCATAGTAACACTACAACATTTGGGGTCAAATTTCGATGCCAATTTGCGATGCCACACCAATTTGTGTTTTTTTTTGCAAGTGCACCCAACGGTGTCATAATAGTGACGCTAATGTCGTAATTACGACACCCTTTAGTTATAAACAAAAAAAAAGAAAAAGAAAGTGTCATTTGTAATTTTTGTGAATTCGAAGAGTTGCCACGAAGGCGACACTGCACTTTTGCATGGTGCAAAGAGGGCATTCAAGTTTTGTGTGTGCGAAGAGGTTGCCACCATGTGGGAAGAGGGCACTAGTACTTGAGGTAGGCATTCAAGCTTTGTCTTCTCATTAACTCAATTTCAGTGGCATTGTTTACATCTTAGCATTTGGAATGCTCGATGACTTGTGAGCTTTGAGAGCTAGGGAATCATTTCTATTACCTTCAAGGCATTGTGTGAAGTGTTTGATCTCTCTTTATTTGTTTTTCTGTTGATATTCACTATGTGGTACTCCCTGTTTATGATCATTTCATGAGGAAATGTCTTGATGGCTCGTGGGCTGCAAGCTAGGGCATCATACATTGTTCATGAGATCACTATTTAATATTAGCATTGTTTACATCTTTTCATTTGGAATGCTTGATGACCCATGAGCTTTGAGAGCTAGGGCACTGTTGCTATTACCATCAAGGCATTGTGTGAAGTGTTTGATCTCTCTTTATTTGTTTTGCTATTGATATTCACTATGTGATACTCCCCGTTTATGATCATTTCATGAAGAAATGTCTTGATGGCTCACAGGCTGCAACCTAGGGCATCATACATTGTTCATGAGCTCACTATTTAATACTGGCATTGTTTACATCTTTTCATTTGGAATTCTTGATGACCTGCGAGCTTTGAGAGCTAGGGCATCATTTTTATTACCTTCAAGGCATTGTGTGAAGTGTTTGATCTCTCTTTATTTGTTTTTCTATTGATATTCACTATGTTGGACTCCTCATTTATGATCATTTCATGAGGAAATGTCTTGATGGCTTGTGGGCTGCAAGCTAGGGCATCATACATTTTTCATGAGCTTACTGTTTAATGCTAGCATTGTTCATGAGCTCACTGTTTAATATCTAGCCAGACCATGTTAATGGTACTAGGCCAACCCAATCAGCCCAACAAATGTGTCATGTTTATCTTTGTCAAATACACTCGTTCACCATTTTGTTCTTGTTCTTCATAGAAATATTGCATCAAAGGTAATTGTAAACAATGATTCAAAGAAAAAAGAAACAACTACAATAGATCAGACCCAAAAAGAATACAATCAAGGAGAAGAAGTGCCCTAATAGTGTCCTTTGGATCTAACCCCATCTTTTCCTTCCTTGAAGGTTTTGGATCATACAAGAGCATACTGGATTGAACCCTGAGTACACACTTCATTACTTCAGACCATGTTTGGTACCTTCATTATTTATGTTCATCCACTTATGTATGTTTGCATATTCATTCATATTCTTCTGAAAGTTGGCTATTAGTGACCATATAGGACCATTCTTGATGAAATTTGGCATGAAATTTTATAACATAGTTTCTTAGCATTTGATCTTTATATGACAACCATGACTTGAGGTAGGCATTCAAGCTTTGTCTTCTCATTAACTCAAGTTCATTTTGATGACATTTGTTGATTTAATGGAAAAATATGAATGTTAATACTAACATTGTTTTCATCTTTGCATTTGGAATGCTCGATGACCCCCGAGCTTTGAGAGCTAGGGCATCATTGCTATTACCTTCAAGGCATTGTGTGAAGTGTTTGATCGCTATTTATTTGTTTTGTTTGTGATATTCACTATGTGGTACTCCCCATTTATGATCATTTCATGAGGAAATGTCTTGATGGATTGTGGGCTACAAGCTAGGGCATCATGCATTGTTTATGAGCTCATTGTTTGAGCACCTCATGTCCCTATTTGATTGGCCAGTGCTCTATTTGTTATATTGATGCTATTAGATGAAATAGGGACATCAGTAATAAAATAATACACTTACTATTTTGAATTTGAGCTCTGGCATCATGCAATGTTATTACTATCAAAACAATAAGTGTATTAATGTATGATCTAATAACATCAACCTCATTGATCATTACCTTTCACTCCTCCATCATTATAGAAGAGATAACTAACTACAACTATATTTCATAATTATTCCTTTGAAGTCATAGGTTAGTTTAAAATGGAGAGGGGTCTCAAAATATCGTAAGTAAAAACATTACATAGTGGCATTTAGATTAAGTACTATATGAATTCACATACCTTCAATTATGTTACACTTTTGAAATTATCACTCATTGGTCATTTGACAATTCAAGATATAAGTATCAGAATATAAACTATTGTAAAAGGAAGAAACACATATGTATCATCATTTTATACAAAATATAAAAGTATCCCACAGACGCACAGTTGCTATTATAACAACCATTCTCTAATCCCATGGTGTACTAGTCTCAAGGTAAGAACAATTTACTTAAGCCATCATATAAGTATCATCCTAAAGTTTAAATAGACATTGACTCTGGATATACAACACTGAGCCATAATAAATTACAGAGTTTCACTATAATTTCTATGTCCACTTACAATCATCCTACTACTTACATTGCAATTTCTATGTCCACTTACAATAATAAATTACAAAGTTTCATTGCAATTTCCATGTCCACTGCCATTAAAATATATCACTCCTCCTGTTATATAGGCATCCTTCTCATTAAGTGTTTCCATTAAAATATATCACTCCTTTTATATAATGTATATTCATACTTGTTTCTCTTAAATATTATTACCATTTCACTCAAATTTACATGACATTACAGCCAAGCCCAAAATGTATACATACATGTAAGCATAGGAGAAGCTAGATTTTGCAACTATTGAAAAAAATTAAAAAAACTATACCAATAGCAGCTTATGAGAAACTATACTTGTGCTTACCACACCATACCTCAACATCATAATGCTTATCATTTTCAATCTTGAGTGAGACTTCATACCACACATCGTCTACAAATTTGTACACAACGTTGATTTAGGCTGAAGGTAAACTACATGTGTCATGTAAAAAACATGGTTGAATGCAATCTCTTTTGTGCATTTTCAAGAGTTTTCCCACCAATACAAGCGTAAATAACACATTGAATGTAATCTACGAACACTGCGTGGTATGAAGTCTCGCTGAAGCTTGAAATATATCACTCCTCATATTATTGTCAAAATTAAATTCAAATATTTCTGAAAACATTTATTCTAGTAGAATTAAGATATCCTTATCTCAATAATAAAACAATCTTCCATAATAGCTTTTGAATCACATTAACACACACCCATGTTCTGTAGCATAGTTCATTTTAGAAGTGTATGGCTTGACTATGCACATGCATAATTGTAGATGAGGATTAGTAATAGGGTGCCAGGCATTGTTTAGATCCTTTGTATCTAACCCCATCTTTTCCTTCCTTGCAGGTTTTGGATCATACAAGAGCATACTAGATTGAACCTTGGGTCAACACTTCATTACTTCAGGCAATGTTTGGTACCTTCATTATTTATGTTCATCATGTTTGCATATTCATTCATATTCTTCTAAAAGTTGGCTATTAGTGACCATATAGGACCATTCTTGATGTTTTTGGGTCATTTGATGAAAATATGTAAATAGGGACAATAATAAAATAGGGATATCTTAATTTGTTTTGCTGTTGATAAAACAATAAGTGTATTATTTTATTACCGATGTCCCTATTTGATGTCCCTATTTTATTACTGATGTCCCTATTTTGAAGTGTTTAATCATTTCTATTACCTTCAAGGCATTGTGTGAAGTGTTTGATCTCTCTTTATTTATTTTGTTGTTGATATTCACTATGTGGTACTCCCTGTTTATGATCATTTCATGAGGAAATGTCTTGATGGCTCGTGGGCTGCAAGCTAGGGCATCATGCATTGTTTATGAGCTCACTGTTTGAGCACCTCATGTCCCTAGTTGATTGGCCGGTGCTCTATTTATTATATTGAGTTTACATCATATATTTAGTCTTAATAAATATCTTATAAAACAACATAAAACTAACCCAAAATATTTTGTCTTAATAAAATCTTAATAAAACAATATATTTAGTCTTAATAAAATCTTATAAAACAACATATATTGTGTGAAGTGTTTGATCTCTCTTTATTTGTTTTTCTGTTGATATTCACTAGCTATGTGGTACTCCCCATTTATGATCATTTCATGAGGAAATGTCTTGATGGCTCGCAGGCTGCAAGCTAGGGCATCATACATTGTTCATGAGCTCACTGTTTAATATTGGCATTGTTTACATCTTTTCATTTGGAATGCTTGATGACCCACGAGCTTTGAGAGCTAGGGCATCATTTCTATTACCTTCAAGACATTGTGTGAAGTGTTTGATCTCTCTTTATTTGTTTTGTTGTTGATATTCACTATGTGGTACTCCTCGTTTATGATCATTTCATGAGCAAATGTCTTGATGGCTCGCGGGCTGCAAGCTAGGGCATCATGCATTTTTTATGAGCTCACTATTTGAGCACCTCATGTTCCTATTTGATTGGCTGGTGCTCAAACAATGAGCTCATAAACAATGCATGATGCCCTAGCTTGCAGCCCACGAGCCATCAAGACATGTCCTCATGAAATGATCATAAATGGGGAGTACCACATAGTGAATATCAACAACAAAACAAATAAAGAGAGATCAAACACTTCACACAATGTATGTTGTTTTATAAGATTTTATTAAGACTAAATATATTGTTTTATTAAGAATTTATTAAGAAAAAGTATTTTGGGTTAGTTTTATGTTGTTTTATAAGATTTTATTAAGACTAAATATATGATGTAAACTCATAATTATACTTGATATATATATACTTCAAAGGAGGAATTATGAAATATAGTTGTAGGTAGTTATCTCTTCTATAATGATCGAGGAGTGAAAGGTAATGATTAACGAGGTTGCTGCTATTAGATCATACATTAATACACTTACTATTTTAAATTTTAGCTTGGGCATCATGCAATGTTATTGTTGTCATTGCATGCTTTCTACTGTTGTGCACCATATATTATTTTATACACTATTTATTTCATTGGGACTGTGAGCTTGGCATTTGTAATGTATTTTCTGTTATTGGATCGATGTCGCCATGTTGTTGAGGCTATAGATGCATTGAATCACCATTGCCATTCTATTTTGATAGTAGTAATATAACAAACAGAGCACTGTCCAATCAAATAGGGACATCAGTAAGCCATTTAATGCATTATTACTTCATCATGATGATACAAATTTCATTGGCTCAAAGCACATAGAATTTGGGTAGCTTCATTACTTCATTAGATCTGTACCTTTGTTAATTTCACTAGCATCATGCAACTTTCTTACTTATCCTTTAAAATGTAGATTCAAATATACTCCATGCCATAGCATTAATGTATAGATGATGTAGATTTGTGTACCTCTTTGTTTTTGTGTAGCTTACTCACTGCATGCAATGGGGCCTCCTTAGGGCTGCCAACCATGTTGTGATGTTATGATCTTTACTTGAAATCCATGATGTACCCCTCCCTTAATATGCAGATTTGATGCTTTTCTCCTCTGATTTGATGATGTTGTATGCCCCTTCCATTGCTTACTCATGCTTACTCATGACTGCCTTGTGCTGATGGGCATGGTGTGCGACTGTTGTGGGTGCATCATTTGGAAATGATGTCACAACAACACCAGATGAAACAACAACATCTGGTGTTGGTGTTGCACTGTTTGAATGATGTAGTCACATGTCCTGTAGCATGGTTTTTCTTTCAGAAGTGTATGGCATGAATATCCACATGCATAATTGTAGATGAGGATCAGTAATAGGATGTCATTCATTTCTTATATATTTTTTATCTAACCCCAATCTCTCTTTTCTTTGCAGGTTCTGGATCACACAGGGGCACACTAGATTCATACCCGGGTAAAAAATTCATCACTTCAGGCAATGTTTGGCACCCTTATTATTTATGTTCATCCTCTTATGTATGCCTATACTCTTGCATTTTCTTCTGAAAGTTACTTTCCTTGTATAGTTATACAAGTTATTTTTCATATATATACATGTAATCTTTAGATGCAAAAATTTATTTTCCTTTACATGTATCTTTGCATGAAATGAACACAAATTAAACAAGATCATCTCATAATGCAAAATAGGGTATTGTAGTCACTCATCTAGTAATTGGTTCCCCAAACCATTACTAAAGATTGAACATAACTTTAAGTCCCCAAACCTATTGTTCTATGTGTCCCTATTGCCTTCGTAATTTTGGTTCAACCCCTATAAGATGCCCAAGCCTAGAGGCCAAGGAAAGTACCCAAGAGCACTTGAAAGAAAGATGAATGGAACCATTGTCCTTATGTGGGTAAACCCATATAAGTGTTCTTCCTTTGCATCAAAACTCCTACTTGAGGATCCACAATCATGCATTTATGTTCAAGACTTATTATTACTTTGGTCCTTTTGAATCTTAGGATGACATCTCAATTGGGAAAAACAAACCAAAACCTTTCATAGACCAACAATAACCAAGGCATGTGGGTGCTCTTTTGTTGTAAAATTATACTCATAAAATATATATACAGTTATAAAATTTGATGCCTTGAAATTTTATAACATAGTTCCTCTTCATCAAAATAGAATGGAAGTGGTGATTCAATGCATCTACCCACATTCTATGTGTTTTGAGCCAATGAAATTTTTATCATCATGATGAAGTAATAATGCATTAAATGTCTTACTGATGTCCCTATTTGATTGGCTGGTACTCTATTTGTTATATTGCTGCTATAAAAATAGAATGGCAGTGGTGATTCAATGCATCTACAGCCTCAACAACATGGTAGCATTGATCCAATAACAAAAAATACATTACAAATGGAAAACTCACGGTCTCAATGAAATAAATAGTATATAAAATAATATATGGTGCACAACAACAACAAGCATGCAATGACAAAAATAACATTGCATGATGCCCAAGTTAAAATTCAAAATAGTAAGTGTATTAATGTATGATCTAATAGCAACAACCACATTGATCATTACCTTTCACTCCTCGATCATTATAGAAGAGATAAATACCTACAACTATATTTCATAATTCCTCCTTTGAAGTATATATATATCAAGTATAATTATGGTTTACATCATATATTTAGTCTTAATAAAATCTTATAAAACAACATAAAACTAACCCAAAATACTTTTTCTTAATAAAATCTTAATAAAACAATATATTTAGTCTTAATAAAATCTTATAGAACAACATATATTGTGTGAAGTGTTTGATCTCTCTTTATTTGTTTTGCTATTGATATTCACTATGTGGTACTCCCCGTTTATGATCATTTCATGAGGAAATGTCTTGATGGCTTGCAGGCTACAAGCTAGGACATCATGCATTATTTATGAGCTCACTGTTTGAGCATCTCATGTCCCTATTTTATTCGTCGGTGCTCAAATAGTGAGCTCATAAATGATTCATGATGCCCTAGCTTGCAGCCCGCGAACCATCAAGACATTTCCTCATGAAATGATCATAAACGAGGAGTACCACATAGTGAATATCAACAACAAAACAAATAAAGAGAGATCAAACACTTCACACAATGCCTTGAAGGTAATAGCAATGATGCCCTAGCTCTTAAATGTCATAGGTCATCAAGCATTCCAAATGAAAAGATGTAAACAATGCTAGTATTAAACAGTGAGCTCATGAACAATGTATGATGCCCTAGCTTGTAGACCGCGAGCCATCAAGACATTTCCTCATGAAATGATCATAAATAGGGAGCACCACATAGCTAGTGAATATCAACAGCAAAACAAATAAAGAGAGATCAAACACTTCACACAATATATGTTGTTTTATAAGATTTTATTAAGACTAAATATATTGTTTTATTAAGATTTTATTAAGAGAAAGTATTTTGGGTTAGATTTATGTTGTTTTATAAGATATTTATTAAGACTAAATATATGATGTAAAATCAATATAAAAAAGAGAGCATCGGCCAATCAAATAGGGACATGAGGTGCTCAAACAGTGAGCTCATAAACAATGCATGATGCCCTAGCTTGCAGCCCGTGAGCCATCAAGATATTTCCCCATGAAATGATCATAAATAGGGAGTACCACATAGTGAATATCAACAATAAAACAAATAAAGAGAGATCAAACACTTCACACAATGGCTTGAAGGTAATAGCAATGATGCCCTAGCTCTCAAAGCTCATGGGTCATTGAGCATTCCAAATGATAAGATGTAAACAATGCCACTATTGACATTCATATTGTACCATTAAATCAACAAATGCCATCAAAATGAAATTGAATTAATGAGAAGACAAAGCTCAAATGCCTACATAAAGTGCTAGTGCCCTCTTCCCACATGGTACCAGCCTCTTCGCACATGCCAAACTTGAATGCCCTCTTTGCGCCACACAAAAGTGTAGTTCCATCTTCGTGGAAGCTCTTTGAATTCACAAAAATTACAAATGACACTTTCTTTTTCTTTTTCTTTTTATTTATAACCAAGCTGGTGTCGCAATTAAATCAACAAATGCCATCAAAATGAAATTGAGTTAATGAGAAGGCAAAGCTTGAATTCCTACCTCAAGTCATGACTACACTATAAAGTGCATTTTTCTGAGTGCACATGTTCTATAGCATAGTTCCTTTTAGAAGTGTATGGCTTAACTATGCACATGAATAATTGTAGATGAGGATCAATAATATGGTGTTAGGCATTGATTAGATCCTTTGGATCTAACTCCATCCTTTATTTCCTTGTAGTTTCTGGATCATACATGAGCATACTGGATTGAACCTAGGGTCAACACTTCATTACTTCAGGCAATATTAGGTACTTCATTATTTATGTTCATCCACTTATGTATGTTTTCATTCATTCATATTCTTCTGATAATTGGCTATACTCATATTCTTCTTATGTCTGAGTTTTCTAACTATGATCAATTTAATGCTGTAAATCTTGACATAGAATTCGATATCAACCGATCACATATCATTCCAAATGATATAACTCCATTTGAATAAACATACATGCCAACCATTTGACAAAATGTACATATGAAATCTAGAGCAAAGCATTAATTTTATAGCGAATTCATGATTTATAATGCCTTTGGTTTCCTACAAAGCCTTTGGCGAAATCTGTCAGAAAATTAAAAGTTTGGTTGAAGTAAGTGTATAAATGAAGGATGAAACACATAGGAAGCTATGAGAAGTTATGAGAAGGTGACATGAAGCTAATGAAAGGAGGCATCTCAATGATGTTAAATCATAGGGGATTCTCTTTGTTCCCTGTAATGGAGTGAGCTAATTCTGAAAGTATAAATAGATAATTTTAACAATGTATAAAGTCCTTCACAAGATGTAATAAAAACACTGGCAAGGCATGAGAACTATTTGATGAAATGCCACAATAGTGGTGTCTCAGGCAATGCTGAGATGTTTAGTTATATGCAAAGCTAAGATATTCAAAATATTGTTGGATAAATAGATAATTTTAACAATGTATAATGTCCTTCACAAGATATAATGAAAACTATGGAGTGAACTATGTTTGTTTGATTATATAACTATTATCTTATGTCAGGTATCCCACACAGTCTCATGGATTGTTAGGTACAAGTCAATACACCCCATAGAGATTAATGTCTTTTATCATTTGTAAAATATCTCTCTCATTTCCACCTATCTTTCTCACTGCATGAAGTATGGGTACCAACAAATAGGCATTTGTCAGAATTGTCTTCCTTGAGCGAGGAAAATCTAGGAATGGAAGAAGAAAGTGAGACATTTAGTATGTGTAATTCAATAAGATCAAATCAAGGTCAAAAGATTAGAAAGAAATTCAATAAACACATGAAATTTTTCCTTGCTCAAGGGGGGTCGTGTTCTTATGATGATGAGAGAAAAGGCGACTCTAAGCTATTGTTTAGGTACAAACATCTACAGAAACAATGGGTCCCCGATGAACTTCCTTCAATAAACACTAATTTTTGTGTTAAAGAGAGGATATATCGCATAGCACCATCTTCATTACATGGTTTGGGCCTATTTTTCATGGATGGCATAAAGGTCTCTTACAAAAAAGTTGTCGAATTGATGGAGTATGTCAGACTTTGTTATGATTACAGTAGTTGGATGCACATTGTTAAATATGAAAAAAGTATGTGTAGGTATGCACTTGCGGCAAATTATATACAACAAAAAGTTAGTGAACAAAGTACAAAAGTAGCTATATATGTTGATCGAAGACCCAAAGCATCAGAGAATATTGCAAGTTTTATAAACAGTACACAACCTGCGTCAACTAAGAAGCAACCCAATTGCATAGTTGAGGCATGCAAGGGAAATCACGTATTTGTATGTATGATAAAATCAATACATGGAGGTGAGGAGCTGCTTATTGATTACAATTTGAATCACATAGATACAAAAATCCCCATCACTATCATGGACAAGGTGGTACACATTTTGATAATTGTCTATTATTCAACGTAACTTAGAATAAGAATACATGTGTTTTAACATGTTTGAATAATTTTTTTTGAAATACAGAGCTATAGTATGGATCAAGAGCCACACGATACGCACGACGGTGATAGTTCTCATGGGACTTCTTCTTCCCGAAAGGTAAAATTCATTGTTGTTGTACAAATGCACATACAAGAAAAATGTTAATGCATATTTTTTGTTGTTCTACTATTTTGGATTGCTTTTAAATAAAGGGATAATAATATTGTTCTCACAAATGAGTGCTGATCAAAAAAAGGGAAAGGAACAAGTAGTCCATGAGGAGCCATAGAATGAGCAAGATCCATTTGATGTTTATTTTTTATCAGAGGTTGATCATGTGGTTGCATTGGAAAAGGTCCTTCGTGCAATATAAAAAGAGTTAGCTCGAATGGAAAATATTCAACCTCACACTCCTGAAATATAGAGGGCATCAGATATGTTGATTGGCCATGTTCAGAACTATAGAGTAAGTATTAATGTAGTTTTTAATTATAACAAAAGTTCAATAATGATTTTTATAGTATACTATTTTATTTATGTCATTAACTAATATATATATGTGTTCTCTTTATAGGTTATGCTAAATAGATTAAAGGGCATTACCTCAGATGCAAATACTTTGGATGGTACATCACATGTTTTATCCTCCATCTTGTCCATGGTTATCCATTTTTTTTATGCTCTAACAATATTTTTGTTCAGCACCTACTATTGAACCTATGTTGAGTACAATGTCTGGTACGAGGATGAGATCCATAGAGGTAGTTCCGCCTGCAATGTCAGAAACATGTAGCATGACCACATATGTGATGGAAACACCTACTATTGGTAAGTAGACTCCTCTTTTTCTCTCTTATTTATCATGTGTTTATTTCACTTGAACTATATATTCTTTCTTAGGGGGCATTTTATAATATTGGATTCATTTTATGTAGGAGACGATGACGCAATTCCTAGATGTACTCATGTTAAATGTATGGGAACAATACAGTGTGATCATTTGCTCGTGAGAAATGAAGATGGACTTCCCTTGAGATTAGCCTAGCTTCTAGGTACTTTAAAGACTGATCCTTTCTTTTACTATACAATATAATACTCATAATGTAATGCACTAACCCCCTGTGTGGTCCCTTGCAATAACTAATTATAATAATCTCGTAATTATCTTCTAGGGAATAATCTATTTTATGAAAAACTTAATGATGAATGTTTGTGCATTTTTGGGCAGACCATATGCACATGGTATCATATTTTGATTTCATTGCAAGATTAGAATTTGTTTCATCCCTTTCTTCAAGTATATTAAAAGGTAGCTTCACTTCATTTATGAATCTAATAGTTTTTTTTCTTAAAAGGTGGTTAGTACAAGATAAAAGGTTTAAGAATAAACTCATTGACTCTATGACAACACTTTTTGGACCCGAAGTCTTTCATAGACTTAGACTCCTTGACAAAGCGGGCACTGTTTTGAAGTATATTAGGGACAACTACAGGACCCAAATAGAACACAACCCTTATTACGAGTGACTACCCTATATTCCTATTAATGAGTGGGAGGATCTTAAAAAGGATGCACTTGAGAGAAGTGCAAGACCTATGGACAAGTAGTATCACCCGAGGAAAGAAGGTACGTGATAATATTAATAATGAAATTATGTACTATTTACTCTTTGTACTTATGTGATCTAACATATTTTAAA
Organism: Chamaecyparis obtusa; assembly: GCA_027943335.1. NCBI lineage: Eukaryota > Viridiplantae > Streptophyta > Pinopsida > Cupressales > Cupressaceae > Chamaecyparis > Chamaecyparis obtusa. The sequence continues at coordinate 767,619 of BSBK01000750.1, read as the reverse complement.
CATCACATAGGTTTCCTGACACAACAAAGGTAACAACAACAAGAAACCAAAAGCACAGGCAACACAGGCTTGGCTACGGTGGATATTCAAAACTTGATGCATGAGTTGTAAGTATTAGTAAATGAAAAATCGTATGCAAATGTTTATAATTAAATTGCAATCAATTTAGTTTTGATGAAATTCACTACAATAAAAATTCATGATACCAATAAAAAATGCAGGCCTTGGAGTTCAAAAAACTTATTACAAAAGAGGACAAAAAAATAGGCTACAAACAAGGCTATAAAGTCGTGGCTGAACAATATCGAGCAATGAGTGTACAAGGTTCTTCTGCTAGATCTATTGATCAGGTAAATAAGCCAATTGATTTTTATTTCAAGTTGAAAAATTTACCAATTACTATATTTGATGTTAAGTTCCAACATAAAGTGAATATATTTATATGTATTAAGCTGAATGATTCACCTTTCTTAGTATTTGTCTTGTATTTATATGTATATATTGTCGATAAATGCACTAATTATTTACATTGGAATGCAGCCTACCGATATTGATACTGCACCGGCTGAGCATGATAGAGGCATCGATTCTAATGTGAATTGTAGTACTCAAGGTATACATTTTCTATTCAAATTTTGATTAATGAATATTTAATACAAGAAAACTTGTTAAATTGAATTTGGCATAGTAATAATAATTTAATTATAATGTATTGGGATTAATAAAACATTTTGTATTGCAATTGCAGGGGATGTAGAGGACATTGTTCTCGATGAGCATGTTGAGGTTCAAGCCATCGGGAAATATGATATGGTTGGACAAGGTAAAGAGCGTCATGTTTATGTTTTTTAATGTATTGAAATGCTTGTAACAATAATGAATATATCTTTAAATTAACCCAAATTATGATAATATGTTTTTAATTGAAGCCTTTTATTTGTTATTGTAGAGGACCCACCTTTGCAAAGGATAGTGAGATCAAGTGCATGACCGAGAAGAAATAACGCTCTGGACATGGATAAGCCTCTGCAACAATATAGTGAAGCAGAAAAAAAGAAAAAGGCAAAAAAAAAATGATTCTCATTTATGCAACTTATTTGATAATGACTAATGTTTATTTCTCGATGTTTATTTGATAATGACTGATGTTTATTTACACGTGTTTGAGCTTAGTTCCATGTTTATACACTAAGTTTCCTTTTATACACTATTGTAATGTTGGAGGGGTTTTCGCTAAATTTTAGTGGATTTCATATTTTGGGAGACATTAGTATTAGAATGTTCAATGGGTTCTTTTCTAAAATACAATACTTGAACAACAACAAAACTTGTAATACAAATGTTGATTGCAACTACCAAGTTATAAGCTTCACAAAAAACCTTAAATCATCATCTTGTCTAGAATGGTTAATCAATTATTTAAGGAGGATTAGTTTTGATGATGAGACACGTGATTTAGATGTTAACTATGACAATCTCTTGGTTTTAGGCAATGCAAAAGGAGACACCTAGTTCAATATACAATCTCAATTCATATAAATAGGATATCAGGTGGAGCTGAAAAACACAACAGGGTTGCATTTTTGATAAAGGTCTTTAACTGCATATTTTAAGTTTTAGACCATCGTGAACATTGTAATTTTGACCTATTAAAAAAATGTAAACATGTTGTGTTTTTTCAACTCCATATGCTATCCGTGCATATTCTACTTGTGTTGCACACACATTCTCGATTCAGAGTGGGAAAAATCTTATTTTCAATGTGAGGGAGAGAATCCATACACATAAGTGATGAAGTTGAGGGGCATGAAGGAATACCAAATAGTGAATTTGGAAATTTTCATCAGAGAAATTACAGTGGAGATCTGATCAATAGAGAAGATAGTAATGACCATAGGAGAATGAATAGTGATTACAGTTGTAGCGGGGAAGAAAGTGGAGGCCATCCATGAAGAAACTTGTTGACATAGATGGTGTAGAAGAAACAAAGGAGACTAGTGTACTCTTTAATAATAACAAAAGTTCAATAATGATTTTAGATGTTAATTGTGATAGTTTCTTGGTTTCAGGAAATGCAGAAGGAGACGCCTAGTTCAATATGCAATCTCAATTCATATACATAGGATATCAGGTGGAGTTGAAAAACACAACAGGGTTGCATTTTTTATAGAGGTCTTTAATTGCGTATTTTAAGTTATAGACGATCGCGAACATTGTAATTTTGACCTATTAAAAAATGTAAACGTGTTGTGTTTTCTTAGCTCCATCTGCTATCTGTGCATATTCTGCTTATGTTGCACGTGCATTCTCGATTCAAAGTGGGAAAATATTATTTTTGATGCATGAGGGAGAGAAGCCAAACACATAAAGAACATGAAAATAAACATGAAAACTACAAAACATAAATGTAGGTATCACAATAGCTGAGAAACATAAATGTAGGCATCATGGTCCCAATTGTTTGGAGACAACATAATTGAATGCTACACCTAGATGATGCAACACTACCACTACTCCTGCAGTTTGAAGTGGATACTGTGGGATCCAAAAACCAAAGAAACCTGTAGTGTCCACTTTGAACTGCATGTATCTTTGGTTTTTGGATCCCACAGTGTCCACTTTGAATTGCAGGAGTAGTGGTTGTGTTGCATTTTCTATGTGTAGCATTCAATTATGTTGTGTCTCCAAACAATTGTGACCATGATGCCTACATTTATGTTTCTCAACTGTTGTGTCCCAGGACCCCTTATGACCCTTTATGACCCTTTACGATCCCTAAGAATACATCTTAGGGGTCTTAAAGTGTTGTAAAGGGTCATAAGAGGATCCTAGGAGAGGCCAGATGAGCTTCCACCTTCACGTGATTGGCCCTGTTGAGTAGAGAATGTTAAACTATTATCAAAACAAAGAGAAGCTCAATAATTTAAGATCTCAATCAACGTATGACAAATATATATTTCTTTTTAAAAAATAGTGTGTCATCGCAATTACGATGGAAACCAAAGAATAATCGATGACAAAACTAGAAGCAATGACTAGCTGTCAGAAACATCAATCACTTCAAGGAGCAATGACCACTTCAACTCACCTCAATAAGTCTTGACCCAAGATTAAGTCATATCGATCCATCTCAATGGCTACCAAAATTAATAGATCTCTGCCAAGAACCCAGTCGCAAAGAAACACCACAGACCGCACCGCAAACCCATTGTGAAGAGGCCTCCAATGTCTCATAATTTGCATCAAACAACCTACTTTTTGTAATCCAAGTCTCTCAGCTCTGTTCACCTAGAGGAAGACTTCTCCCAAGTCATCACAGACACCATAGTGATCTATAGATCCAAGTCTCTAGACTCGACTTAATAATCTACGAGCCGCTACTGAATCTACTATAAAGTCATCTCTAAATGACATAACCAAATCTACAAGAACACCAATCGAGTCAAACTTGATTGACAAATATATATATTTTAAAAAAAAATTGTGACTTCCATCACAATTACGACAGCACTAGAAAAGCAATGATAATCTGTTAGAAAATTCTGACGGATAACCGTCTCATGAATAGAATTTCCATCAGTAAAAAATCTACCAACGATGGTTTGATGTCAAAACATTATGATGGTTAATTGTCGTAGGTACAAAATTTCCATCGGTAAACTAACTACGTCCAACAGAGATCTGTCGAAAGTGGGACGACTACAAATAGACCCGAAGGTGTATTTTCTATGTTGAAACCCCCTTTTTGCGACGAATAAAGATGTCACAATTATGATGCCAATTGTAGCTGTCACTTTTTTTGACTGCAAAACTATGATGCTTGGTGGTGTTGCTTAATCGACGGTATACTATCTGAATTCTGACAATCTGTTGTCAGAAAAAGGTCTCAAATGTACTAGTGTAACAACACAAGGTAACTACCAAAAACATAATGAGGCCAACCATTGAGTGAGTTTAACAAAACCCCACAAATTTTTTTAGTGTATACCAACCTTTGCAATAGTTATAGTTGCTAGACGAGCTACTTTTGCAACAACAATAGATGCAACTTCATATTCAGAGAGAGGACTGTTATCCAATTTATCACCTTGTCCTTGATCATAATTCTGACCAAATTCAAAGTTTTATTCCTTTTTCTATTAGTACCAGCATCCATTGGCACATGTTGCATCTCTGAATTTTTATTTGTCAGAACACTAGAATGATCCTTAACAAAATCCATTTCTACCAGATTCCCTTTAGAACCATTGGTTGTTGAGTTAGAAAATTTCCCAATTTGTTCTTTATATTTTTCTTTTGTCACATGTAATAAGCCATAGATATTAGCAGGTCCATTTGACTGCTTAAGAAGTTTGAAACCTCTATTTTCCTTTTCCTTCTAAAATAATTAAACCCATGTGTTTACCGGTTGTTAAGCTACAACACAAATGTCACATATCGTATGGTTAATTATTTTTTGCTTGACCATTCTTCCAATACCTATCTAAGAAGAATTTATGTGAGCTATTGTAAAAGATAATCATCAACATTATATTAAAAAGGAGTTTTAAGTAATATCAGGTGTGTATTATGTAGTTACAACTACAAGCATTGAATTTCACACAAACTACTTTGAGCTGCATCAAAAGAAAGTATCCCCTTTTATTAGATAATAGTTAATGCATTAGCATGAACATATAAGAGGGGAAGATTGCATTTTATCCTATCCAATCAAAATAGGCCCTCCATAGTTAGGATGTATTTGGTAGCCATAAGGTATGTTTGGCCTTGTGATAGAGGCCTAGACTATAGTAGAACATGGTAATTACTGTACGGTTTCTAAGATGGAAAATTCAGCATGGGAGACATAATCAATGCATGTTCCCTTAATCTCCTTTATAATCAAAGTGTGCAACTTCAGATATATCACTATCAACTATTTAATTTACTCTTTCTAAGATGGAATATCAAACAAGGGATACATAATCGATGATTGTTCTCTTAATCTCCTTTATGGTCAAAGGATACAACTTCAGTTCCAACACTAATTAACTATGTAAAAGAAAATCACAGTTCACATGGACATATAAATAGCCATTATGACATTTGAGCTCCCCAATCAAGATCATTACATAGTACAAATCAAAAGAATCACAAGTCTTGTAAATGTAAAAAATCAAATTGAGATATTCCTCCCACATAAAGATTAACCAGTTTCTCCTCTTATATATTATTTATATAAATGCAAGAAATTGTAATTAACATGCAGCCATGAACAACTAAATCAATGACTAAATAGTTTATTCATAAATTTGGTCACGAGATAAATGGCTGGTAATAAACTACTAATGGTCATGTGACCAAAACTAGTCATTTATATGAAATTTTTAGTAGTTTATTTAGTCATATATTGTTGTTTTTGTACTAGTGAAGGTAGTCTTGTATTAGAAAATGAAGTTGTAAAAGAGGGTTTCCATCATCCTATCTCACAGTACTAAAGAGAGCCTTGTAAACAAACTATTGTATAAGACTTAATAGTCTCGGGCAAGACTGAAGGTTTTCTTCACTCTGTTCTTTCCTAATAGTGCCTTCATGAATGAAGTTTGTAAAGATTTTAATTATATTAATAAAATAAAATTTTTGGCCTTGACCTCTTATTGATAAATAATAAAAAAATTATTCCACTCTCATGATTAAATAAATTATATTTATTTAATTACAACTAATAATTCCTCTCATAAATAAATAAGTAATTATTTATTTATAAAATATCTCCAAATGTGCAAATAAATAATATTTTATTTATTTAAATCATAATTATCCTCCCAAATCCTAACCCACACTCACTTTGAGTTAACTTTTCAATCACAACTATTCACTCTGTAATTCCCTCTCCTAACTATTCAATCCACGTTGTTAATTCCTCCCTCAACAATTAGTTAAGTCTTCCATCAATTTAGTCTTCTAATCCATGCAATCAGTTGACTCATCCATGCAATCAATTAACTCATCGGTCTATTATGTTATCTCACCAGTCCATTCAAGTCATCTATCCAATCTATTTGCTGACAGATCAATCAATCCCCCAATCAAGGCAATCAACCAAAGTTGAACTCCTACTCACTTTGAGCTCAACTCGTCAATCCTAGTCAATCAACCCTTTAATCATGGATTCTTGGTTGACACCCCTAAAACCTTATTGTAATAAGGTAATAATGAGATCAATAGAAACTTGCAATAACATATAAAATCTCAACCACAAAGAAATTGTTAGAACAATTAGAATTCCCAATATTCAAGAAAGGATGTAAGACAAATAATAATCATAATTAATCAAACATTATGAAATTGATCCAAAACATGAATATGCAAACCAAAAAATCCTTCCTTGGTGTTCTCCTTCTCACACAATGTGGGCTCTTAGAATTGATCTCAAGAGCATTCCAACATAAGAGTTCAAAGCAATTGTAGTTTCCAAAATCAAAGGTTTGGCTCTCTATTTGTAAGATTTTAGGGGTTTCAACCAAGACTCAATGATTGAAGGGTTGACTGACTATGATTAACGAGTTGAACTCAGAGTGGGTGAAAGTTCAACTAAGTTGATTGCTTGGCTTAACATGATTGATTGATCTGTCAGCAAATAGAATGGAGAGATGACTTGAATGGACTAGTGAGATAATAAAATAGACTAGCGAGTTAACTGATTGCATGGATGAGTCAACTGATTGCATGGATTAGAAGACTGAATTGATGGAAGACTTAACTGATTGTTGAGGGAGGAATTAATAATGTGGATTGAATAGTTAGGAGAGGGAATTGTGGAGTGAAGAGTTCTGATTGAAAAGCTAACTCAAAGTGAGTGTGAGTTAGGATTTAGGAGGATAATTAAAATTTAAATAAATAAAATATTATTTATTTTCACATGTGGAGATGTTTTATAATTAAATAATTACTTATTTATTTATGAGAAGGATTGTTAGTTGTAATTAAATAAATGTAAATTATTTAAACTTGAGAGGGGAATAATTAGTGTATTTAAATAAATATCATTTATTTAATCATGAGATAGAATCTAATTTAATTATTACAGAAATACAATAATTAGGAGGATGGAACAATAATTAAATTTATTTATTTATTAATTATTATAAGATAGGGTATAATTAAACAATGTTATTTATTTAATTATATTATAGATGAATAGATGATGAATTAATTGTTTAGATGTTTAATAATTAAATTAATTAATTAAAATCACTTAGTTATGGAATTAAGGAGAAATGGTTATTTTGATCTTAGAATATGGTAGAATGACACTATTAATGTTTAAATAATAAAGATTATTTGGAAATTTAGGAGGAATGTTAGTAATGTCATTGGATTAGAGTAATAGGCCATTTTTAAGTGTCTATATTTTGCCCCTTTTTGATACAATACATTTTAGGTGTTAGTTCAAAGAATAATAAAAATTATGCCCCAGTATGCCCCAACGAGAACAATGTGAGAACGAGGTAAATGATGCCCCCTTGAGAGATTGTTTGTGCTAGAAAGACACAAATGATCTCTTGAAAGAAGATTTGGATTTAATGATGCAAGAAAAGAATAATCAATAAGAAGTGAAGAATGTTGGTAGGTTGTGATTGTTAATGTTTGGTAGCTAGATCAGATTCTAGCTTCACATTATTTTAATTAGGAGAATTAAAATAATGAATTAATTATTTAATTAGGATAATTAAATAATATATTGGAGAATCAAGTAATATTTTATGAGATTAAATTATTTAATTGGAGAATTAAATAAATTATTAATATAGAGATTAAATTATTTAATTGGAGAATTAAATAATTTATTTATGGTTAGAGAATTAAATTGTAATTAGGCTGGGCCCGGATTATTGCCTTGAGAAATAAAATAAATATTATATCTTTTAATTATAAATACAAGTTATAATTCAATATAGTCTTAAAATTATAATTGTATTTATAAATACAATTGGGCCCAAAATTCAAATTTATTATTGGCGCCAAAAAGGGCCGACTTGATAAAACTCTCATATATATATGAGACATTGCATTGTAAATAAATATATAAAATTATACATGCAATCCATCTCTGCGATATATATACTTGGTATATTCAAATCTTGACATATACAAGGTAGTGATATAACACATACAAGAGATCTGGATCTATGGCACAATGATCACACCTTGGCATGGAATCTTAATATATTCCTACCGGTGAATATAAGGTCTTTGGCAGCGAATTCAAGGCTTGCGATTATTACCCCTCAATTGGCGATCAAGGTAGAAGTGACACTATATCTGAATACAACAATAATATTTATTCACAATGATCTGATTGCATACTTCATAGCATTGGTGGGTGAAGTGATCTGATCACACACAACAATGAATTGTATTCAATAAATCAATCTTTGTGTGTGATTTGAACCCATACACTTGTAGCAATTAGCATTTGAGGTCTTTAGTGTGTAATCTAAAAATTTACTATAGGATGTACTTGATATAAAAAATACACATCTGAATTGTGTCTATTCATCTAATCAAGAACTGATCAATGTCAGTGTTCTGATTTATATTACTTGGGCATAAACAACACTTGATCCTTACCTAGGTGGAAGCAATCTACATTAGAGCTAAGAGGTTGGAGATTTGCCTCATTGATCAATGATCTTTAGAAAATAAGTGAGTTATGTAATTAATTTTCAAGGTAATAATCTATGATCTATTGTTGCTGCATTTTTCCTCCAAGTGGGAGGTTTTCCTAGGATAAATCTCTATGTTATTTTGTGTCTTTACTTATTGTATATTTACTTAATTACTTATTGTATAATCTGATCACTAAAATTAACATGGTACCAGAGCTAGGTTCGTACTAACCTTGTGTGATCATATTTTAGAGCATCTGGATGATTGTCTAGGAGTGTCAGAATGGTATCCCCAGATATTGGGACATCTTATCAATTCTTTGTTTTCTGAAATAAAGAGTATGCATTATGTTATGACTCTATGAACCTTTGTGTTTTGATTTGTTTGTTTGAAGCACTCTAGGATTTGAAGTTTAGACCCATATCTATTTCAGAGTCAAGTGATATAGTATCTTTTGTTCTATAAATATTAAAGGCTTGGGATTATATTAGATCGAGATGTGACTTCCTTAATCTCTAGGTTTTCTTTATAAAATAATTAGGGCATGATCCTAGTGAATCTTGATAGGAAATTTATAACATGCAGATATATTCTTTCTGATTATATATAGATTACAAGAGAGTTATGACTAATTTCAAACCAGTGTCAGTGTGCAGAGATCATACTCTTATTAGTTTTGATTATAAAAGAGAATATGCTTTATATACAGTTGTATGTTTGGTTGGTGCTAGTAAACATTTGAAAAATATAAAGTTTTATTACGTTGATGTAGTTGTGTAGCAGAGATATACTGTGTTTAATCAGCTTTCTTTACTTATGGAAATGTGTGACTACAATTATTGATCAAAATTTGAAGACATAAATTATAAGTTGTTACCTATATATTGTTAGAATCATATGTGTATCTCCTTGTATTAGAACATAGCTTTGGAATGATCTTCTGACCTTTGATGAGAAAATTGTCAGTATACCTACCTTAAGAAGAAGTTATGTGCTAACCTTATTGGTGACTCCTTGTTACCTTAGAATCAAAAGGTTATTAAGGATCCCTTACTCTTGATGTGAAGAAATGCTCTATAAAGTCTTAGGTTTATGTTCAAGTACATTTCTCTTCTTGGATAGACCTTAACATAAAAAAATCTTGAGCTTTGATATTTGCAGATTCATTTTGAGGAGAAAACCTACTTCTCTTGCAAGATCATTCTTTACAAGCTCCAAGGTTGACCAGTTTAGTTTGATAGGCACTATTGAATGAATTTGAGGCTTGAGTGTTACTATGGTTGGTAATCATCATTAACTTCAATCTGACTCTTATCTGCAGATTCCTGTGACAGTCTCATGTTATTGTTTTCTACCCACTCTTATTGATGTTACTCCTGGTTAGCATGAAGGATTGACCTTCTTCTTGCTGGGATATCTTATGTTTTAATCATTCTAATAGAATTTTCTTTTTACTAGTTGGGTGTATTACTAATGTTGTGTGAATTTCCTTTTGGCTGCGATTATTTGAAAACTTAGAATCTTTGAGTACTAACAATTCTGGTCATGTGGATCTCACGTGAATTCTACTTTGATGTTCCCCTACATTCTTGAAGTCTTTCTGCTAAATCCTCTAATAATCTCAGTTGGAACATTATGTTATACTAACTATTCTAAGCAATCTCGATATGCAACTTCAATATGTTGCTAATAATGGCAACTTGATCTATTCAACTCCTTCTTTCGCTTATCATAATATTTTTTCTATGGGTCCATTTTGTACTAATGTTGCAGCCAGAGATTGGAAGGATGTAGATAGATGACCTTGAGCAGGCCTCTCGAGCTTGATATACATAGATTGATAAGTATTTGATTTAGTAAAAGTATAAAAGATTATATGTAAGAAAGTATTCTTATTGTCTATTGCTTTTTCTATAGTAATGATGTACTATTGTTGACTTAGAACTCTCTTGGTACTAACATACTTGATGATGTGGTTTCTATGCACTTGTGTCCTTGATCTCAATCTTATAATGACATTTGTTGATGTTGTGTACTAGAAATTGTACCTTCATAGAATTAGTATTGTCAATAAATGAAATAGAAACTAAATAACCACAATATAGCAATCTATTTAGCAAATGAATGAACAATTAAGCATCCTATGGATCTCTAACTAAGAGTGTTAATGTGAAGCTCTCAACAAGCCTCCATTAATGACAGTCCTAGAATGAGAAATGAGTGATAAAGAAAGCTAATTAATCAATTTCAAATAGAAATGCTTAATTAAATTCTAAAATTGCCTTTCTAGCTATAAAATGCAAGAGGTTTGATGCTATTCTCAGATTTGTGGATGATTTATGATTGATTTTGGCCTTCCTTTTATAGATTTAGGCAAGGGTAGCGGGTGTAGTTGTGTTGATCATGATTAAGCTTGAGTTGAGTCTTTGGTTCCACCCTTTGAAGACAATTTAAATATTGTGTCCTCAAAGCTTGGGACAAGAAGACAAGATAAGTGGACAAGATGCTATTTCAAATTGAGTGATTGAGATTCATTTTGGCTTGATCCATGTGAGTTCCTTTCCTTAAATCCTATTGGTTGAGGCTTTTTCCTCCCATTTGGTGTTGAGAGAAATTAGGATTTAATCAATTGATTTTAATTCATTTATTTAGCCAAGTGTACCCCTTAAATGGGTTGATTTGACTTAAATTGAACTATACAATTAATTAGATTAATTGCATATTGATTTAATTTCACTTGATTTAGATTCTTTTAATTGCTCTTTTGGCTTTAGATTTTGAATTATATTGAATTAAGACTTGATTTTAATTTTGATTGGCTAAATACTTGTTTTGATCGAATTGCCTTGATTTTTCCTTGATTTTCCTTGATTACTCATATGAATGATCCTGTCCACTTTTTGGCAATTGCAAATGCCCCTCTTTGAGTTGACGTGCGAAGCGTGTCAATTCAAAGAATGTCTTGATTTTACTAATGAAAGATCATGATTTTGTCGATGGTCGATTCAATATTTGATATGAGATGTAGTTCTGATGATAGGGTTGATTGATTTCTTTGATGGTCGAGCTGATGTTAGATTACTGATGCGATACCTAATTTGATGTGGTTCGATGTTTGATGCCCCTTTCGATTGATAGCAAATTTTTTTTTGATAAAAGATTACGCTTTGATTTGATGGTCATTCTCTTGATTTGATGATATTATGATGATTTGATTCTCTGAGTGTATTCCCCCTCAGAAATGAAATTGATATTGATAGATGTTTGAGAAATTTGATGATTTAGGTCAATTTGTGTTGATTGGGTCAATTTATAACAAATTTTGATTTCATTTTTGATAATGTTTTTGCGTGTATTTGATGACAAATGCCCATGATTTGGAAAAATTGGTGAAAAATTTGGAGTTCCTGGGCCCCCTATGGTGAAAGATTCCCTTTTGAGGTCAAAGATACCCTTTTTAGGTCAAAAGGGTTTATATAAAGATGTAAAAAGTCTTTTTACTATTCATTTTCACCCTTACTTTTGACTTTTGAGCTCTAACCTCTTTTGAATTTCTAACGATGTCTATCCTAATTTGCAAGCACAGATTTGAGCGTGGTCGATGGTACCAGTGGCCATTGAACTATGGACCTCCGGTGAGTGCTTGAACTGCTTTGTTTTGTCGATTTATGCATTTAATTCCAAAAAAATTAAATTTTTCATGATAAAACTCCCTTTTTTTGCTTTTATTTTTCCAAATAGCACTTTTGCAAATTTAAATAGTGCTTTTACCCTTCAAGTTACGCTTCCACATTTTTAACCAGTGCTTCCACATTTTGGAACATGTTTACACACCTGTTCTTGGCCCTAGACCGCTTTTGCCTTATCAAATAGCATGTTTGATGTTGATTTCGCTTTTGCCAATTAGAATAGCACTTCTAAATTTTAAAACAACGCTTTCAAATTATTTTAGCGCATTTTCTTGAAATGGAACTTTTGAGCTTTTAAGTAGCACATTTACACTTTTAAACAACGTGTTTGCCTTTTAGCGCTTTTAAAGTCTGAAATAGCACTTTCACCCTGCTAGAAAAGATTTTAAATTATTGTAGTCAACTTTCAAACTGTTCAACGTCCTTGATCAAATGATTGGTTAAGGTAACAAACTTGATGTTATAGTGAGTTGTAAGATGTCAGTATGAGTCAGTCATAATTTGAATGTTGGATCGTCAATCTTGATTTAGATGATGGGTGATGATGAATTTTCTGTTCTATTTGAGTAGAAGCATGAAAATTGATTATGGTTTGATATTTGTAAATATTTGATTGACTTAGGATAATCCAAATGATAACTAGTTTCCAAATTGATGTGATTGAACTTGCTTTGTGCAGGTTGTGCTCAAGTCATTGGGTGTTCGTGGTTCATACTCGTTGCCTTTTAATATGATCCAGGACTTGAGTGTGGATGATCGTAGACATATCAGTCTATGTGGTTTGTCTTTCCTTTTGGCTCTACCTTGACTCTGAGTCAATTGACGTTTGATCACTGCTATGGCTGAGTGATGGCACTTAGACCATAACACCTTCCATTTTTCGATGGGTGAGATGACGATCACCCTAGAGGATGTGTATCATATCCTTCGATTATCTACTAGAGGTGAGTTAGTTTATTATGATTTTGTATATGATGGTTCAACATGTTGGTAGGTTTTTCTAGATTGGACCATTGGAGATGATCATATCCAGTGGGCACAGTTTCTTTCCTTTTCGGTGCTTCCAACAGTCCTAGGTACTTTGATTTGTGGGTTTCTTCTTCTTGACAGACGTGGTCATGGGTTTGTAGTTGGATGAGGTCCTATTCTAGAGAACTTGTTGGTGCATCCCTAAAGGTTTGATTGGGGTTCCTGTGTATTAGCTCAGTTGTATCATGAGCTACATATAGTGGTGTACAAACGTTCTTCTACGCTCACTACAAGAGCGATTTTACTACAACTCTGGACTTGGGAGCATATCCTAGTGACATGGCCCATAATAGCACGACAACGAGATCTAGGTTGGCCATTTTATTGGATGTATGAGGTCATGATGATTCAGACCCATATGGGTAAGCTAGATTATTGGCATCGTGTCATCGATGATATGGATGCTATAGTTTGGAGACCATATGTTGGTTGTGAGGCTTGGCCTGAGGATGAATCTAAGTTACCTTATATGTTTTTCCCTTGATGGATGATTGGGCATTCCACTTATATCATTGAGAGATTTTTATTTAGGAGAGTATTGCATCAGTATGGGCATAGATAGGGTATGCCGCAGGGAGTAGCGATGCATGGTTGAGTGCAAGAAGAGAGATCATTATGGGGTCCCTGTGTAGATTATGATACAACTATCAGAGATATTTGAGACCTTGGGTACCTACCTTGGTCAATGAGAGAGCATGTTATGGATGCTGGGATCATAGAGGATTATGCTGAGTGGTTGCATCGGTACCCATTTTTGAGATTTACTGATCCTGTTGAGAGAGTTCTAGGTATTGATGAGCTATTAGATGGAGATGGTGGTGATGCGGGGGATGGGGGAGATGATGTAGATGATGGAGATGGGGGGAAAGGTTGGGGTAGGATTAGAGCATGGTGCGGATGATAGGGTTGTTGGGCAGTCAGAGTAGGCAAGGTTCTTATTCTAGTGATTTTTGTTGCTCCTATCTCTCCTATGGTTGATTAGGTTAGAGGTGGTGCAGATAGAGCACTCCATCAAGTGGCTGGGGATCCAGCTATGAGACTAGGCTGGCATAGGGCTAGGCAACAACAAGAGGTTGATGCACAGGTTGCATAGGTTTTACTTGATCAGGCACAGGGTCCTCCTGCTTAGCAAGTGATACCTCCAGTTGTTCCACAAGATTCCTCTACTCAGGCACCTATTTCTACTATGATGCCCTCATCTTCTTCTACTTTTGTTCCATCCTTGTCAGTTCCATCTTCTTCTTCAATGCCTTCTTCTTCGATACCTCCACCACAAACTTTTGCAGCACAGGCCCCTACCCTAGCTTTAACATCAGATGTTATATCTCTTCAGTCTTAGATGTCAGTGATGTAGCAATAGGTTACTCACTTGAGTTTGATGATGCAAACCTTTCTCTCCATGATGAGTCAACATGAATTATAGGTGAGCTCGATTTGTCCTCCAGATAGTGCTCCTAGTCCTGATGGTGGAGATGGTGCTGGTGGTTTAGCCAGTTGAGATATGATATGAGATATTCCTGATTATTTTTTATACATGATCTCATTCTTCTGTTATTGATATCAAGACATTGGACTCTTTTGTATCATTTTTTATTTGATCTATGTTGTTGATACTGATACTTTGATAGTTTGATGGGCATTGATAGACTTTGATTATCTGGATATTGCATTTATGATCACTTTGATAGACTTTGATATGTTGTTTACTTCATGATAATGTTATAGACTTTGATACTCTTTTTGATAGCTTTCACTATATATGATGTCATGGTGTGTTGGATTTCCTTTTTAGGTGTTTTAGCATGATATGTAGATCTAGGTGGTTCTATCTCCTATATGCTTTATTTTATGTTTTTTAGTTGCAATTTTTTATTATATGTATGCACATGTTGTAATGATTCTTAAATGGTTGTCTTATGTATGACATAGAATATATGGATGAATGCGATGATGTGGATTCTAATGATTAATGCTTTTCTTTTATGGATGTAATGATATATAGATGGATTAGATGGTTGTAATGCAATGTATATGAATGCAATGTGATATGGATACTTAATGGTTAATGATGAAAACACTTAAATGAATGTAAGATAAAGTGAATCTAGTGGAAATGATTTCAATGATTTAATGCAATGTAATGCCATGGTGATAAATGAACCTAACAAATGCAAGTGAACTAATGAAATGCACTTTTGTTTTTGATTTTTTATTTCCAACACACTCGATCACATATAGTTTTTGATAATCCTTTGATTTTTTTGATTTGACCACACCCCCTTTTGTTTTGTCAATTTTCCCTCTTGCAATTATAAACTAAGAAAGGAAAAATACATTAAATGCATTTAATCTAAGATGTATGCAACTAACTGTCATTATTCAAAATTTTGGAGCTTATAGTCATCATTGAGCAGTTTTTGGAATCCCCATTTTAGTACAATCATCACTAGTTCAACCGTGATGATATGGATATTTTTTGCACCTCTTGTGCCTTGCTTTCCCATCTCTTTTTTGGTACGACCATCACTAATTGAAACCAATCATGAGAGTGCGAATACCGATTTTGTCAGATTCTATGTTGCAAGTGGATTTTGGTATTATGATATTGAACATCAAAATATCCAAGGTATCCTTTTGCATAAACAAACAAAGATCTCAATTTTATCCTATGTACAAGTCCTCGATGATTCTTTGATGATCATGTCCTTAGAAAAATAATACTTGATTTATAACTTTTATCTTAAGACAGTCATTCATAAATCAACTAAAATATCACACTTTCATCATAGCTTGTCTAGTTTAAAAACTTTCATCGATTTGCTAGAAAGACATGATTTCATCAATCAAGTCAACACTTAGAAATTTTTTTTGCAATGTTTTTCAAATCCATATTTCAAGTGTTGTTCCATCCATTTCATACTTTTAATCCTGATAAATATAAGGTCATGTAAGATCTCGGATCAAATTTTGCTTTTGGTTCAAATTGGATTGGGATTGAAGATTTGATTAAGTGTTTCACTTGCGTTTTTGATGAATTGATTCACTGATTGATTGAAGTTTTCTTTTGATGAATCCTTCCTCATTTTGAGTAGATTTCCCCTAGTTTGATATGATTTCAAAGTTGGACTTAGGACAATTTGCAGATTAGGTGACCAAAATCTCTAGGTACTTACAAATGCAATTGTGGGGTTTTATTATGCAATATATACAAATGTTGGCGAATGCAATATTTACAAGGTGACCTTCTAGGTATGCGAATGACTTGGAATTTCAATGGCATCTGTTTACCAAATTTTCACTGATTGAATGGATCTTGCTTTCTTTTTATATATTTTTTAAAAGCTTTTTCTCTTTTTTTGCTACCAAGGTGCCTATTTGCTAGGTTTTCACCAAGATACTTTTTTCTCTTTTTCTATTTTTTTTGTATTTTTCTCTTTTTCAATTTTTTTTTTCATGTCATCAAGGCACCTATTTGCTAGTTTTTCACCAAGACAACATCTTTTGAGGATCATATATGAATGTTTTTTTCTTTCTTCATGCTCAATTTTCCACTATTTTTTTATCTTTTCTGCTTTTCCAATTTGTTTGCTCTTTTCTATTTTTCAATATTTTTGTTATTTTCAAGATCTCTTTTGACTATATACAATAGATAGGATGCTTCCCATCTGATTTTATAATACTCTTTATACTCTTTCATCTGTCTCATGTATAGAACCTCTTTAGGTGAATGCTATTGATAGGTTCTTGTAGCTCTTCTCCATCATAGTCCAATAACTTATAGGTGTTGGTGCCAAAAGATGAGGTGATAAAAAAAGGTCCTAACCAATTTTCTTCCCATTTTCCTTTCTTTTCCCTTCTACTTGGTTCTTTGGATTCTATCGCAAAACTAGGTCACCTATTTGAAATATTCTTGACTTAATGTGCTTGTTATAAGTCCTTGGCATTTTGTTTTGATATACCCTTAAGTGATCAAATGCTTGTTGTTGTTTCTCATCTAGCAGTTCTAGTTCATGCAACCTAGCAAATCTATAATCTTTGTCACTTATCAAACCATGAAGAGATATCCTTAAGGATGGAAGTTCTATCTCCAAAGGTAAAAATCCTTCTGTTCCAAAGACTAAGGAAAAAGGTGTAGCTCTTGTTGGCATTCTAATGCTTGTTCTATAAGCCCATAAGGCCAAGTTTATTTTTATGTGCCAATCTCTACCTGAATTGTCCACCATTCTCTTCAATATCTTCAAGATGTTTTTATTCGTTGCTTCAGCTTGTCCATAACCTTGGGGATAATAGATTGAAGAGGAATGATGTATCATGCAGAACTTTGTACACAACTATTTTAGATCCTTGTTTTTAAAGTGTTTTGCATTATTTGTGATGATGGCATGAGGTATGCCATATCTACAAATTATGTGATTCAAAATGAACAAGGATATTTGTTTTCCTGTTGTAGTTCACAAGGGTACATCTTCCACCCATTTAGTGAAATACTCTGTAGCAGTGATGATAAACTTATGACCATTGGAAGATGGTGGATAAATTATCCCTATTAAATATAATCCCCATTGATAAAAAACCATGGTGTTGTCATCAGATGAAGCTCTTGGGCTGGTACATGGATCAAGTTTCCATGAAATTGACACTTTCAACAAGTCTTAGCAAAATGACAAGCGTCTTTCTCCATCATAGGCCAAAAATATCCTATCCTCAGAAGTTTCTTAGCTAGGGTTAATCCATTTGAATGTGACCCACATATTCCCTCATGGATTTATCGCAAGGCAACATTTGAATCCTCTTTCTCTAAACATTTGAGAAGCATTCCATCGAGACTCTTATGATACAATGTTTCGAATATTAAGATATATTGAGCGGCCTGGCAGATGAAGCTTTTCTTTTGGTTCCTAGTTTGGTCCATTGGTAAGATTTGGTCTTTGAGGTAAGTGTAAATGGCTCCATACCAAGGTGATTCTTGTCCAGTTAATAAGCAAATAGTATGAGGATGGGTGGGGTCAAATGTGGGTTGTTCCACTTCTTCTACTAGGAATTCATATCTGGTGCTTTGATCTGGTAGTTGTAAAAGTGAGGCCAAAGTTTCCATTGCATTTGCTGCTCTATTCTTTTCTCTAGGCACTTGCTCAAATGTAATAAGAGTGAAGTACTTCTTAAGGTTTTCCACCATGTTCTTGTAAGGCACCAACTTGTCATATTTGGTCTGATATTCATCATTAATCTGATTAATGACTAACTGGGAGTCTCCATAAACCTTAAGTTCTGTCACCTTCCATTCCAAAGCCAACTTTATGCCAATTACTAAGGCTTCATATTCTTCTATATTACTGGTACATGGAAATAGCAATTTATAGGATTTTGGAATTGTAGACCCTTGTAGAGTTATCAATAGTATGCCTTCTCCTGATCCATGTTGGGTGTATGAACCATCAAAGTATAGTTGCCATGTTTTTGCCTCTATATTCACAATCTTAGAATCTGGAAATTCTACTTGAATTAGATGATCATCTTGTAGTGGTGATTCTACTAGTTGGTCAGCAATGACTTTCCCTTTGATTGATTTACGGTCTACATATTTAATGTCAAATTCACTCAATACCATCACCAATTTAGCTAACCTCCCATTCAATGCTATTTTGCTTAGTAAATACTTCAAAGGATCGATCTTGGAAATGAGTCTTATCTTATGAGATAGCATATAGTGACATAGTTTTTGTGAAGAAAAAACTACAGCCAAGCATGCCCTTTCGATGAAAGTGTAGTTTAACTCATATTTGACTAGAGTTCTACTTATGTAGTATATTGCTTTTTCCTTGCCTGATTCATCCTCTTGTGCCAAAAGTGCCCCTAATGAATGTTCGGTCATTGA
Organism: Chamaecyparis obtusa; assembly: GCA_027943335.1. Lineage (NCBI taxonomy): Eukaryota > Viridiplantae > Streptophyta > Pinopsida > Cupressales > Cupressaceae > Chamaecyparis > Chamaecyparis obtusa. The sequence goes on along the minus strand of BSBK01000750.1, from coordinate 748,374 downwards.
AATATATAGGATTAAGGGCTTGCCTCTTATTGGTGTCATCAAAATTGGAGGATTCATGAGATACTTCTTTAACATGTTGAAAGCTTCTTCACACTTCTCATCCCATTTGAAAACTATGTCTTTATGGAGAAGTTGAGTGAAGTTGTGACATTTTTCTGCCAATTGGGATATAAACCTCTTGATGGATTGAATTATTCCTTGTAGTGACCTCATTTGGCTTATGGTTTGACATGCTTCCATCTCCATGATGGCTTTTACTTTAGCGGGATCTACCTCTATTCCCTTTGCAGATACAGTGTAGCCTAGAAGCTTACCTGATTGGACCCCAAATGCACATTTTTTGGATTGAGCCTCACTTTGAATTGTTCTAGCCTAACAAAGATTTTCTCTAGAATTGGTATATGCTCCTCTCTTGAATGAGACTTTTCTAATATGTCATCAAAATAGTCCTCCATGAACTTATGCATCATGTCATGGAATATAGTGGTCATTGCTCCTTGATAGGTCACTCTAGCATTCTTCAAACCAAAAGGCATGACATTCCAGCAAAAAGTTCTCCATGCACACGTGAATGTTGTTTTATCTTGGTCCTTAGTTGCTATATTTATTTGGTTATATCCACTAAATCCATCCATGAGTGAGAACATATAATATCTTATTTTTGGTCCACAATGGCATCTATACTTGGAAGAGCAAAATCATCCTTAGGACATGCCAAGTTTAGGTCTCTAAAATCTATGAAAATCCTGATGGACTTATCTGCTTTTGATAATGGAACTATGTTTGAAATACATTGTGCATAATCAATGGCCCTAATAAATCCCACTTTTACCAATTTTTCCAATTCCACTTTTACTAGCAATGCTATTTGTGGGTACATCTTTCTGAGCTTTTGTTTGACTGGTTTGGCTCCTTCTTTGATATTTAGATGATGCATAATCAAGTTTGGATCTAAGCATGGCATATCATCATATGACCATGCGAAGTTGACTTTTTTTCCTTAAATAATTTAATGAATAATTTTCTTTCTTCGCTAGATAATGATGTCGCTAGATGTATGATTTTTGGCTCAGTTTCTGACCCAATGTTTATCTTTTCTATAGGCTCGATCAATATTGGGGATCTCTCTTCATAATGTTCAGGTAAAGCATCCAAAATTCCTTCCTTAGGTGCCTCAGATGGGTTTTCACCTTTGGAAACATCCTTTATTTCTTTTTCTTTTCAATCTAATGGTGCCACTATGTGGTTTTCAACATTAGATTCTTTTCCTTTTTAATTTTTTTAATTTTTTTTATCTTTTAGGTGGATTGAAAGTTTGGATACTCTCCTTTATCATTTACTCTTGATATTCCATAGTAGAAGAAGGTTCAACCATATTGAGGTATTGGGACACCACGTTGTCATTCAAAAAGGTTGGGAGGATGGTTGGCTCAATGGAATCCCATTCAATTAATTTTGGGTATATGAGAGTTAAAGGATCAAAGCTTTGGCTTGATTCAACAAGATTTAGGGATAAGACCTCTTTTGATGGTTCATACATTGTATCATTCAATTCTATGACATGTGCTTCTTCTAAATGTTCCAAAGAAGTAGGGTCAAAGTCTTCCTCGCTAGAATCCTCTAAGGTTTCCATTGGATAAAAGTCATGTGGATTAAACCTAATGTTTGATTCCTCCATAGTAGGTCTCCATGAAGGTACATAGGGTTCACCTACCCATTGATTTATTGCAATCTCCTGAATTTGAAGGTTCTCTAAAACCACTTGATTCAAACTAGATGCTTGATTTGGACTTGATTCTGCTATTTGTCCTTTGTCTTTGCTAGAAGTGTATGTATGAATCACATCTATCTCCATATCATGGCATGAATCACTTGGTAATGAGTCCCATTCCCATTGATTATAATCTTCATCACCATGGGATTCTAATTGCAATATCTGATCATAGAGTTTAGGATAGTGTTTTTGAGTGTACCCTTGTTCAAGATACCCTAATCCTATTTTCTCCTTGCTATCTCACCATGTCATTTATATAGGTTCAATGAGTCCTTCATTCTTCATGCCCAAAGGTCCTTGGCCTTTGTACCCCATATTTTGCATGATTTGGAATCCTTTCCCATATTGATGTGTGGGAATGCTTATATTCTGGATGTGTTTGACATGTGCATTTGTTTCTTCATCCTTGTAAAGCCAATTTAGGATCTCGTTATCATCCTCATCCATGGATGATGAAGTGCTAGCCCTCACAAAATGACCATTGTATTTATGAGGTATTTTAGGTGACAAGGGAAAATCCATCATGGATAGGGAGTATTTTCCTACTCCTTTTTGCTTGATTTTACATTGCTCATCAAAATTCTTCATCATTTGGTCCATTTTCTCATAGTGGGCCTCCTTGGTGTATACTTGGACAAATTTAGTTAGATCTTCTTTCAGTTTTTCAATAATATTATCCTCACTAACCTTCTCCTTTCCCTTAGTCGATGTAGCTAGGTTAGTAAGTTTTGGTATGTCTTCAATAACAACTTCCTTTTCTATCTTTTCTTTTTCCTTCAATAATGGGATGCCTTTAGAACTTTTCCCTTGCTCCATTTGATTAGGTATAGACCCCTCTGCATTGTGTGGAACTAGAGAGTTGTTGATAGGCTTAATGTTTTTACAATATTGGAAGGGGTGTGAGTCCCCTCTTACCATTATTTCTTGCCCTAGATAAGGAAACTTTAAACATTGGTGGTAAGTTGAAGGAACGACCTGCATTTCATGGATCCATGGCCTCCCTAACAAGATATTGTAGGTCAAATTTCAATCTAACACTTGGAAATTTTTTTCCTTTTTTATAGGACCAACTCTTATGGGAAGTATTATGACTCCTTTTGATGCTCGTTCTTTGTCATTGTAAGCTTTGATCGTTATTTTTTTCTTTGAATCAATAGCCTCCTCAAAAAATCCTATGGCTTTGACCAAGTTTAGGGTACATATGTTTAAACCAGCTCCTCCATCAATAAGCACTCTTTTCACTTGATGTTTGTGAATAAGAACCTCTATGTGCAAAGGTAAATTATGTGGATGGTTCAATGACATGTCATCTTGCTCTAAAAATGATAAGAAATGAGGAGCAATGAGATGTCCCACCATATTTTGGAACTTGTCCGCATCTAGGTTTAGTGGCACATTGGTTTCCATTAAAGCTTTTTCTAGAATTTCCTTGTGCATAGGTGATAACTTGAGCAACTCTAAGATTGAAATTTGAGAGGGAGTCCTTTGTAATTGATCCACTAAGTTATATTGCTTTGATGATGAAGGTGTGTTTTGGTTGGGTAGAACAATCCTCAGAGCATTTCCGAGTAGAGTGATTTTGGAAGCTTGCACCCTAGTGACAATGTTAGATGATGCTTCTTTTAATATCTCCTTTACCACGATAACATTTATGGCATTATCTTCTTCACTTAGAGTGTTGATTATGTTATCATGAGTGTCAGAAAAGTTCACCTTCTCATTACCTTTTTTATTTTATTTTGGTTGTTATTAGATGATTCACCCTTTTCATGGTTTAGAAATGGATTCTTGAAGGCTGTATGATCCTCATTATTTTGAGGCCCTTCAATTTTGATAGTTCCATCATCTATTAGGTCTTGCACTAAGTGTTTTAACCTCATGCATTTGTTGGTTTTATGACCTCTATTTCTATGATACTCACAATGGTGAGAATTGTTCCACCAATTAGGTTTAACTTGAGGTTCATAATCTCTCAAAATAGGTAATGTGACGATCTTGTTAGAAACCAAGGTCCTTAATGCGTTCTCCAAGGGTTCACCTAGAAAGGTGAATTTTCTCTTGTTATAAGTGGAGAAAAGGGTTTGGGCTTATTCCCATTAGTATTATTATAAAGATTATTATTAGCATTGTTGTTCAGATTGTTGGAATTGTTGTTGGAATTAAATGGAGCCTTGTTTGATTGATTAACTTTATATGAAGAATTGGCTCCACTTGATAAGTTAAAAGGGGTGGCCTTAAAATTGTTAGCCTCTACGAATCCATCATTCACAAGATTTTTATTGTTATTTTTCAACCATAACTTATGCTTATCATTGTGATTATTGGTTCCCCTATTATTAGTATAGTTAGATATATAATGATTGTTGTTGGTATTGGTATTAGACTTATTGTATTTGAATAATTTTATCTCTCCTCATTTTAACAATACATCTTCAATTTTAATCCCATTTTCAATAAGCTTTTCAAAGGTCGGGGGACATTGAAGTTGGAGGTGATAATTCATCTCCATGGTCAAATTGTTTGTGAATATTTCCATCTTCTCCTTTTCGGGGATACTTCGTGGATACCATGAAAAAATGGTCCTCCACCTTTGTAGGAATCCTAAGAAGGATTCACCATCTTTCTGTTTGGTATCACACAATTTGAGCATCATGATTTCATGCTCAATATTATAGGAGTAGTGGGTCACAAATTTGGAGGCTAATTCCTCAAAAGTATTAATTCCTGGTGGGAGTTTAGAGAACCATTCCATGGTGGAACCACCCAAAATCCTAGGAAAAAGTCTCATTAGATATGTAGTGTTATGCATGAACTCAATGCTTAAGGCAGAAAATTTATGAAGATGATCCTGTGGGTCTATTTTACCCATATACTTATCATATTTAGGAAAGATAGTATTGAAAGGAAAAGGTGCCATGGTTAAGCTTTTATAAAATGGGAATGGGGACAAGGCCTCAATAGAAAAAGGCTTGGGTTCAACAACCTTTTTCATTAAGTCAATTTGTTCTTGGAACATTTTAAATTGCTTAGTCATAGCACTCATTGGGTTCTCTTCTTCTTGATTCTTCTTTAGTTGGTCTATATCATAGTCATGTGGGAGCTTTACTCCTGCTTGGGCTAGGTTTAAGAAAAATATCTCTCTATCCCTCTTTATCAATTTATCCATGACTTCTAGGAATTCCATGTCTTGGGCTGCTCTCTCAAATTTTTCTTCAAGATTTTCCTTAGGAGGTTGATTGGCGTTATTAGTGTTATCATTGTTTCCTCCATGTTGATGATCATAAAATGCAGAATTTTGATCCATATTGTTAAGTCTTTCTTCAAAAAGGTTTGGGAGACTATCCCCTTGATTGTGATCATTGAAAAGACTTTGGTATTCAAATTCAAAAACTTCTCAAGCTACACAAGTGCTATCTCCTTGTAAAGACACTTTGAACTTATGGGAGCATGTGGAAACTAACATCCAATGAGGTTTGCTTTGGAATTGATCTTTTGATTTGGTAATTGTTGATTTTAATTGAAGAGATTAAAAATATAAGATGAGCTTTCAATGTACATCTCTTTCACTTGTCTTATGTTTTTCCAAACACACAATCATGAATACACTTGTCCCTTTTTAACCCTTAACACAAAATGTTTGATTTTGAAAGAACATTATCACGGGTTTTGCACAAAAAGACACTTCAAGCAATCTACCTAGCTCAAGATTGGTTCATAAACATGGCTCTATTAGGTAGTCTTTGCTAAGTTAACAAGGTCTTAATCAATATTCCATTCAAAATGGATATTAAAATTTCATTCTCCAAGTATATTAAGAGGCTTCCCACCATCGGTATATCAAAGTTTTGCGCAATCCGTGAGGACTACTCGAGGAAGTTCAAAAATTTAACACCCTTTTGTCACACACCCCATTAAGGATGTATGTATTTCATTTTATAGTGGGTTGGATGATCATGGAAAAGGTGAGTGTATCCCACTTTGGGTTGTCCCTCTCACAAGCCCTTTTAAGGAAAATCTCAAGAGGAAAGCCCAACTAAAGATCTAGCATGTTCATGTGAAAGAAAGAAAATGGAGTTAAGAGATAGTTTTTGGGAATTTGATGCTAATTCTTTAGTTTAGTGGGTTTGGTAATTGAACATTGCTAATTTTGTCTTTTATGCTTCTACAACTGATGTAATGATCATATACCTGAGCCTCTTATTGCGAATCTTCCACAACAAGTTTAATGTGAGCAATGTTCTCCTCCTTGATTTTCCTTGTCAAGGATTTGCCTTCTTGATTGAATCTGCTCTCTGAATTTTTTACTTTTTTGTGATCAGTCATCTTGTAGAGTCATAAAATTCATTTTTTGATAGTCAAAATATAAAAATTTGCAGTTTATGAAAAAGCATTGTAGAAATGATTAAAAGCACTATTTAACTATTTAAAAGTGTTGCAGACCAGCTCAAACACGCTATTTAAACTTTTAAAAGTGCAGAAACAGATAGTAAAAGCACTAAATAATCAAGCAAAGGATTTTGAAAGTAAGTAAAAGCATTGGAGAAGTATGCAGAAGCGCTCGGTAGTCAGGGAATAAGCATTGTTAGAATTTAAGACATAAGTCAAAAGGATTTAAAAGCACTGTTTGACTATGCAAAGGCACACAAATTTGTCATGGAAGCATTGAAACAATGCTCAAAAGTGCTATTTAACTGATCAAAAGTGCCGTTTGAAATCTCAAAAGCATTTTTTACTGCAAAACCGAGAGTTAAACATGCAAAAATTTAAACAACTATGAAGATTACAATTTTTTTAGAAAGTGAAGCCTAGGGCCCCACAGTGGGTGCCATTTTGTGTACTAGAAATTATACCTTTATAGAATTAGTATTGTTAATAAATGAAATAGAAACTAAATAACCACAATATAGCAATCTATTTAGCAAATGAATGAACAATTAAGCATCCTATGGCTCTCTAACTAAGAGTGTTAATGTGAAGCTCTCAACAAGCCTCCATTAATGATAGTCCTAGAATGAGAAATGAGTGATAAAGCAAGATAATTAATTCAATTTGAAATATAAATGCTCAATTAACTTCTAAAATTGCCTTTCTAGCTATAAAATGCAATTTGATGCTATTCTCAGATTTGTGGATGATTTATGATTGATTTTGGCATTCCTTTTATAGATTTAGGCAAGGGTAGGGGGTGTAGTTGTGTTGATCATGATTAAGCTTGAGTTGAGTCTTTGGTTCCACCCTTTGAAGATAATTTAAATATTGTGTCCTCAAAGCTTCGGACAAGAAGACAAGATAAGTGGACAAGATGCGCTTTCAAATTGAGTGATTGAGATTCATTTTGCTTGATCCATGTGAGTTCCTTTCCTTAAATCCTATTGGTTGAGGCTTTTTCCTCCCATTTGGTGTTGAGAGAAATTAGGATTTAATCAATTGATTTTAATTCATTTATTTAGCCAAGTGTACCCCTTGAATGGGTTGATTTGATTTAAATTGAACTATACAATTAATTAGATTAATTGCACATTGATTTAATTTCACTTGTTTTAAATGCTTTTAATTTCTCTTTTGGCTTTAGATTTTGAATTATATTGAATTAAGACTTGATTTTAATTTTGATTGGCTAAATGCTTGTTTTGATTCAATTGCCTTGATTTTTCTTTGATTTGTTGTGACTACTCATATGAATGATCCTGTCCACTTTTCAGTGATGACAGATGTCACCTTTCTTCTATGAGCTGATTATAGGCATTGTTAGGTTATGCTCTCTAGTGATTTGATTAAGTTCAGGAATGTTAAATTATTGAAATAATGACTTGGACTCATCATGCACAATTGTCATCTGTATGACCTGATTGTCAAATCAGAATATGAGCTAGTGCTTGACTTGTTCAAGTTTTGTGTTGAATGATATAGGTGGTTCTATTATTTGATATATCATTATCTTCTTATCTAAAGGTTCTATGTATTCTCATGATGAATGCTTTCATGCGTTCTAAGTTGAGTGACCATACTTGGTTGTAATATGTTATTGATGGTCTCCATGTCATTCATATCATCTATATTGTCTTAGATGCTTCTAACTTGACATCAAAACTTATGTGCTGACCCATCATTGAAGGGTTTGAATCTCCTAGAATGCAGTATCTCTCATAAGAATATGAGGAATTAATGATTGGTAGTCTCAACATTATTGATCTTTGATGAAGATAAACATTCTTTACTTTTTCTCATAAAGCTCTTGTAGAGAAAAAATAAATTTCATTGTTATTTCTCCTCAATATGGTTTTGATTCTATGCATCTTTACTAATCTACCTGATATGCATCTTTGATCAAGATGGATTGAGTAACATATGGGTGATGCATATTCAAATCCAGAGGGAGAAATATCGTAATGCATTCTGAAGGAATATCTGGTTGAGGTTTCTTTGAGGATGATTCTAAAGTATGACTCATTCGGGGATGTGTCATAACTTCCTATGGATTCTTCTATTCTTTCTCTTCAGATGAAAGGGTAGCACCTTGTGATGTTATTTCTTAGGTGTCTTAGATGTGTTAACTGGGCATATTGTAAGTGGTATGAGTCCTACAATAAGGACTAGTTACATTCAACATGGATCATATGGTTGTAAATTAGAGTGTGAGATCTATGAATACTTCTTGTACAATTGAAAGGACTATTGATCATTCAATTCTTGGATTATTGGTTTAGAGGGAGTGAACCATGGATTCATGTCTTTTAATAGACATCATGTAGATATCTCATGTTGTACTTATGTATTTCCTATAATGATGAGATCATCGATGTAGTCATGACAGTTTCACTATCTTGGTTGAGAGGGAGTCTCAACCTCCTTGATGTACTTTTGTATTTTAGACCACTCTTACAGGCAATGCAAGGTGGATGTAGTATTATTTGGATCTTCTTTAAGAGAATATATGTATGACCACCCTCTGTGGGCAATGCAAGGTGGAGATGTATTTGTTGTATTTTGACCATCCTCTATGGGAAATGCAAGATGGTGTTGTAATTGAAGTCCACCCTCTGCGGGTAATGTAAGGTGGCACTGTAATCATTTTTTGAAGTCTACCCTCTGTGGGCAATGTAAGGTGGAAAAGGTTTTGATCACCCTTTGTGGGCAATACAAGGTGATCCTTTTGAGGCTTGTCCTTTTCCACTCTTTGCGGGAAATGTAAGGTGGATCCATCCTTTGCAAGTAGGCATGATAGAGAGGTATAGTAAGAACTAGAATCCTCCCTAGCTAAGAGGGAGTGTTAATGTCTGGTAGCTAGATCAGATTCTAGCTTCACATTATTTTAATTAGGAGAATTAAAATAATGAATTAATTATTTAATTAGGATAATTAAATAATATATTGGAGAATCAAGTAATATTTTGTGAGATTAAATTATTTAATTGGAGAATCAAATAATTTATTTATGGTTAGAGAATTAAATTTTAATCAGGATGGGCCCGAATTATTGCCTTGAGAAATAAAATAAATATTATATCTTATATTTATAAATACAAGTTATAATTCAATATAGTCTTGAAATTATAATTGTATTTATAAATATAATTGGGCCCAAAATTCAAATTTATTATTGGAGCCAAAAAGGGATGACTTGATAAAGCTCTCATATATATATGAGATATTGCATTACAAATAAACATATAAAATTATATATGCAATCCATCTCTGCGATATATATACTTGGTATATTCAAATTTGGGCATATACAAGGGAGTGATATAATGCATACAAGTGATCTAGATCTATGGTAAAATGATCACACCTTGGCATACAATCTGAATATATTCCTAATGGTGAATATAAGGTCTTTGGCAGTGAACTCAAGGCTTGTGATTATTACTCCTCAATTGGTGATCAAGGTAGAAGCGACACTATATCCAAATACAAAAAAAAGATATATTCACAGTGATTTGATTGCATACTTCATAGCATTGGTGGGTGAAGTGATTTGATCACATACAAAAATGAATTGTATTCAAAAAATCAATCTATGTGTGTGATCTGAACCCATACACTTGTAGAAATTAGCATTTGAGGTCTTCAGTGTGTAATCTAAACATTCATTACAAGATGTACTTGATATCAACAATACACATCAGAACTGTGTCTATTCATCTGATAAATAACTGATCAATGTCAGTGCTCTAATTTATATTACTTGGGCATAAACACCACTTGATCCTTACCTAGGTGGAAGTGATCTACATCATAGCTGAGAGGTTGGCAATTTGCCTCATTGATCAATGATCTTCAAAAAATTAGTGAGTTATGTAATTAATTTTCAAGACAATAATATATGATCTATTGTTGCTGGGTTTTTCCTCCAAGTGGGAGGTTTTCCCACAATAAATCTCTGTGTTATTTTGTGTCTTTACTTATGTATATTTACTTAATTTCTTAATATATAATCTGATCACTAAAATTAATAGTGATGACTGTTCAATCAATATTGGACATAGAAATTGTTGATAAGAATCATGTTTGGTTTTTGGAAGGACCCATCATGTATAAGACTAGCGACAACATCTGGTTTCAGGGAATACCTATCTTGTATAAGACAAGCGACAATATCTAGTTTAAGTATAGATACATCCTATATAAGAAAAATGATGATGGAATAAATGACCAATTGATTTGATTGATTTGACCATTTAAACAAATAGATTGAGTGATAGAAGAGATTTAATTGATAGAAGAGATTTTACTAATTTAGAATTGTCAGTAAATAAACTTTAGAAGATGATAGATAGAGGAAGACAGAAGGATAATGAATTCTTGATTGAAACCCTTAATTTATAGTAAGTTGAGAGCTTAATGTTTTTTTTTTGGAAAAAGTGGTAAGCCAGTAATATTTTATTAATTATTTAAATAAACCAGTTCAATGGCTCATCATGGAAAGAACCAAAAAGAAAACCCTGAATCCTAGCCAAATTACATAAACTAGATGAGAGAGAAGGGGACCCATCCACAAAAAATACTACTACCAACCCCTCCTAGACATAAGATAATGCATTATGCATAAAAGTGCATATCAAAATACAAGAATGGGGCAAAAAATGTAAATTCCCATTTTCTAGACTATATCCCATTCCTTCCAAAATACATTGTAATAATTGAGCACCAATCTTATAACCCAACAATGATATGATAGGGAAAAAACATATGATGTACCAATGATCCCCATTTTTCTAAACTGACTTGGCTTTTCTATTCCAATACCTAAGTGATGTGACAAAATTTTTGTACCGAACTAGATAAGCAAAAAATGATCACCATGATTTCATCCCATGGATCATGCATTTAGGATCTTCATTATGCATACCCTTTATCACCTAATGATTGTTTTGTGACATTTCATTCTTCCATTAAGGCTGGAGAAATCGATGATAAACCTGCAAGAAATTCCATAAGCGGTTTCTCATTTAGGTCAGGGACTGCGCCAACATTTTGATCCACACAGATATAGGTTGTTTCTAGATCATTTTGTACATAACCCACAGTCTAAATGCGAGATTCTAGGATGTTGAGAAATGCTTGCACTTTCCTCTACAAACTAAATACCAAATCTTCACCCAAAACCTTACCAAACTCCTAAAGCACTAGAAACACATGTTTGTAATTTTGTTTCCCCAAAGAACATTTGATGATTTCAAACAAAAGCATGTGTTTGTGACTTGAAAGGAGTAGACACATATTAAACAACCCACCCCAAAAAGCATGACCCCCCCATAAGTCATAATCCTACATTGCTAACTGTAATTTGTTTCCTTTTAAAAAACCCTGTTGAACAACTTTCTGAATGACTATCTCCAACAATGACACTGAGTGTAGCATATCCATATAATTTGAGATCAACATGGAGAGTAATTGTGGCAGACATATAAATCTTTTAGATTGAGGGCATAAAATATCCTCACCAATTATCCTATGAAAAACCCTACACAATGATGTAGATTGGCAATTAAAAATCTTAGAAAAAGTGGCATCATCGATGTGATTCAAAATTACCTCCTCCCCATCTTTTGGATACATCATAATCCTATGGTTCTGCAGAAAGTATTCCCTATGAAATTCCTTATACGAATGAAACATAGAATAATTATCATCGATCGTTTCCATAATAGAAACCCAACACAAGACCTTCCCAAAAAAACTTTGAGAGAATACAATAATGTTTCCTTCAAAGCAGTGCATGAATATATATAAATTCACTCGCATTAATCTCTTACACATGAGCATGTGAATAGGGGTGCCAACCTATACATGTGTTATCCACACATGTTTGAATCAGCCCCATTCCAATACACATAAAAAAAATACATGCAAAAATTTAAAAACCGAATATGCTGCCTATACGATGGTACTCAATCATCATGTCTTAAAGTGGTAATAAAGTGTGGAGATAGATTGCACTTAAACTAATATATTTTGAAGCATATGGGCATGCTTGAAGGATATGTCCTTAACATTTTATTTGAAACATTAATTATTACCACTGTCATTTTCTTTATTAATCATCTTCATTTCCTTCATTGCCAAATCAAACATACTTGGAACTAAATGATGGAGTATTTTCGGCATGAATGAATTTAATTGATTTCCATCACACCCCATATTGGCTAAAAGGTACACCAATTTATTTTCTTCTTTGAGGGTATGAGAGACTATATGTTCCTCAAACAAATCAAGAAAATGCCAAATTTGATTTATAACATAAGCTATTCGCTAATTTATAGAAGAGATAGTGAGACAAGCATTAACTATGACCAACAAATCACCTTTAATATGTACTTTTAAGAAGCCCCCTTTCTTTTCCAATACCAACTATGCTAATAGTGCTTGAGCTTCTACCATGTTATTCATTCTAGGGGGGTTGAGAAAGCTTTAACTGCTTGTAGTTGGCCTTCATGGTTCCTTATACAAGTTCCTATACCTGACTTCCATGGGTTACCTTGTGAGGAGCCATCAAAGTTAATTTTTTGAAACCATTTTCATCGAGGATCCCACCTTACTGATGTTCTATCAATTGCCTTTCCACTCTCTAATTATATTTCCATCCCAAGCTAAAAAGTAATGGTTACATATGGTATTAGAAAGATTGGAATTTAGCACCTTCACTACAATATTCTCAATCCCTTCTCTCACATGAGGCACTGATGACTTCTCAACCTGGAAGATTCACTTATTTCTCTCCCACCAAATTGCCCAAACAAATATTGTCGATATACACCTCCAAATGCAATGGAACAATGATTTGAAATATAATACTGGCCAAGATTGAAATAAATCCCAAATTCTATTTGGTAGAGGCATAGGAAAATTTAATTTATTGAGAAAATGTGGAACATTGTGGGAACATAAATCTTCTTCAAATTGTAAAAAAGTATGATCTTTGGAAGAGTAAGGCATTTATTATAGGAATTATCCCTCAGGAACCACTGAAGGATAAGTGGGAATTCAATGTAATTTTAAATAACATGAAATAGGTGGTACATTCTCAACATATTGAGCCATTTTTAGATGCAATAAGGATAGTGGGAAGGGGAGTTCCCCTCAAAATTTGCACTAAT